>JAVXUO010000765.1:0-60387 GCA_033065855.1 Escallonia rubra | reverse complement strand
TGATATAGCTAAAAATATCCCTCCAATCTACGGACGACACGTGGCAGTTGTGACACGTAACCCATACTGGCTCATTACTGATATGTCACTTACCGTATCAATCACCGGGCATAATCATAAAGAGACTCTGACTCTATCAGAAGAGATTGATATGTGATCCTCTAGGATCCTAGTGAGATTCTGATTAGAGTTGACCAAAGCCCAGTTCTAATTGGACTCCTCTTGCTACCACTATATAAAGGGGTCAAGGCCCCCCCCCCCCAGGTAAGGCTAAGTTCACACACATACACATTGTGTAATACTGCTTTCAGAGTTCTACCTTATTAGCCATCTCTGACTTAAGCATCGGAGCGTTCCCCCGCTGGAACCCCACCCGGCGGTCACTCCGTGTTCTCTTTTGCAGGCCTGATTTCTGGTGTTGTTCCCGATCCAGTTTTTAGCTGCAACAGATTGGCGCCATCCGTGGGACCACTACAGGGAACATGGCTAATCATTCTTCTTCCGATGACTCTTCACAGAATCATTCCCAGAACCATCATGCGCGAACTAGCAGCTCTCGTCGATCAGGTCGTTCTTATGACCGACACTCGACCCCTTCACGCCGCCATCACGCCAGTTGTTCTGAAGATGTTTACGTCAACGTAACATCTGCTACTCCCGAATCAGAAACTAGACCTCGGAGAAACCAATCTCCAACGTCTACTCTGAAGAACGGTGACCTCCGCCATCGTCTGAACCGTCAGCTATTCAAAACACCACATGACAACCTTACAAAGGAAATCCATGAACTGAAGGATGTTGTAAACACTCTTCAGCAAAAGCTCGACATGGCAGTGGCTCCACCGTCCACTCACCATTCTCATCTTGACCCAAGCGACCTTCGTCTTCGTCTCACCTCCAGATCAAGCTACGGCCGCAAATACAGATCAGCGGCCGATCAAACTTATGACCCAAGAGAGAAGAGCGGAGATCACATGACCAGGAGTGGATCATGCTATCGACGGGATCCATCAGTCGAAGGCAGTACCAACCCCTCCCCCAAACGGGTCGCCAGAGCTGAGACCCTTCAAAGATCTGTCCCCAGAAAAAGGACGCATGAGTTTCGTTCTCAAGAACGGGACTCCTGGAAGATGGTCCCTTGATATAACTCTCCAGAACGATCTCCCCCGAGGGAAAAATCTGGATATCCGTTATCCGAAACCATCGAAAAGGCAAAGCTACCTCCCAATTTTCGCATGCCTCAGTGTGACCTCTACGACGGAGCTGGAGATCCAGGAGAACATGTTTATCAGTTTCAAACAAACATGTTACTCCTCCAGGTTTCAGATGCTGTCATGTGCAGAGCCTTTCCTACCACTCTGAGAAAAGCTGCACATGCATGGTTCAAGTCTCTACAACCAAGATCCATCTACTCCTTCAGCCAATTATCGGATCTCTTTCAAAAACACTTTGTAAGCAGTCGCACCCGAAGTAAAAACTCAGCGAGTCTGCTAAACATCGTGCAAGATAAAAACGAATCTTTGGCATGCTTCGTCGGACGATTCAACGCAGCTACTTTGGAAATCGATAACTTAGACGAATCCGTGAAGTATACTGCCTTCCTCCGAGGCCTCCGACCAACATCCAAGTTTGCGTTCTCTGTAAACAAAAGTCCTCCAGGTAATATGAAAGTCCTTCTCGAGAAGGCTAACAAATATATTCTGGCTGAAGAATACTTGGAGACACACAGAGAACGACATGGAGAAGAGAAGAAACGATCTCGAGAGATAACTCCTCAAGGAGAAAAGCCAGCAAAACAATCTAAGCGCGATGATCGGCATCCGAAAGACTGGTTTGCTTCGGAAAACCTGACACCTCTCAATGTAAAACCATCACAGATTCTCCACGAGATCAAAGACAATAAAGCTCTCCAGTGGCCAGACAAAATGAGATCTCGACCAAATAAAAGGAACAAAGATTTATGGTGTCACTTTCACAACGATCATGGCCACACAACTGATAATTGCGGGACACTTAAACGAGAAATTGAGGCCCTTATCAAGCGTGGCCAGTTGAGAAAGTTTGCAACTCCTGGAGAAGGAAGACAACAGACACCTCCGGCCATGGAAGAAAGAGAAGATCGAGAAGAGAATGCGGGTACAATCAATACTATATCTGGGGGATTAGCAGCAGGAGGTTCATCAGGACAGGCTCGAAAAGCATACGCCAGAGAAGTGTGCATAACGAGTCAGCCCCCGAATAAGAAACAGAAGGTAGTACCCGTAGCGGCGATCACCTTTTCCGATGAAGATTCAAGGGATATAAAAACTCCTCATGACGATCCATTAGTCATCACAATAAAGGCTGGGAACTTCGATGTAAAGCGTGTCTTGATTGATAACGGAAGTTCCGCCGATGTCTTATTTTACGATGCATTTCAGAAGATGAACATTCCAGCGGACCGTCTCCGAAAGATGGATACACCGTTGTATGGATTCTCCAATCATCCAGTTGCGGTCGAAGGTATCATTGCACTCCCAGTTGCGATTGGCACACCTCCGGCACAAGCCAACTTCATGCTTGATTTTGTGGTGGTAAAGGTCCCCTCAGCATACAACGCCATATTGGGACGACCAGCACTCAATCAATTACAGGCTGTAGTGTCAACTTATCACCTCAAGATGAAGTTCCCCACGGAACAAGGGATTGGAGAGGTGAAAGGAGACCAAACTACAGCTCGTCAATGCTACGTGACTTCATGCCGATCAAAGAGCAAGGAAGCACTCATTATCGAAGACCTCCGGGAAAATACAAAGATACAAAGGGGAGAACCAGTTGAAGATCTTATTAGCATTGAAGTATATCCTGGAGAAGAAAACAAAACGGTTCGGATAGGTTCGAATCTTAAGGAAAACACCAGACTCGAGCTGGTGAACTTATTGAGAACCTATGCGGATATTTTTGCATGGACAGCCGCAGACATGCCTGGAATTGATCCTGAAATCATTACCCATAGGCTAAATGTTGATCCATCCAAAAAACCTGTCAAGCAGAAGAAGAGGACTTTTGCGCCAGAAAGACATGAGAAGATTGAAGAAGAGGTAGATAAACTCCTAACTGCCAACTTCATTGAAGAGATCTACTACCCGGATTGGCTCGCCAATGTCGTCATGGTTCCTAAGTCAGGCGACAGGTGGCGAATATGTATCGACTACACAGATCTCAACAAAGCATGCCCGAAGGACAGCTACCCGCTCCCAAGGATAGATCTTCTTATCGACGCTACTTCGGGCCATGAACTACTTAGTTTCATGGATGCATACTCTGGTTATAACCAGATTATGATGCACGAGGACGATGTCTCCAAAACTTCGTTCGTCACAGAGAGAGGATTATACTGCTATAAAGTGATGCCCTTTGGACTCAAGAACGCCGGGGCAACGTACCAACGTCTGGTGAACATGATCTTTCGAGACTTGATCGGAAAGAACATGGAAGTTTATGTTGATGATATGCTCGTCAAAAGCATAAAGTCTGAATTCCATGTCAAAGACTTGAAGGAAACTTTCGACATCCTTCGAAAGTATAAAATGAAGCTGAATCCACTCAAATGCGCTTTCGGAGTCGCATCAGGGAAATTTTTGGGGTTTATAGTTTCTCAACGAGGAATTGAGGCGAACCCAGAAAAGATCAAGGCCATTCAAACCATGACGTCCCCAAAAACAATCAAGCAAGTACAAGAGTTGACAGGAAGGGTCGCAGCCTTGGGAAGGTTCATGGCTCGATCAGCTGAACGATGCTTGCCATTCTTTAAGGCCATCAGAAAAGCAAAAAGTTTCGCTTGGACAGATGATTGCCAGGAGTCGTTCGAAGAACTCAAAACGTACTTGAGTTCTCCGCCCCTACTTTCAAAACCACTTCCCGGCGAAGACTTATTTCTATACCTCTCAGTCACCGACCTCGCAGTAAGCACCGTTTTAATCAGAGAGGAAGATGGAGTTCAGAAACCCATCTATTACATTAGCAAAGTCTTACAAGATGTAGAGACGAGGTATCCGAAGATTGACAAGATCGCACTAGCCCTTATCATATCAGCTAGGCGTCTTCGACCATACTTCCAGTCTCATACCATTATCGTACTGACGGACCAACCCCTTAGAAAGGTTTTACTGAGCCCCGACGCGTCAGGAAGATTAGTCAACTGGTCCGTAGAGTTGGGGGAATTCGATATCCACTATAAACCTCGCACTGCAATTAAAGCTCAAGCCCTAGCCGACTTTATTGTCGAGTGTACATTACCTGAAGACCCCCCTCAATTGGTAATTTCTGAGGTTCCAGATCCTTGGAATCTTTATGTAGACGGTTCCTCAGCTATTGGCAGCAGCGGAGCCGGAATTATTCTTATAAGTCCAGAAGGGTTTACTATTGAGTACGCACTTCGCTTTGGATTTCAAGCCTCAAATAACGAAGCAGAATACGAGGCTCTTCTTGCGGGAATAAGGCTAGCACACACCTTAAAAGTAGACTCGCTATCAGTTTATAGTGATTCCCAACTGGTGGTCAATCACGTCTTGGGAGATTACGAGGCCAGAGATGAAAGAATGGCTCAATATCTCGACTTAGTTAAAACTTCAGCGGTGAAGTTCCAAAACTTCACCATTCGCCAAATCCCCCGAGATCAGAATACTCAGGCAGATACATTATCAAGGCTGGTGTCCGCTGAAGAGACAGACGTCCGGCGCCCGGTGTACATTGAATTCCTCAAGAATAGCAACATCAGTTCCCAAGCTGAGATTGAAATCATAGGTCAAGAACCCTGTTGGATGGACATAATCATCAAATACTTATCCACAGGCGAATTACCAAGTGAAAGACATGAAGCGAGGAACTTTCGTGTCAAAGCTGCGCGGTATGCTTTAGTAGAAGGAACTCTATACAAGAAATCATTCAGCCTTCCTTACCTCAGATGTCTACACCCGTCAGAATCCCTATACGCATTACAAGAAGTACATGAAGGGATATGCGGCCAACACCTCGAAGGGAGGACATTGGCACAGAAAATCTTAAGGCAAGGATACTACTGGCCTACGATGTAGAAAGACGCCATCAAATTCACGCGAAGATGCGATAAGTGTCAGAAGTTTTCACCGGTTGCTCATATACCAGTTGCTCCTTTAACTTCGATTGTTTCTCCTATTCCTTTTACTGTATGGGGAATGGATCTGCTGGGACCTTTTCCCATGGTATCTGGGCAACGACAATTTGTGATTTGTGACGATAGACTACTTCACCAAATGGACTGAAGCAGAATCTCTGGCAACCATTACTTCAGCCAAGTGTGAAGACTTCTTCTGAAAAAACGTCATCTGTCGTTTTGGAGTACCAAGAGCTTTGATCGTTGATAACGAAAAACAATTTGACAACAACAACTTCCGAACCTTTTGTACGAATCTTTCAATCGATTTGAGATTCACTTCTGTAGCTCATCCACAATCCAATGGCTAGACTGAAAATATGAATTGAAGCATCCTACAAGGGTTGAAAAAGAAGCTAGACGAAGCTAAAGGCGCATGGGTGGACGAACTCCCCAAAGTGTTGTGGGCTTATCGAACAACTCCACATTCAGTCACAGGGGAAATGCCTTTCTTACTCTGCTATGGAACGGAAGCAATGTTGTCAGTTGAGATTGGAGTTCCAACAATATGGGCCTTACACTTCAACGAAGTTGGATTGCGCGTAAATCTTGATTTGGTAGAAGAAGCTCGAACTCAAGCCCATACACGATCCATTGTCATAAAACAACGAGTCACACAGTATTACAATCAAAGAGTCCAATCCAAGCAGTGTAATGAATGAGATTTAGTCCTCCGCAAATTGGAAGTCTCCGATCCAAAGGCAGCAACGGGAAAATTATCTCCAAATTGGGAAGGACCCTACCGTGTTATAAAGGTGCTCAAACCGGGCGCCTACGCACTGGGAACACTTTTTGGAGAATCCATCCCTCGTACTTGGAATGCTGAAAACTTATGCAGATATTACCAGTAGTGTCTTGGCCCGAGCCATGGCACTTCCTTTTTTGGGCGATAAGGGGCACAGACCTTGCCAGAACTCAAAGATCTTAGAAATAGTCTTTAGCAGATTTTTTTGAATAAATGGGTTGTAAAGCAATCCAGTGTAAACTTTATCTTTTGCTCGAGCAATAAAATTATTATTCTCAGTATTGTTGTAATGTAAGCTTAGCCAAAACATTCTATCCGAACAGAGTGAAGGCCGAACACTCTGCCCGAACAGAGTGATAAGCTTAGCCAAAACATTCTGTCTAAACAGAGTGATGGCCGAACACTCTGTCCGAACAAAGTGAAAAACTTAGCCAAAACACTCTATCCGAACAGAGTGATGGCCGAACACTCTGCCCGAATAGAGTGATAAGCTTAGCCAAAACATTATGTCTGAACAGAGTAAAGGCCGAACACTCTGCCCGAACAGAGTGATAAGCTTAGCCAAAACATTCTGAACAGAGTGATGGCCGAACACTCTGCCCGAACAGAGTGACAAGCTTAGCCAAAACATTCTGCCCGAACAGAGTGACGGCCGAGCACTCTGCCCGAACAGAGTGTATAACTCATGGGTTTTATAAAAATACAAGAGAAGCCAAACGGATTAGCTACAGATCTAAATCCGTGAAGAAACAAAAGTTAAGGGGGCCATCGTCACTCCACCAAAGCTTTTGCTTCTTCAAAATATCGGCCGAGCGAGGGTGCTCGACTTCTTTGCCGACTCTTTAAGTGACGATTAAAGGATTTGAGTCAAAGTGAAAATGAATAATACTGTGTGAATGGTAGACACAAACCACGAGAAACACATAGTAAGAGCAAAATGCCATAAAATAAAAGATAGAGTTTTACAATAAGCCCTTAAGAGGGCATCAAAATTCTGTCTAAACAAAGCAAAGAGACTAGATACAGATCTAAGCCTCGAGGGCATCACCAAAAGGACCTTCCCCTCGAAGATGAAAAGCTACGGCATCGCGTGCCTCTGAAGGCATAGCAGTCTCTCCAGACGGTGACACTACTCAGGCAGAACAAAATTGTCCAAGGGGACGTCAGGAAAGCGCTCAGCAAACATCTCCTTGGCCTTCTCAAAACCAAGCTCATAAATCTCCAGGCCATCTTCGGTCCACTTCTTCAGCCATTCATCCCCAGCATTCCCATCCAAGAAGTCGCGGATGCCTTGGTCTCGAGCTTTGGTCACCTCTTCTGCAGCCCTCCTTTTTACTCGCTCCAGCCTCTTTTCCATAGTCGCAATCTGAGCAAGATGAACTTCCTCTTGCTTGCTTAGCTCTTCAGCACGATGGGTGGCCTCTTGCGCCTCCTTAACGACTTCCCTCTTCAGCTGAGCCTCATCAGCTACCACTTGCCTTGCCATCTCAAAGCGAGAAAGTATCTCAGATCCCCTGGCGTACATCTGGAATAAAGATTGGAACCATCAGCTAAATGAAAGTTGAAAAAAAAATAGAAACCTAGTTGAGACAAAGGACGTTACTGTATAGACGGCCTGGGCAAAGGAGCAGGCAAAGGTCTCATGTGTCTGAGTCTGGAAAACCTCCTTGTCTCGAGGAAGAATTCCATGAAGAAGATGCTGCTACGAGACCTGGCTGTCCGGCATCCCAAGGTCATCACGCCTAAGTGTCTATCTCGGACGAAAGATGGGATCATCTTCGATAGACACTTGCTCAAGGATTCACGGAGAGCGTTCTAGAGGAGTGACGCTAGTCCTCTTAGGAGTAGGGGCAACTCCACACTTGGCTGCTTCTCCTTTCGCTTCCCCTTAGCTTTCTGAAGAACGCCAAACAAGCGTCCCTGTTGCGATTTTCCACTTCCGTTAGCCATTTCTGCAATGAATAAAGAAATCAATACGGGAATAAATATTGAAATCAAGTTTAATTCAATGTCTTATACAAAGCACACCTAGAGGAACGGTCTCAGCGGATGACACGCTATGAATAGCAGTAGGAGAAGGCCGAATCGAAAGACCAGCTGGAATAGGCTTGGGAGGAATGATCTTCGCCCTCCCTAATTGCTCCTCCGAAATAGGCTCATCTATACAAAGACCACCTCGAAGTTTAATGTGACTAAGTATATGCTTAGTCAACATGTTGGGAGTTGGTTTGCCAGGATTTTCAAAATCCTTGCAGAAAGGATTCCAATCTCTATCAAAAGGTAGCTTCCCCTTGTCTATGCGGCCGACAAAGAAATATCTCAAATGCCAACCCTTATTCAACTTCAGACCGCCCTCCAGAAGTCGTTGACGACTATGAATATAGTACCACCCCGGGCAGTTAGCAACCCCTTTGACGAAACAGATTTCAAAGAACACTCTCATAAAATCTGTTGCATCTGGCTTGTAACCTGAAGTCTGAACCAAGTAGATAAGACCAGCAAGCTTCCTCCAAGCATTTGGAACAAGCTGCCCGGGCGCCATGTGATAATGGGCAAAGAAATGAAGAGCAAAAGGGTGAAGAGGAAGCCTATACCCAGATTTCACCTGTTCATCGTCGATCCCCGTTTCGAAGTCTGTGCCGTAATTAGCTGGTTCTTGCAAACCAGGAAGGCGAGCGTACCAACCTTTAGGAAGAGGATATTCCCAGATTAAATCCTGCAAATCTTCCGTGGACATTTTGCTGGACTTCTCATTTGCAGTATACCAAGGCTTAGGATTGGCCGTATCTTCGGCTTGGTCCTTCACATCACGTAAGGCATTCTTAGCCGACAAAGGGCATGAAGGTTGAGAGGTCGAAGGCTGTGGAGGTTGGGAAGATGAAGTATATAATCGTTGGGAAGTTGAAGGTTGGGGCAACGTTGGATTCGAAGTTCCAACTTCACTTCTGGAAGTTGAAACCCGTTCTGAACTTGAAGATGAACTACGACTTATAGTTATCTTCCCTAGCAGAGATGAATGAGACGCAGAAGCCTCGGACATGATTTCTACTAAAACTAGGAAACTATGAAAAACTTGAAGTGCTGAACAGAAAGAGGAGAAGAAAAAACTTACTTGCAGAGTAGTGTGCTTCCAAAAAATATTTCAAGTGAAGGTAAAATGAAGGGAAAGTTCTCTTTTTATAGAGAAACCCCAAGTAACCGTTTCTTGAAAAACGCAACGGTTCATCTGTCCACACGTGTCACAAGCCGAAGAGTGGAGAAGCTTGAAAATTTTCAAAATTCCCGCTCAAAAACATTAACGAAGAAGAAGACACGTGGAATGAACCAGGAATTTGCCATAACAGAATTATGTCCGAACACTCTGCCTGAGCAGAATGACAGCGTCCGAGCCGAATTCTACCCGAGCAGAATGACGTCCGAACACTCTGCCTGAGCAGAGTGACTACGGCCGAGCAGAATGACGTCCGAACAGAATCATGTCCGAACACTCTGGCCGAGCAGAATGACAACGACCGAGCCGAATTTTGCCCGAGCAGAATGTCGTCCGAACACTCTGCCCGAGTAGAGTGATCTTGACCGAATAGGCTCTGTCCGAATAGAATCCCGTCCGAACACTCTGCCACAGCAGAGTGACAAAGGCCGAGCAGAATTCTGTCCGAACAGAATCCCGTCCGAATACTCTACCCGAGCAGAGTGCTAACGACCGAGCAGAATTTGCCCGAGCAGAATTCTGTCCGAACATATTCATGCCCGAGCAAAAATTTGTCCGACCAGAATCCCATCCGAAAACTCTGCCCGAGCAGAGTGACAACGACCGAGCAGAATTCTGCCCGAGCAAAATTCCATCCGAACACTCTGCCCGAGCAGACTGATCTCGGCCCAGCAGATTCGTGCCTGAGCAGAATCCCATCCGAATAGATTCATGCCCGAGCAGAATCCCATCCGAACAGATTCATGCCCGAACAGAATCCCATCCAAGCAGAACTCTGCCCGACCAGATTCGTGTCCGAGCAGAATCACATCCGAACAGATTCACGACCGAGCAGAATCTCATCCGAACAGGTTCATGCCCGAGGAGAATCCCATCCGAAAAGAATTCTGTCCGAGCAGATTCGTGTTCGAGCAGAATCCCATCCGAACATATTCATGCCCAAGCAGAATCCCATCCGAGCAGAACTCTGCCCTAACAGATCCATGTCCGAGCAGAACCCCAACCGAATAGATTCATGCCCGAACATAATCCCATCCGAGCAGAACTCTACCCGAATAGATTCGTGTCTGAACAGAATCCCATCCGAGCAGATTCATGCCCGAGCAGATTTCATGTCCGAGCAGAATGCCATCCGAACAGATTCATGCCCGAGCAAAATCCCATCCGAGCAGAACCTTGCCCGAGCAGAACACTCTTGAAATGTCGAAAGAACATATTCAATTCTATTTTTGGCATATTTCGCTATTACCAGTGGAAAAAGTGTGTTTCCACCCGCTTCATCAACGCTGGTAATAGCAGGGGGCATATGATATAGCTAAAAATATCCCTCCAATCTACGGACGACACGTGGCAGTTGTGACACGTAACCCATACTGACTAATTACTGATATGTCACTTACCATATCAGTCATCGGGCAGAATCCTAAATAAGCTCCAACTCTATCAGCAGAGATTGATAGGGGATCCTCTAGGATCCTAATGAGATTCTGATTAGAATTGACCAAAGCCCAGTTCTAATTGGAGTCCTCTTGCTACCACTATATAAAGGGGTCAAGCCCCCCCATGTAAGGCTAAGTTCACACACATACACATTGTGTAATACTGCTTTTCAGAGTTCTACCTCGTTAGCCTTCTCTGACTTAAGCATCAGAGCGTTCTCCCGCCGGAACCTCACTCGGCGGTCACTCCGTGTTCTCTTTTGCAGGCCTGATTTTTGGTGCTGTTCTCGATCCAATTTTTAGCTGCAACAAAGTCTAACTTAACAATTCTAAATAACAATAATGACCCACGCATGGGTTCTAATGACTAAGACTGAAATTTAAATTCTCTTTCGCTCGACTCAGATCTAATCTACCTACAATGCCATCTATTGTTGGTTATCAGCTGCGGAAAGGAAGTCAAAGAGGAATGAGCTTTTGAGAGCTAAGTAAGGTCGCTCAAAAAAAACAAAAAAAAAACTACAAAACAATTACAGGTGCAATTCATCAAGATTTTCAGAAAAAGAATAATAACTAGTTCGATCAGATATCAATACGATTTTCAGATACGATACAAACAATCATGAATACAATAACATGAGCAATTGCAAAGCCACACAGGCAGTGCAGGATAATCACTTAGCAAAGCCACAAATGCGATGCTTATTAACACTTTCCACCGGCTAGTCTATCAAGGCACTAGCCCACACCAATACACTAGCTAGTCCATCAAGGCACTAGCCCACACCAACACACCGGCTAGTCCGTCAAGGTACTAGCCCACACCAATATCCTCCAATATACACCAATTCCGCCAAAACACACCAATGCGGAATCTCATGTCAATATGCAGGATGAAAACATTTCGGTAATGCAACATGTTATTGAATGCTCGATGAAAAATAATTAATGAGCACCGATAAGAGTTTCAATAAACGTTTTAAGGCTCAATGAAAGGTTTTTAAGGCAAACAATTCGACTTAATAAAAAATAATAGAATCCAAAAGAATAGGGATAACAATTCAAAAAAATATCTATGATGACAAATAAAGGAAACTGGGTTTTAGAAGAAATCCCTTACCTCAGTCCAAGCTATGCACTGCTCAACGGCCTCGATCCCAAAATCTTTTGAATTAACCTAGGTCGGGAAATTTATTTATCAGAACACTATCCACACTGATATATTATAAACCTAATATAACTACCCACAATGTATCCTTTTCTCTATCCGGAAATGATGAATTTGAAGCGATTTCACACACGGCCAATCTACCCTGAAATTCGTCACTCCCCAAGACTCAGAAATATCCTAAAAAAATATTTTTATCGTTCATTAAACATTATTTATAGCATAATATAGCATATGGGATAAAAATTTAATTTTTGAATATTTTTTATTTTTTTCGAATAAAAATAATTTTCTTAAATACACTAAAAGCCAATAAATTGCCATAATTTCTTCTAGCTGAAAATAAGGGCTCATAATTTTTTGTAACAGCTCTAGAAGACTTATAAAAATTATTGAAATTGAAATCAAAAATTAAAAGGCATTAAAACTATTTAAAATATTTTCATTTTGTTAAATCCAATGCGATACGGAAAATGATAATAAATCAACTCCGAAAATTATCAAATTCTTACTGAGTTTTTTATTATCCTATAAAAACATTTCTCTAATTTTTTTCAAAACATTTTCACGAGTTTAAAGGCTCCAAAAAAAAATTATAAGTCTGAACTTGCAGAAAATACAATAAATACAAACGATATCAGAAAAATATGAAATTTTCACAGAAATTATAATATTGTACGAAGAATCATCCTGTAAATTTTCAGAATTTTCGGACAATCGTGCAATACCAACAGCCAGGTGGTACAACTGTTATTGCACAGTGTACCACCTTTGCCGGTGAGATCCATTACACTGTCACCCATCTTCCTCCTTTCTCTGAGCACATTACCCAGAACACAGCAACTTACTCACCTCACGGCTGATCTTCCCCCTTCCCTGTACACTCTCATTTCCATGCACACACACATACACATATTACACATGACCTACCCACATGTTATATACACACACACCCACTCACCAGTTACACACACTCACATATACCCAGCACACAAACACCACTATATACACCTATACACACACGTATACACAGAGAACTTCCAAGGCTGCCTCTCTCCCCAAATCGCCATTTCCTTTCCTCCATGCACCCTTCTTTGCTTTTCCTTTAACACCCTCACACTTATATATGTATAAACCCATTGTTCAACACAGTGACACAAAGTTAATTAAACCCACAAGCCACTTTTCTCCCTCACGGCAGCCATGGCTGCCACCTTCTTCTTCTCTCTCACTCTCACTAAAGATAGCCTTTCACGGATGCTTCTATCTCTCCTCACAGCCGCAAACAACTACGGCAGCCACCATGGCTGCCCTCTCTACGAATTCCCTCCCCTTTTTCTCACTAAAATCAGCCAATACAAGCACATATATTGAACCAATACGCTACAACTATACACAAAAGACATTGAAAATTTTCAAGAGGCTGACCGAGAATGTCGCTAACTTTACCGAAGCACTATCTGAAAATGCCTCTCTTCCTTTCACGAGCACAAACCCACCTTCACTTCCTCTGTTTCTCTTTTTCTTTTCCCTTTTCTCCTCTCTCTCTCTCCCTTTCTTCTTTTCTCTGTGACCGAAAGAGCAAGGAGCTCTTTCTCTTTCTCTGTAACTGAAAATAGCTTAAGGCAAGACATAATTTCTCCCTAATTTGTCTCCTTTGTTCCCTTTCTATCCAAAGTTAGAGGGTTGACTAGAAAAATAAATAAATCAGATTATATCCTTCAGTTTAATCAATAGTCCAATTTTTAAATTTAATTATTTAACTATCCCTTTAACTTTCATAAATTGCGTATTGCTTAGTAAAAATGTCGCTAAAGGTCGCTAAAAAAAAATTCGCTCACACGAATCATCACTAAAGGCCTAATCTAATATCACTTATAATTGCTATTGTTAAAGTATAACTTATGGTTCCTGCAAATTTGTGGCTAAAGGTTTTCTTTTTTTTTTTAACAAGTTTTTGTTGCACTAATCGATGTTGTTTATGAAAATCGTCGCCAATTTTTTTTAAATCAAACCGTTAAAAATATCGAGGTATTACAGGTGATGCCAATCTGGTGGTTTCCGGTGTAGCAGTGGCAATTATGATACGGATGTGGTGGTTATACAGTGTAGATCCGATGATCATTGTTACAGTGTGATGCGGTGGCAGAACTAAAGCAGTGACATGGCTTGGTAATTGCGATGTAGTGGTTATGGTTGTGCGGCGTAGATCAAATGATGGTAACTGGATGATGGCGTGGCGATGGTGGTATTTGTGGACGGGGCTGAGGTAGTAGCACTGTGGCTAACATAGGTAGTAACGGCAGTGCTTGGGGAGGTGGATGTAAGCTGTATGTGGAGGAAGAAGAAATGGCTGGGTATTTGTAGGTGTTGGAGAGGGTGAGGCATTTTGTTAAACTGGTGGTGGGGATCGTGGAGGATGTTAGAAATGGGGAAAGTTGAGGAGGTGCTTGGTGTATGGAAGTGAGGCTTGGTGAATGCCGGTAGCAGCAATGCGGGGGGGGGGGGGGGGTTAGCTTCTGGGGGGTGGGAAGATGATTAACCAAGGAGAGAGAAAGGGTGAGAAATGATGTGGAGGGCTTGTGATGTTAATTATTGGTGTCATTTAGAGCTGAGGTGGATGCAAGGTGGATTTAACATGGAAAAAGACGCATTTGCCCTTAAAAACTAACAGACGTGTGGTCAAATGCCATTTTGGTCATCATCTGATACTGGACACCAAGATTTTACAAATACGAGGTGTTGGATGTCAAAATTAGAAACATGGGGCGCTAAGTGTACTTGACCCCTACGTATGAGGTGCTTGGTAAATTTAGTCCTCTTCTTCTTTGTTTATAAGCTCAAAATGTTATGGGCGAAAATAACCTAGTAAAGCACGGATGAAAAGTTATTATATCGTACAAAACTATTAGGGGTGAACATTTCTTGGCATACTTTGGGTGAGAGAATAGTACATTAAGGGCTTTTTGTTATTATTACTATTTTGAAGCCATGTCTTTCAGAGCAGAAAAAGATAAATAACAATGTCATCCTTTCAGTTAAATTTGGCTTACATATAGTCACCCCTACTGTTTCTTTGTAAAACATTGGGTAAAATGAACTTCACTTGCTAGACGCCACAATATACCAGAAAACTACGAAGAAGTGTTATTGGGAAGTTCCAAGATCTGCTTACAATTTTCAAGCAGTTTAAAGCATCAAAGTCTGGTTTGGCGCTAGGGATGGCAATAAGACCCGCAACCGGCGGATCCCCGCCCCGCCCCGCTCCTATAGGAGCGGTTTATTTTGACTTTGACCGGATCACGGGGCGGGTATGGTTTTAAAAACAAAAATCCGCAGCGGGTTAGGGTCGGGTGTGGTATTTGATCTAGTCCGCCCCGGTATCCGACCCGCCCCGCCCCGCGACCCGCTCCCGCCCCGCTATACTAACCATATACTTCATCTAATCCTAGCCGTCTATCCTTACATATATATATATGATTTCAAGATAAACCCTAAATGTCCCATCTTCTCACTCTACCGCCCAACTGCCTTTTTTCTGTTCTCTCCCTCTCAACGACTCCGCCGCGGCCGAGCTTCCCCACCAGCCAACGCACCTCCTCATCTCTCTCCCCCTGCATGGTCGTCGAGCTTTCCCACCAGCCACCGCACCTCCTCCATCTCTTCCCCCCCATCGCGCACGGTCGCCAAGCTTCACCCGCCGCCACCCACAGCTAAACAGTTCTCCTGTTTGGATAATAGGGGCTAGGGCTTCGATCTAGGTCAAGAAGATTCTCCTGTTAGTGATTCGGAAGAAGAAAATGAGAACCCAATCGGTCTGCTTTGCTATCTCACGATTTGGATTCGAACCAATTTTCATTAGTGCGTAAACCGATTGGAACCACTCTTCTGAGCCTGTTCTTATGGGATTGGGGTCCCTGTTTTCGCTGTGAAGGGAGTTTAAAGTCTAAGGTGAGTTCTCTGTTGTAGCGGTTGAATGAAAATCGCCCAGATTTCACGCAATCCAGATTTTATTATCGTGTCATCGATCGGAAGAAGAAAATCCTAGCCCTAGCCCGGTCAATCAAAATCCTTATCGGTGAACCTCGGTCGATTCTCCTATCACTGATTAGGAAGAAGAAAAGCACTCGATCAGAAGAAGAAAGTTGATTCTCCTGCCACTAATTTGGAAGCAATTCAACATAGATCGGAAGACGGGTTCGAGGGCATAAGGGAAAGGCAAGGCGGGGTGGGGTGGGGCGGGGACGGGTTTTCTAAATTATTTTAGGGTCGGATTTGGTATTGAGATTTAATAACCTGGTGCGGGGCGGAGCGGGCGGGATTTCAGGGGTAGCGGGGCGGGTTCGGATCTTATAGGATCCGCATCCGACCCGCCCCATTGCCATCCCTACGCGCTCCCAATAACTTGGAAAACCCAAAAACCATGCTAATTGAGCTAAAAGATCCATGCACTTCTTTTACGGATGCTGACCCAAATCCAAGCAAGCTTATGGAAAGTGGCGGAGCCAGGAAATATTTTTATGGTGGATACCAAAATTTCAATCTAAAATTAACAATCCCACTAGCAGCAATTGCAAAATTCTACCATTTTCTAATTACAAATTGTAAGTTTCAAAACCCTATTGCCACATTCTAAATTGATACAAAAAAGGAAGGGTTCCGAGAAGTAGAAGATTTGAGAATCAATCATTAGATTTTACCTTGCTTTCACCGACTATCGTAACCATTGGTGTCATCGTTGAGAAATTGACCTACCGACTGCTGTCCGTGAACACCGCCACCAGTGAGCCTGTGAATCGCCCTTGCGGCCAAGTCTAATGACGTGAGGCTATGACCTTTGGGTGCTGTGACTCGTGAGCCCCTGATCTGCCGGAGGTGTACTGGCCAGTGGAGGCATTAGCGTTAGCCGTTGAGGGCTGTCGGCGTGGGGTACGGCTGGTGGTCAGGGAGGGAACTGAAGAGGAGGAGGTGTTCTAATTTCCACGTATGTGCCTTTAAGGCTTTGAAAGCATTGAGGCTTTGGAAACCGTAGAGAGTGAGACTAAAAATCATTTTTTGTGTTGACTTTATGCGTAGACTAAGTCTTTATTTTTATTATTTTTTTTTTGGTTTATTTGTGTAAGTTTAGCATTTTAAATTAATAAAAGGAAATTTTTTTAACCATATTTGAAACTTTTAGGTAGGTTAACATGTAAAATGACAACAAATACATCTCCTTTAAACATTTTTTAAATTAGACCAGTAACTTGAGCCAAGCTCAGGTTTTTAAAAAAATAGTTATATTATAAGGTTTTAAAAAGTGTATTAATGTATACCACCTAGACAAAAAAAATTAACAGTATAAAAATATCTTATTTGATTAAAAAGGATAATCTTAGCACCTGAATTATTCACGACTAACTTAAGTAAAATATGAAAAGATGAATTCACTTGCATTGCT
This sequence comes from Escallonia rubra, assembly GCA_033065855.1. Lineage (NCBI taxonomy): Eukaryota > Viridiplantae > Streptophyta > Magnoliopsida > Escalloniales > Escalloniaceae > Escallonia > Escallonia rubra. Next base: position 43,211 of record JAVXUO010000765.1, on the reverse strand, counting down.
ACTAACTTTCGATTATTAAATAGCATTATTTTTTTTATTAGACTACATACAATAATTATGAGATATTTTTATATATAGTGTGTTTACTTGCAATTTTGTTATACTGTAAGTTGAAAGACAAATAATAGATATCGACACAATGGAGCTGCTGGATACTTGTCTTCTTTGAGCTTTTGTTTGACAAGTAGTATTTCAAATGAAAATTGGCTTAGCACTTAGAATAGTAGAATAATCATGTTGGTGCCATATAAAGTTAAATAGCGAATATGATTGTAGTTTAATTTAAAAAATGGTGACACTATCAAGTATCCCTTTTGATTTGTAAATGTTACATACCGATTTAATTCTTTAATTTCAGAGGGTCTTTAAGGTATTACATATATATGTTCCTAAGTTTATTATAACGATTAAGTAAAAATTTAAAAGGAATAAAGTTGCATCCCAAATTTAATAGAACTTATGTATGCACCTTATCACTTTCAAATAAGTTATTATTTTTTGTAAAAATAGATTTAACAAAACGACCACATAATATCCAATATTTTATGTATATATTTTTCTTTAATTCTTGTAAGATGCTAGTAATAAGAATATTCAATTGATGAACTTGACATGCCCTTATTTTGGAGTATTGAAATATTTTTTCACATCTTTTATGGCTATTATTGGTCGCTAAATTATAATTTCTATATCTACTAAATGCATCCAATGATATTTTCTTATAAACTACACTTGTTTTAGTACAACATAATCTAACATTTATATATAACAAATATAATTATATTAGGCTAATATTATAAAGCGCGCATTATCAACTATTTGTTATTGAACTCGCACAATAGTCACCAGTCATACTTGTAATCAATTCCATTGTAATCAACATTAAGTTTTAATGCTTATAAGTTGTCTAAACTTTACTACTTAATGTTATTTTTAATGAAAATTTAATTAAGTACTACTGAAAAAGCCTTTTTATTGATCGTAAGGGCTCTATATAAAAATAAATTGATAAATTATTAGTTTTATAAAATTAGACGGATATATTTTTGAAGGTTTTAAATGTTCCCAAAATAAAGTAATTTAAAAATTATTTGATTATTTTTTTTCATGCATATGTGATTTATTTTCAAATTTTTATATATATTTGATATAGCCACTTGTTGATCGTACGGTCATCTCAAAGCAAACAATTATCCTATAAATTGATTAATGATCTTATACATTATTTAGATAATGGTGTGCAGTGATTATGTTTTGTGTAAATTTATATATAATAAACTTAAATTAACTATAATATATTTTTTTCTACTAAATCTCATATGTCATTTTTTGTTTTCTATATACAAGATTTTTTATTTTTTGTATGAGAAAGCTAGTTTTAAGGACATGATAGTGAAATTAAATCCTAATAAATTAGTACATTTAGAGTTTTAGAATTAATTCTTACATTATATAAGCTTTCCTAATATACCCTTCATATAGTTTTTGCAAAAATAAAAAAACTTAAAAACAAAAAGATTTGCATGCATTTAGAGACACTAACGTGTTTACTATATAGCTTTAAAATATTTTCAACTATCAGATTTATGAATAAGTTTTATTATTACTGCACTTTTAATTAACAATAATTGCACAGTTATTTATTGATAGTGTGGTTGCACCCATAAAATACAGTTAATTTTTTATTTTATAAAAAGATTCTAAAAGCTATACGTTATATTGATAAATCGATCTTTACATCCATTACGGTAAGCATATATTAAAATAAAATAATTATGAATCAAGTGTTATATTATTTTTATTGTTTCAATCTCAATTATAACATCATTTTTTTCTCTCTTAATGTTATTTATATTTTTTAGATATATAGATTTTATATTCATATTAGAGAGTGGTTTTAAGGATACATGTAATATTTAAAGTTAAGTCATAATATATTAGTCTATTAATTAGTTAGAATTTCATGAAGCTCAAAATTAGTTTTTCAATTATATAAAGCTTATTGATATGAAAATAAACTTATCGAGAAATAAGGACCATATTCAAGATAATATGAGACCTTTAGAGACACTTATAATGTTTATACTTTTTGAAACCAATAAAACAACCCTAGAGGGGGGTGAATAGGGTTTTTGAAAATTAATGGGGAGTTTAAACTAAGCACAATCATAAATCTCAAACAAACCAAGTAATACTTCAATGAAGATGCTAACTAAACAATCTCAAACAATTAAAGAGCAATAAGTAAAGAGATTGAGTTAGAGATACTTGACAATGAGATTTAAATGGTTCGGCTTGAACTACCCTCAAGCCTACATCCACCTCTTCAAGGAAGTCCCTTGCAAGAGCACTAGAATCCACTAGCAACAATCTTCTTCCGGGTCAAGATCAAAACCCTTACAACACTTGGTGATATCCCCACACCAAGCACAAGCCTTGAATCCACAAAGCTCACCCAAGACTTGACAAACCCAAGCCTTGATCACAATCCTTTTACAAAGATCAATTGTGTACAAAGAAATCATCTTGAAAGGAAATGAGTACAAATGAAGCTCTAGTACAATAGAGAGATGAGAGAATTGATGACTTGAAGTATGCTCACTCTCAATCAAAGAAATGCTCACAAAGATGCTCTCTTTAATGACGTGAAATCATGAAGATGAAGACAAAAAAGTTTAATCTATGAGCCTTGATGTTTCTCTAATGAATGGAGGCTTAGAATGTGGTTTCCATGGTGTATAATAAAGCCCCAAATCATTTATATAGGGAGCAAATGAAATATAGCCGTTATAGGCATAATATGGGCAAAACTGCCATTGCAGTCGACTGTATTCCCAATGCAGTCGACTGTATTCCCTCAAAAATAGCCGTTGAAGTTTTGTCCTCAAAAATAGCCGTTGGAACTGAATTTTGACCAATCCAGTCGACTGCATTCAATATAGTCGACTGTATTACCCTACTGCCAATCGGCTGCCTCACGGAACCCCCTTTCTTATTTTGAGCATAACTTTCTTTAGAAAAATCGGATTGAGGTGCCGTTTTTTGCGTTGGAAAGCTAATGAAAAGTTTTATCAAGATATGAAAAGATTAGCACCAAAAAAAGTTTTGAGAAAATCTGAGTGAGCTCCAAAGTCCACTCATTTTCAAGAACCACACTCGTGTGAAAGGTTATGAACTCACATGCAATGCACAAGTTGTCCTAAGGTCTTTTAGGTCATAGTCATCAATCCAAGCATCAAACCAAGACTATTTACATAATAGGAAAGATCAGTTATAATCGATAGTAACTTAGCCGATGCATTCTTTGTTGCTCTTCAACATTGGACTTGATGAAACTTCTATAGCATGTCCACTATAACTTTAAGCTTCTTTGGCTTTAATCCATCTATCCAACTTCTCAAATGTGTCTTCATGAGTGTGCATGTATATACCTACTAAGAATACACTCAAAGCACACATTAGAACATAATCAATGTGTAGTTATCATCAAAACAAGATGTAAGCCTAGGTTATCCAACCATAGGGCTAACACTTTTATTTCACATTGAAAACATAATTTGATGACATTTCATATTTTTGTATCTTAAAGGTTTGAAATGTTGTCAAATATAGTAATTAAGAATAATTTGATTTAATTGCAAACTTCTCTTTTTTAGTACGTATGAGATTTCTTTTCAAAATCTCATTTATGCTTACATAGCCACTTTTTTTATCTTGCTTCTTATCAAAGCAAAACATTTTTCCTATAATTTGATTATTAATTTTATATGTTATATAGATAATTTTTTCAATGATTATGTTATACGTCAATACATATACGTGTAATCAATCATAATAAATTTAAATTAACTGTAACATAATTTTTTGTTTTAAATCTCATATGTTATTTTTATTTACTAAAAAAAGTGATTGTTTATCTTCGTATTAGAAAGTTAGTTTTAAGAATATGATAATAATATTCAAATGCTAAAAAATTAGTAAATTTAAAGTTTTAGAAGCAAAATTAAATAAACTTCAAAAGTGAGGATCACATCCAAAATATTATTTTCATACCTTTATATATTCTAGAATGTTTGGTATATAGCTTTAAATCCTTTTCAACTATCATATTCATAAATAAGTCTTACAATTATTGCAATTTTAATTATTAATTAATATACAATCGTTTGTTGGTCGTATGGTCTCAATTAAAAAAAATAGGGGTAAGTAGTTAATGACCCCCTGTACTTTACGCGATGTGCGATTTGTCCCCCTCCACTTCAAATTTAAGCACTAAACCCCCTCACAGTTACGGAAATTGAGCACCTTTAGTGGAAACCGTTAACTTTAATAGCGCGTAGTCAACAAATGCGTTAACTAACAATTTTTTAAAGAAAATGACAATTTTGCCCTTTTTCCCTTCTGTCTTGACTCCCCAGTTCCCACGTAAGTTCCCCCACCCATCAGCCCAGCCCTCTAGTCCCTTCCTCCCAAACTCAGCACGCACACTTCCACCCAGCATAAAGCCACCCCCTCTCCCCCTTCCTTCTAACTCTCTATACACGCCAATAAATCTGCCATACCCATCACCCAACTGTGCACACACGTACACAACTTCGCACAGACCCACCAACGTACCCACACACAGACAGGCATACACACAGTGCATATACTCACACAATTTTGCACGTGTTTTGACTGTGTGTGTTTGGTGTTGTCTTAAGCTTTATTTGCCGAAGGAAAATAGGTATAGCTATTTTGATAAACCATAAGGTGACAGGTATTACTGAAATTGCCAAGTGGGTGCAACCCTGATACAGAAGTCCCACAGCTAATAGAGTGTCAAAGGGACGAACAGAAGCCAAACAGGGATCCTGCTTGGCTCCTTCCAGGTGAAAAAGACGGCCAATGAAAAAGAAGACGATTTGGGTGCAAAACACAAGTTCACGACCCACTTGACCCGTATTCCATCAATACCTCTAATTACTTTGAAGAATTATGTGTTAATTAGGTTCGTGTTAAATACGACATATCAGCCAAACCAACCATTAAGTACACCAACTAGACCCAACATTTCAAACAAACAATGTTCGTCATGATAAGGTCAGGACTTACATGAGTGCCATGAACAATATTTAAGACACCATTAGGCAAACCAGCCTCAACTGCTAATTTTGCAAGCATCATGCAATCCCCTAAACAGAAGAAACCACATAACTTGTATTTAAGCATGACAGTTAAATCCTAAACCAGGAGTTGAAAGAATGATTATATCTCTTTATGAAAATGCATAAGTAACAAAAATACCATTGACGAAAAACCTACAAGAAGCACGGTGGAAAAGGGATGATAACAAGAATTATTGCTTGATGGCACGCAAGGTGATAAGTCCAAAAAAAGTAAGATAAGCTTAGAAACCCCGAGTATAGTTTTCTTGGGAATTAGATATCACGAATTTTTTCCCACAAACCTTTAGATGTGTTTTAACTGTCATTGTCCACTATGCATGTCTGTGTGTTGTTGTTTTTTTTTTCCTGAATGTGTGTTGACTGTGTGTGTGTTGGGTGTTCGTGGAGTGTGTGTGTTTGTACTGTGTGTGTTTGTGGGTGTGTGCTTGTGTATGGGTTTAGGGGTGTTTGTGTGTATGTTTGCGTGTGTATGTGTGTTATGTGTGCATGTGTGTGTGCTGGGTGTGTTTTTGTGTGTGTGCAGTCGTGGGGAGGGAGGAAACCTTGTGTGTGGGTGTATGCAGTATGTGTGGTGGTGGGGAGAGATAGGAGTTGGAAGAGGGGAGAGAAAGGTGTTAAAAGAATGGTATTAAACTTAAATAAAGTAAGGAAACAAGGGTATTTTGGCTATTTCACGCTATTTATAACCGATCCGTCCAAAATACCCAATTTTCGTAACTGTGAGGGTGTTTAGTGCTTAAGTTTGAAGTGGAGGGGGACAAATCACACATCCTGTAAAGTACAGGGGGTCATTAGCTAATTAACCCAAAAAAATAATGTCAACTTTTTTATTGTACCAAAAGGATTCTAAAAATGAATCAATTGCTACATCATTAAAATAAAATAAAAATAAGGATTAATCAATTCTTACATCATTTTTGTTGTGTCAATCTCAATTGTAACATCATTTGTTTCTTTACTAATATTTTATTTTCATGTTTTAGAAATATGGATTTGTATATTCATATCAGAAAGTAATAGTTAAAATCAAGCCCTAATAAGTTAGTTCATCAATTAGTTAGAGACACGGAATACTTACAATTAGTTTTTCAACTATATAAGGCTTGCTAATATGCAAAATTAACTTATCAATAAATAAGGACCCCATCCAAGATAATATTATTTTCGTTTTAAAGTTATATGAATTTTTATATTCATATTGGAGAGTGGTTTTGAGGATACAATACTCAAAATTAAGTCATTAATTAGTTAGAGTTTCAGAATGTTTTAAAAAAAAAATTCAATCATATAAGGCTTACTAATATAGAAATTAACTTATGAAGAAATAAGGACCTCATCCAAGATAGGATTTTAGACCTTTAGTGACACATGTAAAATTAGTTAGAGTTTCAGAATGTTTAGAATTGGATTTTCAACTATATAAAGCTTATTGATGTGAAAATTAACTTATCAAAAATAAAGGACCCCATTCAAGATAATAATATTATTTTCATTTTTTAGATATATGAATTTTTATATTAATATTGGATAGTGGTTTTGAGGATTCAATACACAAAATTAAATCCTAATAAGCTTAGTTCATTAATTAGTAAGAGTTTCAGAACGTTTAGAATTAATTTTTCAATTTTATAAGCCTTATGAATATAGAAATTAACTTATCAAGAAATAATGACCTTATCCATCATAGTATTTCATACTTTTAACAACACTTATAATGGTCATAATTCTATTTCACATTGAAAACATAAAGTGATGATGTGTCAAGTAAAGAAACTATTTCTATGATGACGTGTCGCATAAGAAGGTCTTGCTTCGCTTATATAGAGGACCCCCATTCAAGATAATAATATTATTTTTGTTTTTTAGATATATGCAGTTTTATATTCATATTGGAGAGTGGTTTTAAGGATTCAATACACAAAATTAAATCATAATAAGTTAGTCTATTAATTAGTTAGAGTTTCAGAACGTTTAGAATTAATTTTTTAATTATATAAGGCTTACTAATATAGAAATTAACTTATCAAGAAATAAGAACCTATCCATGATAGTATTTCAGACTTTTAGTACCTCTTATAATGGTAATAGTTGTATTTTACATTGGAAACATCCATGATATTATTTCAGACTTTTAACAACTCTTATAATGGTTATAATTCTATTTCACATTGAAAACATAAAGTGATGATGTGTCAAGTAAAGAAGTTATTTCTGCGATAACATGTCGCGTAAAGAATGTCTTGCTTCACTTATACAGAGGATCCCATTCAAGATAATAACTTTATTTTCGTTTTTTAGATATATGAATTTTTATATTCATATTGGAGAGTGGTGTTGAGGATTCAATACAAAAAATTAAATCCTAATAAGTTAGTCCATTAATTAGTTAGAGTTTCAGAACGTTTAGAATTATTTTATCAATTATATAAGACTTACTAATATAAAAATTAGCTTATCAAGAAATAGGGACCCTATCCATGATAGTATTTCAGATTTTTAGTAACTCTTATAATGGTTATACTTCTATTTCACATTGACAACATAAAGTGATGATGTGTCAAGTAAAGAAATTACATATGCGATGAAGTGTCGCGTAAAGAAGGTCTCGCTTCGCTTATTATATATTACTATTCTATTAACTCAGGCAAGGCCCGGGTTGGTTATATTTAACGACTTATGGATCCGTACGTTTGAGTGTCAGTATATTTTGGTAGAGTTAAGGTTGGTTATTTAGGCGTTATGTCGATGATTTTGAACTAAGTTTTATTTATATTCGCGTAAAGAAAACCATCAAATTCAGTATATGTCGCATTCATGCATTTCATATATAAGTATCATCATAATATAAAGAAACCCTAAAAAATATATAACTGAAAAATGTTCCAAAATAGTAAATATCGAACTAACTCTACATTTATTACATTTGTGAAATATCGTACGATAACGAATGATAGTTAAAGATAATATTAAAAGAACAATCATACGGTTCTTTTTAAGTTTTGTTATATCCTATGTGATTGAGTAAAAGATATGTGAAATGTATAAAAAAAATATTTCAAGTCTAATATATCATTAGACTGTGATAGAAATAAAATACAAATAATATAATTTATTAATTAAGTATAGCATAAAAAAATCTCCAAATTATGAGATATAAAATTATTTCAATATATAATTTTGTCTCTCATGTTTTTACATTATTTATTAGTTAGATTTTTTTTCAGAGTGCGAGTAATCTAATAATTGATGACGCACAAAGCTTATGACTTGATACTTACAATTGATTTTTTTTCCTCATTTAAAAGCAGTACATGATTTCAGTTTGAGAGGTTGAGATAATCTAACTAAAAATTAATTTGTGAATGTGAATTTCTATTTCGATTTTGGCATTTTAAAGTGTGTTTGAACATTAAGTCAAATAAGGTGTGATTCCTTTTTCTTTTTCTTTTCGGATTTTTTAGGTGCGTATGATTTTCATTTCAAAGTTTGCGCCATTTAAGTAAAACTAATTCTTGAATGCACATCTATTTTGATATTTTGACGTATTTTAAAAAATCAAGTCATTTTTAGTTTGTATATTGCTTTTGTAAAATAAAAACGAAAAAAACCTTTTTTTTAGTACAGTCTTTAGTTTCATACATGATTGTCGTAGTTTTCTTTAATTTTTTTTAAAGTGCTCTTGAGGTTTTAATAGTCAAAATCAAAGCCTAATATATAAATATATGTCTATAGAAGAGAGCATTAAAAGTTGTACAATTGATTTCTAATTTTATATTTATTTACAAATATCGGGACAATTATACTTACAAATTTTCAACAATAAATCGTAGTAAAGAGTTAATAAGTAGGGGATGATTTTAGTATTTTACCATTGAAAATTTTATTTTGTATTTTAAAATATTTTTGAAGTGTTAAAAGTTAAAATTAAGGCCTAGTATATGAGTATATAGATCATGTAGATTTTAGAAGGTGTAGAATTAGCTAGTTTTCTAGTTTTAGAAGGTATACAAAAAGTGGGCAAATTAGACTACGATTTTTTTAATAATAAACCATATTAAAGTGTTAGTAAGTTAGGGTAAAAAAGAAAAAAAGATATGAAAACAAATAAGATATTGTGTTGCATAATTAGAAGAGATGACATATTGGGTAAGTAACGCCATGCAAATTCATGTTTGTTTATTTTTAATTCAGTAATCTCAAAAATTATTTATGAAATTACACTGTTATTTCTGTATTTTATTAAGAGTTTAATTATATTCAGTTTGATTCTTTTTTATTTCGCATTCATTGGTGTATATGATTCCCAATTTAGAAGTTGATGTGACACAATTAAAATTAATTTCTTAAGTAAATTACATGTTGGTGTTTCAAAATATTTTAAAAAATTAAGTCATATTCGCTTTGTATATTATTTTCGTAAATAGAAATGAAAGATCTTTATTTGTAAGTCATATACAAATATGATTCCCAATTGAAAATTAAAGGTCCATTTTTGTGACACATCATCATGTTTATTTTCGAGTCCTTTTCATTTTTTATCCAAATTTTTCAAAATTACATATGCATCATGATTATTTACTTTTATTTATTATTAAAAAATTTGTAGTTATTGTTGCCATAATTTTAGTTTAACCCACCTTCTAAAACTCTATCCAATCAATGTATCAACATATTAGGACTTAAATTTAACTATTAATACCTCAAAAACACTTTAAGATAACAAAATAAAGACTGAAAATATGAAAAAGAAAGCCTAAAATATTTTAAAAATTAAGTCATATGACTTTGTTAACTAATTTTGAAAGATCTTAATTAGTGAATTATTTATCTTTGATTTCATATATGATTTGGTGTATATGATTCCCAATTTAGAATTTGCAGTTAATTTTGCGACACACCATCATGTTTGTTTTCGAGTTCTTTTTCTTTCTTATCCATATATATCAAAATTATACATGCACCGTGATTCTTTATTTTGATTTATTATTAGAAATTCGCAATTGATGTTGCCATAATTTTAGTTTGCCTTATACGAGTAGAAAACCAATTCTAAAACTTCTACCTAATCAATGTATCAACATATTGGGAGTTAATTTTGAGTATTGACACCTCAAAAAAACTTTACGATAAGAAAAGAAACACTCAAAAATATAAAAAAAAATGTAAAATAGTTTTAAAAATTAAGTCATATCACTTTGTAAATTGTATTCAAAAGATCTTGATTTGTAAATTATTTATCTTTGATTTCATACATGATTTTTGTATTTTACATTTTTTAGATTTTTATTTTATTTTAAAAGTACTTTTTGAGGTGTTGGTAGTGAAAGTTAAGACCTTATATGTTGGCATATTGAATAATAGAGTTTTAAAATGTACAGAATAGGTTTTTATTTATTCTTATAAAGTTTAGCAAAATTATGCCAATAATACCCGGGAAATTTCAATACTAAATTATAGTGGAGAGTCATGATACATGTGTGATCGACTTTAGTAAGTAGCGGTTTTTAAAGTACTTTTGATGTGTTAGTAGTGAAAATTAAGACCTTATATGTTAGTATATTAAATAGGTAGAAGGTGCAAAATTGATTTTCTAGTCTTATAAAGTTTAGTAAAATTATACCGATAATACCTACAAATTTTTTAATAATAAATTATTATAAAGAGTTATGATGCATGCGTGACTTTAATAAGTAAATGTTTTTAAAGCAGTTTTGGGATGGTAATAGTGAAAAATAATAGTAAAGAGTCATCAAGCATTTGTGCCTTAATAAGAAGGGGTTTTTATGAGAAACCTCGGTGTACCAATGTTTTATGAGAAACAATTCTCTAATCCAAAAAAGAAAAAAAAATGATCACAAAATAAAATACTCCCTTCACTTACTAAGTTCGTCCAAGACAAGAACTTAAATGGTCAGCAATCACTGTACATGACTCAAATACTCGGTGTACCAGTTATACAGAGAATGTGGAAACTTTCTTATACGTCATTTTGATCAATTTTTTTTAATCAATTATACTTGATCTTGATAGATAATGTTTGTACCCTACTATTAGATTATTCCATGTGGAAAGTCAACTATGGAAGCTGTTATAGCCAGATCATGTAGGGGTACAAGTGCTTTCGGAATTTAATTGAAGCCAAAACACCCGAAACAAGTCCTTTTAATATAGGGCTTTGTATTTAAAATCATCACCTTCTTTTTGTTTATTTTGCCTTGAGTAGTTGTACGAAATGTACATCCTCAGCAGATAATATTCTTAATTACAACATACATAGTCGTGGAATCTACAATCTGTTTACCTCTTCCTTCTTTTAATTCTTTTTGTGGATTTTAATGGAAAGTTTTCTTTATAAATAAGAGGAAGTTGGTTTTATGTCTCAAGGCGCAATAAACGGTTTGGCATATAAGCACAGTCTGAAATATGAGCTCCCAAAATCCCCAGCAAATTAGACACGCATGTGACCGAAACCATTTTCTCTATCTCCTCCAAAAACCTGGGGGAGGCGACACTTACTGCAATGCGTGTCGGAGAACGGCCAATGGCCTAGCCTACCGTTGCAGAGCTTGTAATATTGATGTCCACGCACAATGTGCAATTCTACCACCTGCCATCAGTCACCACTCTCATCCCCACCAGCTCCACCTTGCTTTCTCGCCTCCCTATAGTAGCAAGAGCTTTGGCTGCGATATATGTTATAAATCAGGCTCCAATCACTGGCTCTATCGCTGCAACTCATGTGGATTTGATGCGCATTTGTCCTGCGCCATGTCTAAAACTAGGCCGCCTCAGCAGAAATTTGCGCCCAACGATGTTAGGCTAGGTGTTTATGGATCTGCTGCGGTCACAGGTGGAAATCAAAAGTCCTCAAAAACTCAATCCAGCAGTCACTACTCCAATACTCCAAGCCATAATTCACAAAACAACATCACCCAAAAGGCCAGGCCTGGAGGTTATGGATCTGCTGCTGCCTCAGGTGCAAGTCAAAAGAATGTCATATATCAAAGCAACAGTTACAGCTACTCGGTCTCCACCACATGTTACACTTCCCAAAACTCAGTTGGAAGACCCCCTGTGCAGAACCATAATACCAGTCAAAATCCTAGGCCAAGTGGTTATGGATCTGCTGCTACCAAAGGTGGAAATCAAAAGCATGCCAATAATCAAGCAAACAGTTACTACTCTATCTCGAGTTCTAGTTCAGGTTACAGTACCCAACACTCAGTTGCAAAGCCAACTGGTGCTTATGTAAGTCAGCAGAGAAATCTGGTTGTAAATGAGACAGTTATGGGTGCAGCAAGCCTTGGTGGTCGACAAGTAGGCAGTCGCTCCATGTACGAGGATGTAGCGTATGCTGGACATGAAGGTAAGAAACATGGGTATGGGTCGACAAACGTTTATAGTGGTGATGGTCGTGGCAATGTTGTTCTTGACAAAGATGATTCTGATGACGATGACGATGAGTATGGTGGCAATTACGAAGGTGAATCTTTGGCATTAGGTCGACTACATATTGGTCACGAGGGTGATGATGAGGATGATGATGACGAGGACGGTGGCGACGATGGCTCTAACGACGATGATAAGCAAGTTGATGGTAATTCTAGTAACAACTATGAACATGACAATGATGGTGATGATCAGGATTTTGAGGGAGATTATAACGGTGGTGGTGGTGTTGACAATAACGATGGTAATACTGAAAATGGTGTTAGAGATAGTGATGGTGATGGTGGTAGTGATTACAATGACGACTACTATGACAACAATCGACAATACTAAAATATTAAGGGCTGAATGGTATTGAGGTGTCCACCACCTACGTATCTTCAATTTAGTCCATCTTATCTTTTGCATTTTACGAACGTTTCTTGGGTTTTTTCATGTATGTTTGGCAATAAATTGTTCAATTCTCCTGCCGGTTTGCTAGCTACCAGTTGCAACTAGCACTTTCTTTCTTTCTTTCTTTCTTTCTTTCTTTTTCATTTTCATTTTCATGTTTTTTGCTAACTCTTCACCATTCAATTGCAAATCCACGCCAACAGACTATCTCTTGGAGTATTTTCACAATAATGATTCAAGAAAGAGAGAATCATAAGGCTTGTTACACATTCATTTACCTATATATCGTCCATATTAGCATTGCTAGTTATATTATGTGCAAATTTGCAAATTCCATTGTGCAATCTCTAGTCAGATGATGCAATTTATATGCTTTACAATTAGAACTAAGGATCCGTTAAATGCAGCGGTTAGTAACGTTTGGCTTTGCACCTTTTCATTTTAAAATGAAAAGGGTTTAAACACATTTGCCTATTTGCTTTAAGGGTCACAAAATTTTTAGACTTTCTCTCTTTCTTTATAATTTCTTTCAAGATCTTGCAGAATAATTAGTTCTTCCTCGATCGATTTGATTTTCCATATTAGAGTTGACTATGTAAATTGAGGAATATCCTCAATTCCTTCCTTAATTTACTACTTGTGGCATGTACACTCCTGAAGTTACTCCTTATGTTTTTCGCACCGGATATCATACCGGGCTTCGGCTGACAGGATCTTTCGGGTGCCCTTGACCTGATCCGTACTTCCATTCACAATGTCACCATCATTACAAGTGGTCGCGAGGTGGTGACAGCGGCAATAACTAGACGGTGGCGGTGGTTATGACAAGGTAGTGGTGGCTGCTTTGACGGGGTGGTGATGATAGCGCCTTTACTGGGTGCGGCCTGCGGGGGTGTGTGTTATGTGTGGGGGGGGGGGGGGGGGGGGGGTTTGTGGGTTGAAGGAAAAGGAAGAGAGAGAATAGAGAGAATCAAGCACAGATCTCCACCACTTCTCTGTGTGTGTGTGTGAGAGAGAGAGAGAGAGAGAAAGATCGAGGCTGTGAGAGTGTCACGTGTTTTTAAGTTCTATTTTCTCATTATTGACGGTCCTAACCTTTTTTGACGGCATCTCTGATCCGTTAACAACATGACTGGTTTGGGTCATTTTTTTAAACTCAAGTATTTCTTTTGCACATTTTAAACTTTGGGTACTAAAGCTGTGATAGAGTGATACTTGAGGGTACAGCATTGGCATTAGTCCCATTTTTTTGCATTCCATGACAGCCCAAAAAGATAGCATTGATGTTTTGAGTCCTATTCAATTTTCCAGACAATGCTAACTATCTTCATCTGGCGCAACATTGGCGCATTTTTTTTTATGGATGTCGTCTTTGGGGCTATGTCAGCAGTAAAAAATATCAAAGTCTATCGGTTAGTTTTCCAACACCTCTTTTCTGAAAATCGACAGATTCTTTAGACATTTTCTACAAAAGAAGTTTGGGAGTACTTAGCTGTCATCAACACTACGTTTGACTTGGCCTCTCATTAGATGTCCATTGCCTTAGATAGGTTCCTAGCCAATCCATTGCGGACCATTACTGTCACTTAGTGATCTTAGCAGACATATCCCTCTCAGTATTCAGCTTATCTAGTACAGTACAATACTATGATAGTAGCTGATATATCTCAAATATACTCCCAATAATTGGGGAATACCGGCACTCTCAGTCATACTAGGACATTGGAGATTATCTTATCAAGACTCTATCATCAGAGATAGACACGTGATTCTCTAGAATCCTAATACAATCCTAATTGGATTTGTTCATATTCAAGTCCTACTATGGCTCTTCTTCCTACCATTATATAAAGGGGTCTACCCCCCAGGTAAAAGGGACGACTACACAACTACACACATTCATGCTTTTTCAGAGTCATTATCATGTAGCTGCGCTCTGACTTAAGCATCGGAGAGTTCTCCGTCGGGAACCCCACCCGGCGGTCACTCGTTTTCTGTCTTGCAAGTCATCGGTCCAGGCTCGGGTTCCCCAACGTACGCGGGACATATTTTTAGCAGCAACAGATTAGCGCCATCCGTAGGACCTGCCAGCCTAGCCGATTGACCCAAGACGATGAACAATAATTGTACCACGAGCCACCGATGGCAACGCCTCAAAACAGACGGAGACGCCGCCGCGGGTCTGCAGATACCGTTATCGTCACCGAAGAGGAAAAATTTCAGATTGTTTATCGCAATAGAGTTTCATGGTTCGAAGCCCGCCACCACACAGTGGCCTCCAATGCTGCGATCTATCGCAGTACCACGGCATCAACAACTATTCAGCTTAGATGGCCCTATGTTCCTGTGTACAACAACCAGTCAACCACATCCGACCGGAGGTTGCTGCCGCCGCAATACTCCGTGTATCGCTGATGGTAGAACCAATCAGCCCCTTTTCCAAGGCTGCATCGTCCAAGACAGCAACCGTGACACTGCCTCTATCATCACCGCCACTACCGGCGCAACCACCTCAATCAAGATTCTCACTGGCGCAAACTTCAATCTCCGGCGGCACGAACTACCGGCGTGAAGTTGCCGGAGCAGATGCGACAACATCAAAAAAATATATATATAGATAGAAAAGAGGAAGAAGAAGAAGCAGACCATCACCCAATTACCATACCAGTTGCAGGCACTAGCAACCACCTTCGGCCACCGCGAAGCCGCCGAAACAACAACAACAAAAAAAGGAAACAAAAAAAAGAGGAATGTCGTTGCCAATCGGCGCAAACCGTCGCTAGCTCCACGCCGATCGAGCGGTGTACTGCCGCAGCCACTAACGTCATGCAGGGCCGTCGCCTCCAGCGCCACCGTCGCTTCATGAAGAATGAACCACCGTCGTGAGGAGTTGGACCCAGATCTGCGACCACCATCGACGCCGGCACAACCTCGCTGTCCGACAGCGTGCCCAGATCTGCGACCACCGCGACGAACGGCAGTACCCATCGGCTCCGTCACCATTGTGACTGGCGACAGCGCTAATCGGCGCCGTCGCGTCGCCTTCCTGTCGCCACAGGCTTGTAAATTTGCTTCACTGTCGCCCGCTAGATCAACTTTAGGTCCACTCCACTGACGGCAAGTGACGCGAAGCTAGGCGCCACAGCGCCGACTCCTTCACTGGCCTCCCGCTCACCACAACCTTGGCGCCGCAGTGCCGTGACCGGAGCCATTACGCAATTAAATCTAGACCAGTGTCGATCGCGCGGCCCTCCAACTAGCGGCGCCATTACGGCAGTGCGGCAGGCTACCGTCGCCACTTCAAAGCTCCGGCCATCGGCCCCTCTAGATCGCCGCCATCGAGATGCGCAGTACCGCGACGCCATCGGTCCCGTCACCACCGTGACCAGCGTAGTGCTGAGCAGCGCCGTCGCCGTATAATCACTGTCTCATTGCTACTGGCTGCTCGATCTGCCTCACCGTCGTCCGGTGCTCACAGTGGGTCGCCGCTTCTCCAAGCCGTGGCTGTTTTTCTGTCGAGGGGTTGACACACAAAAAATAAGGTGCACTCTTCCTTTTTAGAAAATTCTACTTGGCCCCGTAAAATTGCACATTTAGAGTTAAGACCCAGGGGGTCTTCTTTATTTCGCATTAGCCACAACCCTTTTAAAAAGCATTAAGCTTTTAGCCCATGCAAAATGCCTATTTGTGCTTATAACCCAAAGGGTCTTTCTTATTCGACTTAGGCCATGTATATTTGAAAGCATTACCGCGACGACTCGAGATAAATGGCCTATTAAAATTCAAGACCTACATGGTCTCATTTATTTAACAAACGTCACGCATTTGTTTAAAAAATGACGTAGATTTCATTGCATATTCGTCGCTAAAAAATAAAGCGACTATAATTTTTGGCGCTAGCAAGCCTTTCGAAGGCTACTCCCTGTGCACTTCTATGTTACTTAGACTTACGTTCTTTTTTGGTCTAGCGTTATGCAATTGCGTCAATTGATGCAAGCACGTCGCATGTTGGGTCTCACCGACTGCTATGACATATTAAGCACACCTACGACACGCAGTGTAACACACCCTTGTCGGCTAACCGGCAAAGCCCTAATGGGGCCGCGATGTCTAAACACCGCTCTTATTTCTGTGTTAAAAACGAACTTTTAAGTTCATGTGCTTTATTGCTTCAAAAGCTATTTTTTCAGTCACGTACTTTTATTTCTTGCAAGGGCTTTTGCTGCGCTGATAAGCAAGGAACAAACAAATTCACAGCCGGCCACGCACACGCCACCAGAGCCACCGACGACGCAAAGTTGCTGGAAGATCGCGGTGGGCACCATAAGCCGCCGGCCACCGCAGTCCAGTTGCAGGAGCAAACAACATCTCAGCAAAAAATCAAAAAAAATTGCGTCGGCATCGGCGCTAGGCAACGCCATACGACCACCGTTGGTAACAAATTGTGAGCGCCATTGCACCGCCCTCCAGTCAAGATTTATGCCGCCACAGCCCCAAGAGATTGGTTACCACTCCCAATCGTGCCGTCCACCACGGTTAGCGGCAACAACTCGTCACTGGTCAAACACTACAGTCACTACCGTGACTATCGGCAGCGCTATTAGCGTCATCGCCACCATCGTCGTCATCGCGTCACTGTCTCACCGCTACCAGCTTCCAGATCTGCACCACCGCGGCCATGGGAAAAACATCGTCGCTTCATACCCGGAGGAGACCAACGATCGCCGCGAGTTTACTTCAGGTCGGCCGCTAACAAGCAACCACTATCGCCAACTGCAACTCCGGCGACATGCACTGTCCTTATCAGACCACACCGCCGGCGGCAAAAGAAAAAAATCAAAGTAGGAAGAAGAACATTGCGAAGTAACCGATGCCACCAGTCACACAACCATCACCGCCGCTAAGCTGCCGGATCAGCCACACATCGGAAACAACAACCAAATCCGCAAAGACAAGTAGCGCCGCCAGCGCGCCACCACGCAACCACCTCTCTATTGCGCCACCTCAAGTTCGGTCAAAGAGAAAGTGGAGCAGACCCAATCAGGGTTTATACTGCGCTCGTAAGCATCAACAATGACGCAAAACCACTTCACAAGCAAGGAACAAATTCACAGCACCCGGCGACTTAAAGGTCACGCCTAGGGTTTTTGCTGCAGTATCCTGCCGTCTCGACATTATATATCCGGTCATACAGTGACCGACTGTCAAAGGCCAAACATTCACACCAGCGCATGCTACCAATGCAACTGGTGAATCAGAGCACTTTGCGCTCCATCCGCCCCCAAGGGCACATATGATGAGAACTCTGAGTTCCGTCAACCCTCCGAGGGTATTTACATGAGCTCCATGCTCCATTCCCCCTCAAGGGCACTTATCAGAACTCTACGTTCCACTAGCCCTCAAGGGCGGTCACCCTCAAGGGCGGTCACCCTCAAGGGTGATAGGATAGCACACAAGTGTTATCTGACACGGTCTAGCTATAGTACTAGCCAGAGCACCGGCAATACCACGTGGGAGTTCGTCGCCCTACCCTGTTTTGTTAATTCGAAACCTGGCCAAGCGTGAGTGCGAGGCTTCTTTGCCAGCCCTTAGCTGACGATAAGGGTTCGCGTCAAAGTAAAACGCAAGCATGATGTGGTCAGCTCAAGCTAAAGAACACACACTTGCACAAAATAAACACCCTCCACAGGAGAGGTGACCCCTCAAGGGGACATTCAAACACTTAGCACATGCAACAACTTGCATGCACAGCTCTGTATCCTCTCTCTAGAGAGGCTAACGTGGGGCACATCCTTTAATGGATCCCGAGATCCCATTATTCATCTTCCCAAAGATGATTCCGAATAGCCTACTTAGGCGGCATTCGAAAGACCTAGCTCTCAAGAGCTAGAGTTCTAGCATTCAACTCCGGCAAAGTCACAAGGCTTAAGCTCCCATGAGCTTAGGTCCGAGTACATGGAGTAGAGAAATATTATTACCCCTACAAGCGGATGGAGAATTCCTTACAAATCTAACGTGTGTCTCAAGACACCAGGTATAAACTTCCTCAGCCAAACATTTTGGCTAAGGAAGTGGGGGGCTTATGATATATCTCAAATATACTCCCAATAATTGGGGAATACCGGCACTCTCAGTCATACTAGGACATTGGAGATTATCTTATCAAGACTCTATCATCAGAGATAGACACGTGATTCTCTAGAATCCTAATACAATCCTAATTGGATTTGTTCATATTCAAGTCCTACTATGGCTCTTCTTCCTACCATTATATAAAGGGGTCTACCCCCCAGGTAAAAGGGACGACTACACAACTACACATATTCATGCTTTTTCAGAGTCATTATCATGTAGCTGCGCTCTGACTTAAGCATCGGAGAGTTCTCCGCCGGGAACCCCACCCGGCGGTCACTCGTTTTCTGTCTTGCAGGTCATCGGTCCAGGCTCGGGTTCCGCAACGTACACGGGACATATTTTAAGCAGCAACAGTAGGCAACTGCGCCATTTTGTAATGGGTATGCTTGATGATAACGAAGAAGGGTGCTTCTCTCTCCTAAATTAGAACCTGGCTCTTGCTTTTGTTGAGTTTAAATAATACTACAAGAAAAATGACTTTTGCCAATGGAATATTCCGTTGGTAAAAGTCTTTATAGATGAAAATTCATCGGTGAAAATTCGTGGCTAACAACATTGTCGCTAAAAGTTTGGCAAGAAATTGGGGTCTTCAGTCCGTAGTTGATGATCATTTACCAACGAAAAAATCACTTTTAGCAACGCATATTTCGTCAGTATCTATTTTCCGTAACTATTGAATACACTCTCTATCCCACATTAATCTATCATATTTTTTTGTGCATGCAGATTAAGGATTTAGGTCATTTAGGCCCTGTTTGTTTCACGAAAAATGCTTTCCGGAAAATAGCATTTCTTGAAAACATTTTCATGAATTTCATTTTTTGTTGTTTGGGTGTCGTGCAATGATACAAATATTTATACAAAAAAAGATATATTTTTCACTGTTTGGGCATTGTTGTGTGTGAGGGTGAGTGGGAGGGGGTGTGTGTAAGTAGTGGGCGGGTGGGTGTGGGGGTGAGGGGCGTGTGTGTGTTGGTGTACGAGGGGTGGTGTGTGGGCGGGCGTTTGTGTGTCGGGTGTGTGCGTGGGGGCGGGCGTTTGTGTGTTGGGGGCAGTATTATTAAAGGTGTAGGCACACCTAAGGCGCAAAAGGTTTCTGGAGCCTAGGCGCAAGGCGCAGGGCGCAGGCGCTCGCCTTTTCGAAGTAAGGCGCAAAATTAATATAAATATAAATAAATAAATAATAGTGCATTAAAACAATAAAATTATGTAAAAAAAATTAGAAATGACAATTAATAAACTTTCAAACACTAGGAAAAGTTTCAAATTCCATAACATCATATTTAACAAGCTTCCAACATTAGAAACGTCTTAAATCAACTGAAAAATAACAAATCACTAAGTGAACATAACATCACCATATGTCATGTGACTCATCCACTCATGCAAAGCACTGTAAAATGTATTACGCAACATCTTATGGCATGATTGTGGAATTGCAAGAACAATATTAGAGAAAAAAATATAACAAGGCGTAGCATTTAAAGTTAATGTACATAAAAAATTGGAGTTTACTGGAGGGTGGACTGTCACAGTCAAGGGTGGGAAAATCATCAAATTACAGAGCGAGAAAGAGGTGGACCGTGGACCGTGGAGTGAAGCAGCTTCAATTCGAATAGCCAAGCATCAGTAGCAGAGCAGCAGCGAAGGTGCGAGGGCGCAACGGTGACGGCGAATGGAGCGATAGGCGGCCAGCGGCGAGAGAGACGATGGTGGCGGCCGGCGGCGAGAGGGGCGATGGTGGCCGGAGCAAGGGAAGAGATCAAGTGAGGGTTGAGAGTCGTGAGTTGTGAGACTAAGTTAGGATTCAGGTTCTGGGATTTTGATTTAGCGATTTTGGACATAAAACCACAAAGGCAGATGCAGATCCAACGGTTTACATAAAACCACACAGGCAGATCCAATGGCCAGACTTCGTGCACTTTAGTGAGCGCTTTCACTGCCGCTCAGCGCCTTGCGCCTTGGCGCCTTGGCGCCTGGGAGCACGAGGCGCGCGCCTTATTGAATGCGCTGCGCCTAGGCCTAGGCGAGGCGCAATATGTGAGCCTGGGTGCGCCTTGCGCCTAGGCGCGCTTTTAATAACACTGGTTGGGGTGGGTGTGGGTGTGTGTATGGATGGGTGAGGGGTGTGGGGGGTCAGGTGTAGGGTGTGTGTGTGTGTGCGCGCGCGGGCGGGTGTGTGTGTGTGTGTGTGTGTGTGTGTGTGTGTGTGTGTGTGTTTAGTGGTCCGAAAAATGACTTACAGAATTTTAATCGGTAAGTGATTTTCCGACATTTTGTTCTTCAAAATAAGTGTGATTAGAAATCATTTTCCATTGAAAAATCTTACGCATGCACCAAACACCGGAAAATGCGGAAAACACAGAAAATGATTTTCGCGAAACAAACAAGGCCTTAGTGTGTTTCTTCTTTTTTTGTGGGTAAAATGTCCTTTTATTCCATGAAAGCTCAAATCACTTTGTTTTGTACAAGAGTATACATCTTAGTCTTGGCTATTTACTGTAGCATGATTACAAGGTATATTGAAAAAATTCATCTACTTATATGTTAAGCTGTTAGGATGTATTCAGGGAGTCCCCATGCATGACAGAACTGCTTGTTTAAGCTGTGGGTAGGAGATTTCTTCCAGCTTAGCACCCTATGTTTAATCATCTGCTGGATTGTCTGGAAGCATACTTCCTCTGGCTTTTGCTCTTGGTTGAATATTCTCAAGTTTCTCTCATTCCAAATTGTATAAATTGTGACTGCCAACGCCAGTTTCCTTAGCCTAACAGAGAAGCTTTTCCTCTGAACATACATGAAGCCTGGTTTAGTAGTTGTTGCCAATTCATCAACGGTATTCTAATTAGCAGCTTCTGAAATACCATGTGCCACAGGTTCTTAGCAAAATTGCATTGCACAAATAAGTGGCTTCCTGTTTTCTTTTCAACATTGCACATAGAGCATCCATCTTCTGTGGTGTAGTTCCAGGCTTTTAATTTATCCCTAGTTCTCAGACCCCCTTTACATAGCATCCATAAAATTAGAGCACGTCTAGGGATATGGCCAGGGAACCATAATAGCTTCCACCAAGGAGCTATATTAGCAGAGTATCTGAGCTCCTCCCAGGCAGAATTAATGGTTAATTTCCCATTCCTTTGCAGATTCCACCATATTTTATCCTTAGTATTCACCTGAGGCATAGCTAGTCCAGTTATTTCTTCTTTCCATTTCCTCATAGCTTGTGATCTTACATGAGGTATTTGCCAAGAGCCATTAGTTATAATAGCTGCTACCTTGCTATTTATAGGTAGTCCAGAATCATAGATCATTCCCTGGTCAAATTTCTCTAATAAAGGCCCTCTTGGCATCCAATTGTCCAGCCACAGCCATGTATTTGTTCCATCACCAATTTTGTAAGATATGTGGGACTTCATCATAGTCCTAAGCTTCAACAGTTTGCACCAGCTCCATGATAAGTCTGCAAGAGCCTTGAAGGTCCAGAAATTGTGTTGTTTTATGATGTAAGTATGGCACCATTTCACTCATAGTGAATCTTTCTTGCTAGCAACGTCCCATATATGTTTGCAAATAGCTGCCCTATTCCATTCTTCCAGCCTTTTTAAGCCTAAACCACCTTCATTCTTTGGGAGACAGAGGTCTTTAATTTCCAAGCTACCTTAGCTTTAGTGCACTTTACATCCTTCCCATGCCATATGAAAGCTCTAATTTTAGCTTCAATCTGATGGATAATACTCTTTGGCAGTAGAAACATAGAGCACCATTAGACTTGCATACTGAATAGCACTGAGATAGCCACTTGAACTCTTCCTGCATAAAATAGGTGCCTTGTAGCCTAACAGTTGATCCTCTTTGTGAGTTTCTCTATTAATACTTGGCAATCCTTTGATTGTAGTTTAGTAGAAATCAGTGGGACACCAAGGTAAGTGACTGGGAGCTCCCCCTTTGGAAATTCAAGGATTTGGAGGATTTGGGTAGCAATGCTGTCATCCACTCTAGCTATGAAAATTGAACTTCTTTGCATATTAGGGCTCAGCCCAGAGAACTCACCAAACTCATTAATAGCTTGTTTGACCCTTGTGACTGAGTGAGGGTCAGCAATAGATAGTATGAACAAGTCATCTGCAAAACCTAGATGGTTGATATGTAAGTCTTTGCATTTTGGATGGAATTTGAAATCATCTTGGGCAGTGTATTCATCCAACATCCCAAAAAAGGCCTCCATAACCAATAAGAATAGATAAGGGGAAATTGGATCCCCTTGTCTAAGCCCTTTTGCACTGGAGAAATATCCCTCCATTGAGCCATTGAGGTTTATTGAAAACTTGGCAGTATTGAGGCATAGCATAACCCAATTTACATATCGAGTAGGAAAGTTGAGCACCTCCATAATCTCCTCAAAAAGTCCCAACCAACTGAGTCATATGCCTTTTGGATGTCTATTTTAGTAACACATCTAGCCCCTCCTCCTTGTCTATGATAATTCTTGCATATTTCTTGCATAAGCAAGATATTATCTGCAACCTGTCAATTCGCTACAAAAGCTGACTGCCTTTTGCTAATAATGGTAGGCAATACTGCTTGGATCCTTTTGCATAGGATTTTAGAGATGCATTTGTAGATTACATTGCAACAGGCTATAGGTCTGAAGTCTTTCATAGTATTGGGGCAAGGAATCTTTGGAATTAAAGTAATTCCAGTATTGTTAAACACTTTAATTCCTTTACCTGTATTGAAGAACTCCAGGATGGCCTTTTCCACATCTTGGCCTACCAAGTCCCAGTTCTTTGTAAAGAATTCAGTGTTGTATCCATCAGGGCCAGGTGCTTTGTTGGACTTTAGAGAGAACATAACTTGCTTCCCATCCTGTGCAGTGATAGGGGCATTGAGCATTTGCTGATCTTGAATGGAAAGGTGGTTCTTCAATACTTGCTGCAGCCTTGTTCTAGTGTTGTGCTGTGTAGGTACAAGAGTACCTAAAAATCTGTTAAATTATTGCATTGCACGTTGACGGGCCTCCATTTCCCCCCTGATAGTCTCCCCACTTATGGTGTTGATAGAGAGCACTTTATTTTGTGCCCTATGAATCAGCATTTTCTTTTGAAAATAAGAAGTATTATTGTCTCCCAATTTTAGATCTTTGACGCTGGCCTTTTGTTGGTAAAAAGCCTCTTCAGCCTGAGCCAACTGAGTATATTGAACCTGCAATTCCTTTTCCAATGGTAGTAAGGTATTATCCTGCCTCAGGTATATACCTTATTGTATTTTTTGTAGTTCTAGGAGCTTGTCTGCCACTTTTTGAGAAATGTTGCTGAAGTATGCCTTGTTCAGTTTCTTCAGTTGGGGTTTAAGTTTCTTGAGCCTATTATATAGTTGGTGGCAAGCATCCCCAACATATGTACCTCTCCATACCTCTTCCACAGATTCTTTGAAAGAATCTTTCTTAATTTGAAAAGTAAGCAATTTTTGTGGGACGGCCCAAAAAAAATATATGATCAATTTATGTAGGACGGAGGGAGTAATCCCATATATTTAACGTTTGCAAAAAAGGAAAAGGAAAACCATTAGCGACATAATTTTGTCTGTACACAGGAATTTTGTGGATGAGTTTTACCAACGGAATTCCGTAAATGAAATCCGTCGCTAAAAATTCCTAAAAGTAATTTTATTTTTCTTATAATATTCCAGAAATAATAACCTATACACTATAATTCACACCACATTTTTCAAACAATCCACATGTAAAAATTAACTCAATTCATCATGTACTAAACTCAAATGTCATATAGCGCCAAATACTAATAATATACATTGCAAGTTACAAATGAGAAATTTGGAACGGTCTTTCCAACTGAGAAGATAAAAATAAACACCTAAAAGTCATCAAAGGGGACGAGGAGGGGAAGGGGTTGAAAAATCTGTGCACAACGGGAAAAACACATGTAAGCCATTATATTTGGTCATCGTGCAAAGCGACATCCTGATCAAAGTCGTCCATTTCTTCACCGTCCACTTCGTTGACGGGAGTCGCATTGAAATCCGGTTGGGAAGCATTTCCTCTCCTCATGAAAAGAACGTACAAGACACTATCGCTAGTAATTGTATATTCGCATTCAACCAATTAATGTTGACTTTCAATTGGTCTTTGATATGTCTCAAATAAATGTGACATACTTGTACTTGATACTTAGACATCCATTTTACCACGACTCCTACAAGGCGGCTACTCGTATTGGGGTCAATCTCTCCCTATAGGTTTGGTCTTTGTGTCTGCATGCTAGATGATAAGAATGATCATACTCGAGCAAGTGTGAAAATATTGAAAATATATACTTTGATGTAACAATTCCTATTTGAGCTCGTCATGGGTGTTTAAAACCGAAATTAAAACCGAAATCAGCAACCCATTATTGCAACGTGCCCAAGGTTCCAGGACAAATATAATGATGCATTACTGTCATTCCGAACCACTTATCGAGGACAAATGAAATGTTGCATTTGCCAATTATTATACATGTCAACTATTGAAGATATGGCAGGTAGTGGGTTGCATAGCATTTTAGAACCGGGACTACACTACAGCTTGCAAGCAAAAGTCAGCCTTCCATTCTCAATCATAAACATTCCATGTACTAACTGTCACAACCCTAGTCATTTTTGGACTCTCACGACTAGAGGTGTCAAATGGGCCTAGTCAAGCCTCTTGCCAACACTATTTTAGAGCACCCATCTAGTCTTCCCGGGCCTAATCCTTTTTAGGAGCATGTCCCTCAGTGAAAGGTTTCCTTTTGCAATATTTGGGCAGAAAATGCTTGGGTGGGAAAGAGTTTGGTTGATTTAGAATTTTTCCAAGCATGGCTCTTTTGGATTTGCAAAGGGTGTCCCATTTAGTGAACTGAATCTTTTTCTGATCCTCTCAATTGCCCCACCAAAAGTTTTCTGATCCTCTCGATTGCCCCACATAGCCCTTATTCCTAAATCAGAAAGTGCAGTCAAAGTATCTCATTTTAGGCCCATCAGCTTATGCAACACTGCCTATAAACTGATTTCAAAAATTCTGGCATATAGACTTCGCCCCCTGCATCACAAGCTAATTTCTCCTCTCCAGGTAGCCTTTGTGCCGAACCGATTGATAAATGATAACAACATTGTGGTGCAAGAATTGTGGCATACAATAAGAATAAAGAAAAGGAAGAAAGGCTTGATGGCGATAAAGATTGATATGGAGAAAGCTTACGATAAGATGGAGTGGCCGTTCTTATTGTTGATCATGAAGAACTTTGGCTTTGCGACGGAGTGGATTCAATGGATTGAACAGTGCATTACAACATCCTCCTTCTCGACCCTAATCAATGGTGCGCTGTTTGGGAAATTCAGTCCAAATAGAGGACTCCGACAGGGAGACCCGTAATCTCCTTTCCTTTTCATCTTGGGAGCAGAAATCCTCACCAGGTTGCTACTAAAAGAAGAAAGCTTGGGAAATCTAAATGGAATAAAAGCAAGCCGTGGAAGCCCAGCAATAACGCACCTCCTTTTCGCTGATGATCTCTTTATATTTTGCAGGGCAAATAAAAGAGATGCGGAGGCAGTTCTTAGATGTCTGAAAAAGTTTAAAATTTGGTCAGGACAAACTGTCAATCGAGAAAAATCAAGGCTGTTCTTTAGCAAGAATATGTCAGGACAGGATAGAAGAGATATGAGCAGAATTTTGGATTTCAAGCATGCGCCGCCAAATGTCAAGTACTTGGGCCTTCCTATTTTCACCAACCAAAGCAAGAGAAGCCTTTTCAAGTCAGTTGTTGATCGAGTGAAGCAACGGCTTAGTGGATGGAAGTCGAAATGTTTGTCACTAGCGGGAAGAGGGACGTTGATAAAGGCGGTGGCAATGGCAATTCCAGCCTATACCATGTCTACTTTTGCGATGCCCATCAGTATATGTGAAGATATAGATGGTGCTATGAGAAGGTTTTGGTGGGGTCACAACGAAACCAAATGACACTTTTTCTCTCCCAAAACGTGGACATCTTTGTGTATTCCAAAAAGTAAAAGGGGAATGGGGTTTAAGATGATGAAAGACGTTAATAAAGCTCTCCTTGCAAAGTTGAGCTGGGAAGTTATGATCAAACCATGGAAGTCCTGGAGCAGAATAATGGAAGCCAAGTACCTCAAAGGCACCCTGTTCTTGGAGCACTCTCCGCCAAAGACCGCATCGTGGATATGGAAAGGAATTTGTTCGGGCATAAATATCGTCAAGAAAGGAGCTTGTTTTATTGTTGGTGATGGAAAATCAATCGATTTTAGAAGAGACCCGTGGATCCCTTCTCTGCCGGGCTTCGTACCATCTTTTCTTTCAACAGCGGGATTGGAGGAACCATCTGATGAGGCTGATAACTATAAAGTGTCGTATCTTATTAACTACAACTCATTCTCTTGGAATATACCGAAATTGCAGGAACTCTTTCCGGAATCTACAATCTCAGAGATTCTAAAGATTAGAATCTCTCCAACATGCCCCCAGGATTTCTTAGCCTGGACCTTTTCCAAGTCTGGGAAGTTCTCTTGCAAATCGGTATATATCAACGAAAACGAGCAAAAATTTCATGGGAATTGGCTAGCCACCAATCAAATTTGGAAATCTATCTGGAAGGCTAGACTTTGTGAACGCCAAAAAATTCTGATATGGCACATTGCTTGGAATATTCTCCCAATATGAAGCAAAAATCCAAGTTTTCAATTCGGATATTGATACGGTATGTCCTCTTTGTAACGTAGAACAAGAAACTTTAATTCATTTGTTTTACCACTGCCCTCTAGCTCGAGCTTTGTGGACAATCTCTCCCGAAAATTCCCATCCTCCTGCCCCAATCGCTGATGACTCTGGCTTATTGATGATTAAGTGGCTGGAGGATATTCTTGATCCTAAAGTCCCAGGTAGGCAGAATGCAAACCGAAATCACAGATTCACCTTGTTTGCTTGTACGACAATGGAGTATATCTGGATGAGTAGGAATCAGAAGGTGTTTCAACAAGCTACGATCAACGCTCATGATGTGGCAACGTCTGTCCTCAAGAACTATCATTACCACTGTGAGGCAATGAAGCTGAATGAAATCGTTACCACGGAATTGCATACTTGGAGCAGCCCTCCTCCTTTTTGGATCAAGATCAATTTTGATGCGGCGGTCAGGGAAAAGAAGTCGATTCAAGCGGTAATCATCTCGAACCATGTGGGGATTATCATTGCTGCTCACGTAACTGAAAGTGTAGCCACGGACCCTGAACATGCGGAGGCATTGGCAGCCCTTTATGCTATTGAAGTGGCTTTACAATACAGGTTTACCCACATCATTTTTGAGGGAGATGCCCAATCTGTGGTTAGCTGGTTCAATGATTTTGGTACAAACCCGAACTGGCGATGTTACGCAACTATGGCTGATGCAAGGGAGAAGCTGAAAATCCTTACCTGCTGGTGCTTTGTTAAAGTAAATAGGATTGTAAATAGGTTGGCTCATATTTTGGCTAAATGGGCAGATTTCAACCGTTTTGTGGGTGTAGTTCCCACATCCTCCATCCACCATCTTCTTTTGTTAATGGAGGATGAGGGAAACTAGACTGTGGTGTACGTTTTTTTTACCTCATGAATTGAACTTGCTTACAAAAAAAAAATTCAAGACGTAGACTATTATGCAGGCAGAAGGCAGACTGGGATGGAAGCTAAGACAGACTTTACGAGAGTATTTCTCCCAACACCAAGGGCGGATCCAGAAAGTCTAATCGGGGGCGCCAAAAAGACATAAAAAAATTTTGATGGCTAACATAAAAGAATGAAGAAGGTTTAAGTTCATCAACATTACTACTGCTAAAATTTTTTGTTTGAAAGAAAGAATCAATTGTGCGTGACTTTGACTTCCCCATCTACAAAAATAAGCATATTAAAATTAGCGTAACTATTGAATACGTTAAATGCATAGTAAATTGTTCAGTTCGTGTTTTTTTCATAACCATTGAATACGTTAATACTATAAGAATTAAACTAATGAATACCGTAACTATTGAAATAGCGTAACAATTGAATACGTTAATACTGAATTAAACTATAAACAAAAGAACTCACCTTGATCAATTTGTGTTTTTCGTAATCCGGAGATTTGAAATTTGAGATTTAGAAGAATGAAGAATGAGAACGAAGAAGATTATGACGGCCGATGACACAAAGAATAAAGAATACAACAAAACGAAACCCTAATTAATTAGTACGATATAATGGCATTTTCGTAAATAGGTGAAATGTGAGTATTTATTATCAGTAACTAAAAAAAATCCAAAACATTGGGGGGTGCCGTTGCCCCCCCCCCCCCCCCCCGGTCATGCAACAGTTCCACCCCTGCCCAACACCTCTAAGGAACTGGAATTTTTTTTTTTTTTTTTTTTTTTTAAACTAAGGAACTTGAATTTCCAGGATTAGATTCAATTTAACACATTTTCTTTAAGGAAATTGAGGTCACTTCTTTTATTATGGAATCTGAGTTCAAATGTATCACATGGACCGGAGCCCTAAAGAACCTAGTCAAATGTAGGACATTCTACCACTTCTGACAAAGAAAATATGTCGCTAAAAAGTGGGTTAGTGCACAGTTATGGTAAAAGGACAAGTAATATAGCATTCAACATGATCCAAACAACCAGTGTGAAGCCATTAACACGGTAAACCTGCTATTTGGCAACCGAGTGCTGCGAAAGTAATAGCTAGAAGGGTTATTAGTAGTTCTACCAAATTCTGATATTCAGAAGTGAGCAGTTAATGCAAAGGAAAAACTCAAATTTTCTTGAGATAAGTAGTACTTAAGGATAGGAAATTGCATTTGCCGAAGAAGTATATCATATTTATCTACATTAAAGGAGAGCAAGAAGCGACCGATAATGGTCACAAATGTTGTCATTTCTAACGCCTGATGAGAGCATTCCACTCACGTGATATGGTTGTTAATAGTGTTAATGCATGTGCTTCATCTTAAGAGTGCACGACAACTGCAAACTCTCTTGCATAACTGCATAACAATTTTTTTTGTTCCGTGAACGTAAAATTTGAAGTAAGTGGGTGTTTGAGATTGATTTTGGGATTGTCAAATCTAATTTAATCTAGATTAAATTAGGTATGTAGGTATTTGGTAAAAAAGATTAACGGTCTATTTGGAACCAATTCTTTTAGGATTTGGAATTCAATTCACTATTACTTGTTTGGAACAAAAGGAAATTCAAATCATAGAATTTCTATTTTGTGTTTGGAGAATAACAAAAATGGAAAGGTATTAAATTTTTAGACAATTATATCTTGACTTACGATAAAATGAACTACAATTAGTTGTTGTAAGTGTGCTAGTGCCACTACATGGTGGTGGTAGTGGCAGCACCACACAGGGTAGCAGCATCGACGGAAAAAATGGTGAGGGTGGTCAAGTTATGGTAATGGTGGTGATATTGAGGTGTAACAAGGTGTAACTGGCGGATGAGAAGTGATGCTAATAGTGACATGGTGGCAGTAGTGCTGGCGACGATGGTGGTGATAGTAGTGGCAGCGATGACAGTGGTAGTGGTGGCAGTGGTAGCAATGGTGGGGTAGTCAAGTGATGGTAATGGCGGCGGCGGTGGCGGTGATAGTAGTGGTGGCGACGGTGGTGGTAGTGGCGACAGTAGTGGTGGTATGGTGGTGGTGGCAATATTGATGGCAATTTGCGGTGATGGTAGTAATGATGGCGATGATGGTGGTGCTGCCGGTGGTGATTGCAGTAGTGGTGGCGACGGTGGTAGTGGTGGTGGCGGCGGTGATGGCGATAGTGGCGGCGACAATGATAGTGGTGGTGGTGGCAGCAGTGGTGGTGGCAGTAGTGGTGGTGGTGGCAGTGGCGATGGTGGTGCTAATGGCAGTAATGGTGGTGACGATGGTGGTAGTGGTGTCAGTAATGGTGGTGCTGGCAATAGAGGTGGTGACGGTGGTGGCAGTAGTGGTGGCGGCGGCGATAACGGTGGCAGTTGTGGTGGTGGTGGTGGCCCAATGGTAGTGGCGGTGGCAATGGCAGTAACGGTGGCCGTGGTGGTGGTGATGGCAGTAGTGGTGACAGTGGTGGTGGTGGTGGCTGCCGGTGGTGGTGGTGGTGGTGGTGGAAACGGCGGCGGAGATGGCAGTAATGATGGTCGTGGCAGTGGCTGTGCTGATGACAGTAGTAGTGGCGACGGTGGCGGTAATGGTGGCACTAGTGGTGGTAGTGGTGGTGGCGGCGGTGGTTGTGACACTCGTGGTGGCGGCGGCGATGGTGGTGGTGATGGCAGTAGTGGTGGTAGTAAAGTGATGCGGCGGTAGCGGCAATGAAGAGAGTGGTTGTGGGTCCAAAAAAAGGATAAGATAGATAAATAAATACTTTTAATTCAAGTAAATCGAAATCCTATGAAATCTAACCATTTTTCATCGGATTTCACACTATAGAATCAAATCCAGTCAAGTCCAATGAAATCCAATTCCAATTCCTTTTTTTAATATTCCAAACAACAAACCTTGAGGATTTGAAATGAAATCCCATCAATTTCATGGTTCCAAACACACTCTAAGAGATTTAATTTGTCTTGAAAAGTTAAAAACTCATTTAATCCATATTCCGAAAAATGAGGATTATGAAACAGTCACTTTTCTCATAATCAGGTTTGATCTTCTAATTTACAATACTATCCACATATTTCTCACAAAAGAGCATCACATATCCTTTAACTAATTTGAAAAAATTATCTTACTGGTGTGTTTGGATATGGAATTTCGAAATACTGGGTATTTCTAGATGCTCTTATTTCGAAATCTCCTGATTTACAAATTCTATCATTTTGAAATATCTTGTTTTGAAGAAAGAAAGCAAAACGTTGTTAAAAAAGGTGGGAAGCAAGATTCCTAAAAAATAAGGAACTAGTTATTGTGGGTTTGTGACTGAATTTGCCAAATAACTAGTTCAAACTATTGATTTGAACTGTGGATTTGGTGATCCCAAATCCACAATTCAAATCACTCGAAAATTTCAAAAATTTCCTTTTGAACTATCCAAACAAGATATTTTGTTCAAGTGATTTACAGATACCCTACCAAAGTCAAATCTCCAGTTCAAATCCTATATCCAAACACATTGTAAGTACTAATGTGATATTGCAAGTGTTTTTAATTTAAAATCAGAAAAACAACTTTTGCATGTGGGTGACAATAAGTTTTCTATAATTTATTTGTCTATTATAATTATTTACAGATAAAAGTTATGTTGGCATTACTTCACTAAATGGATATAAAGTTTATTTGCTAACTGCCATCTTTGGTCATTTTTTCATAGTGACATTGATTTAAGCATTTTTTATACAAACACTTTGTGTAGCTTTAAACTTGTTTACAACTACTGCCAAACATCAAAGTGATTTTGCTTAAAATAAATTAAATCTGATTCTGAAAACTGATTACAATAAAAGCTGAAACGTGCTTTTTAAAATCAATCTCAAACAGGCTATAAACATGCTGAATCCCTTTTCTTTTCTTTTCTTTTCTTTTCTTTTTTTCGGTGCCTAATAAGTTGTGGTTGTAAAATTTCCTGTACTGTGTAACTTTTTGTTTACTCTTTTGGACGAATGGCATTATACGCATTAAAGATGACAAAAGGACATGGATAGTTTAAGAAGATCACCATAAAATACTCCGTATAATCTTATCAGAATTATGGACCAACTTATCACCACATCTAACTATCACCACTCACAATCCAACACAAACACCACCCGAATCACAAGCCCACCACCACGACCGTCATTAAAGTCACCCCCACAACAAACACGGCACCACCAATATTGCCAAAACTTTCTTAGCAAGCAAGAATGAGTTCGAAAAGGCTGTGTGGATGCATGGTGTGAAAGAGAAAGGTCTCATGTTTTACGAAGAGTGAAGAGTAGCAGATTAAGGCCGTGTAAAAAAGGGTGCCCATTGCTTGTGTATGACTCTAAAGCAGAATGAAACAACCTAGCAGATAAAGATTGTGTGGAAGGAGCTCAATTTTGTAAGGAGTTTTGACCATCAAATATATAAATTACAACTGGCTTGCAAAAGAAAATTGTTAATATGAACTCTAACTCCATGACGAGATATCAATTATTGTGGTTCATCAAATGTTAAAAGTAGGAATTCACTCATATGCAGGGGCGGACTGTAGCATGACCCGGGGGGGGGGGGGGGGGCATGGCACCCCCCAATTTTTTGGATTTTTTTTTTAGTTATTGATAATAATACTTACATTTCACATATTTACGAAAATGTCATTATATCGTAACTAATTCATTAGGGTTTCATTTGTTGTATTATTTATTCTTTGTGTCATCGGCCGTCATAATCTTCTTCGTTCTCATTCTTCATTCTTCCAAATCTCAAATTTCAAATCTCCGGATTACAAAAAAAACACGAATTGATCAAGATGAGTTCTTTTGTTTATAGTTTAATTCTTGGAGTATTAACAAATTCAATAGTTACGCTAATTATAGTATTAACGTATTCAATTGTTATGTTATTTCAATCGTTACGCTATTCATTAGTTTAATTCTTATATTATTAATGTATTCAATAGTTACGAAAAAACACGAACTAAGCAATTTACTATGCATTTAACGTATTCAATAGTTGCGCTAATTATAATATGCTTATTTTTGTAGATGGGGAAGTCAAAGTCACACACAATTGGTTATTTCTTTCAAACAAAAAATGTTAGCAGTAGTAATGTTGATGAACTTAAACCTTCTTCGTTCTTTTATGTTAGTCATCAATTTTTTTTATGTCGTTTTGGCGCCCCCCGATTAGACTTTCTGGATCCGCCCCTACTCATATGTAATTGCATATTAACTTCAATGTAACTGTGGCTTTGAGGATGGCATACAGATTTTGTAAGGTGATAAGTATGCCTATAACATGTGCACTAATGATGACCTACCAGGTAATGGAATGGTTCTAGTGAATGTGGACCATTGTGGGTATTTGAATTGGCTTAAGAAGTTCTTGAACAGCCGTCTAGCCAATAAGCTCAGGGTGTTGACAACAATCAACACCCTCATGGGGTAGATAGGCTAAAAGTGGGTGACCCAAGTGAAAGAGTGCATGGGGTTGGACTTCATACAGATGATTTTGAGGACATCGTTGATTTGCATGAAGACATAGCTGTGGGTTGAATGGGGATATGGTGGATATAGGTGTTGAAAATGTTGAGTTGCGTGAAGATATGGCTGATTTGGATTATAGCGGGTTGGATGAGGACAGGGTTCCGGATGACAATGACAGTGGTTCTGAATTCCATGACAGTGATTATAGTACTGATGATGATAAATGATGCAATGTATAATGGGAACATTGATACTTCTGTTTAAAGTTCTGAAGTAGGAAGTGTACCTAAGGAGAATGAGCCGGGAAAAAGAAACTTTGATGTATTGGAGATTGACCCTACTGGTATTGGTGTTTGCATGATTAAGATGAGGATAATTGGCCCCCAAATTATAAGGTGTTTGACAACTCAAGTTTAGATTTTACAGATGCTAAACATATCAAATATCCAGACTTTGATGTAGGAACCTTGTTTGGTAGCAAGAATGAATTCAAAAAGACTGTATGGATACATAGTGTGAAAGATGGAAAGGTCTCGTGTTTCCGGAAGAGTGAAGAGGAGCAGATTAAGGCTGCTTGTAAAAAGCGGGCCCATTGTTTGTGTATGACTCTAAAGCAGAATGATACAACTTGCAGGTAAAGTCAGTGCAAAAGGAGCCCAATTGTGTAAGTAGTTTTGACCATCACTACATTTGAACTCCAAGAAAAAATTATGTTGACAAGTTTAGGGTTACTCTAGACTGGTCACACTCTTCATTTGTAAAAAAATTCCAAGCAGACTTTGTTGGAGGTGTTTCTGAATCAAGCTTGCAGAGCTTGGAAGACAACCATTTCCATAATACAGGTTTAGAAAGCACACTTTTAGAGGGAAAAAAAAAACTTAATTCTACAGTGGAAACCCAGGTAGATAATAGTGGAGGGCAGCCTATTTTGAGATGATCTACATATGCCTTGGGGGACTGAAAAAGAGATTTCCAGAGCAGTGTAGGCTATTCATATAGTGTTACACGGATGCCATTTGAAGAGGATTACTGTTGGGGAAATTCTGACAGTTGTTGGGATATATGTTAATTATTCCATGTATCATATAGATTATGCTATGATTGAGGGTGAGAATACCGTATCACGAGAATGGTTTTTGAAACAGCTCGTTAGGCACTTGGAGATAACAAATGGCAGTGGATAGACCCTTTTGAGTGACAAGCAAAAGGGATTAATTAATGCAATTGAATATGTTGTTCCTTTTGCTGAACATAAGTTTCCTATAAGGCAGCTATATATTAACCAAGGATATGATAGGCATCAGGGGTAAAGTTACGAGAGATTTGTTATTAGCAACTGAAAAAGCAAACTCAGAAACCTCGTCACCCGAGGAATAACTGCGACAGGCTTAAACTTGTCTTGCACCTTTTATCCTGGGTAGGAAACCGAGTAAAGCTAACCACAAAATTAAAACAGGCAAACAGCTCCCTTAGGCGTAGCTTATTAAGCCACTGAAAAGAAACCTTACAAAATCCATTGGATACCAGAAGAACAAAGATCCTAGCCGAACCGAAACAAGAGAATTACGACACAACAAAGTGGCTTGCAAACCTAAAGACTTCTTGTGTTCCAGAGTCGTCGTCAGTTCTCATCATAGGTTGTATGGGGAAGACTTCCGACTTAAGACTTCTTAGTTTGTATGTTATTATCATACAGTTCTAACGGTATAATACTAGTTATAAGAATCATCATACTCGTTGTTGTTATTGCCATATTCACTATTATCGCCATAATCACCATCACCACCACCATAATCACCATCATTTTCATAACCATCGTTACCGCCGTAAGTAGAATTCCCATAATCATCTTGATCACCGTAATCGCCATTCCTATCATCACTGGCATAATTATTATCTTCAGGATCATTACCCCTATCCTCGCCACCATTGTAGTAGCCAGAATCACCATTATCCCCAATGTTGAGGTTACTGAGTCCCAAGGTCTCACCTTCATCATCATAAGCACCACCTTGATCGTATGTATCTGTATCATTACCACGACTGTAGTTACCAGAATACTCGTAGTCATCGTAACTCTCCTCATAACCATAGCCGCCGCCGCTACCACTGCCACTCTTGGTTGATGCGTACGAATTAGTCCCACCTCCGTGTCCAGCAAGTGCTGAACCTTGGTACTGAGACCGAGCTGCTGCATGACCAAAACCGTTAGCTACCCCGACGTGCGTCTGGTTCAGAACCACGTTTCTCTGTTGAAATCCATGACTACCACTATTAGAGTTACGTGCCGCACTGTTTGAGGTAAAATGATGCGTAGCAGGCCTGGAAGAATTTGAGACCGAGTAGTTGTAATTGTTGGATTGGACATTGACGTTTCTTTGAGCACCTGGCCTGGCTTTTTGGCCGACATGGTTACGCGTGGGCTTCTGCATAGGAGGCTGTGAAACTGAAGTTCGATATCCTGCAGAGCCTGAACCATGTGGTCGAGGCCTATGAGCAGGAACAGGTGGATGAACTTTTGGCCTCGCATTCTGATGGTAATGAGGCTGGTGAGAGCGGTGTGATGGAATTGACACGCACTGTAGATGGATGTTTATGTTGCAAACTGCGCAACGGTACGCTAAGCCATTGACCATCCTCCTACAGGCGTTACAGTGATAGCATGATGGTACTGGGACGAGATAGAGAAGATGGTA
This sequence comes from Escallonia rubra, assembly GCA_033065855.1. Classification (NCBI taxonomy): domain Eukaryota; kingdom Viridiplantae; phylum Streptophyta; class Magnoliopsida; order Escalloniales; family Escalloniaceae; genus Escallonia; species Escallonia rubra. The sequence continues at coordinate 6,211 of JAVXUO010000765.1, read as the reverse complement.
CAGATCAAACGGGTGTCTGATTTGCTTAGGAGTTTGGGGGTGATTGTAGTTCATGCTGTCTGGCTATGTATGAATGTCTCTCTGCCTCTCTCTCTTACTGATTCTTGAAGTTCATTTCTTCTCTCATTTATAGCACTCAAGATTGAAGTTCTGAGATTTATTGACGTCCATTACTGAAAATAAAAGAAAAATCATGAAGAACAAAAAGTTGGCCCGTCCAATTTGAGTCTCTGACAACTGGAGCTGACAACTAGAGCTAAGACATGGTCTGGTTCACTCTAAGATATTCTTTTTCTGAGAAGGTCCACTCTATCGTCGGCCACTAGAAAATAAACAATAAAGTTGTGGTTGTGCCAAGGATAGGCCTTATGCTAATAAAAACGATCCAGTCAATGGTGCTAATTGAATTTCTTGAGTTTTTGTCCTAAATAATTTTTTTTTAATACTTAATTACTCAGTAATTGATTACAAAAGAAAAAAAAACAATAACAATTTATTTATTTATTTTCTAAACGTAGTGGTTTATCATTATATATTCTTAGTTTCACACATTATATATTCTTACTCGGGCCAAAACATGATGGAACACACTTCTAACACTAGAGCTACCAAATAACAAATTGGAAACGCAAAATTGGACGACATACTTACCTAGCTATTACGCTCCGTACCTCCGTTCCGTTGGGTGAAACAATACTTCCAATTTATGTCCATATGCCATGACATATTCAGTGCTGATAATGCCATAAGTTGGAGGTTTCTGAATGATTTTGCTTTCATCACCATCGTATACAACTAGGTTATTGCGTCCTCCCAGGTTGCTCACGCCCACCACTTCTCCATTCTTCGTAAACAAAATGGAGTCATACGCGCAAACGGAAAATCAATTTTCTCACATAGCTAGCCGTTACAAAAACCAGCGCTTACGGCCATATTCGATTCAACCCAGTGACGTACTTCCGAGTACGGAAAATCTAGTTGGAAGGCAGTCCAGTTACATGCTTCATAGTTTATGGAGTAAAACATCATACGTGTTGCTGTTAAAAATATGCTCCGCGTACTTTGCGGAACCCGAGCCTGGACCGATGACCTGCAAGACAGAAAACGAGTGACCGCCGGGTGGGGTTCCTGGCGGAGAACTCTCCGATGCTTAAGTCAGAGCGCAGCTACATGATAATAACTCTGAAAAAGCATAAAAGACACAATGTGTATCTATGTGTGTCCTCTTTTACCTGGGGGGGCTTGACCCCCTTATATAGTGGTAGCAAGTGGAGTCCAATTAGAACTGGGCTTCGGTCAACTTCAATTAGAATCTCATTAGGATCCTAGAGGATACCATATTGGCCTCTGCTGATAAAGTCAGATCTTCTTTAGGATTCTGTCCGACGATTGATATGGTAAGTACCATATCAGCATTGAGTCAGCACGGGTTACGTGTCATAACCGCCACGTGTCGTCCGTAGATTGGAAGGATATTTTTAGCTATATCATATGCCTCCTGCTTTTACCAGCGTTAATGAAGCGGGTAGAAGCACACTTTTTCCACTGGTGATATCGAAAATATGCCAAAAACATAATTGAATCTGTTTGTCAACATTTCAAATTTTCAAAGAGTATTCTGCTCGGACGAGATTCTGGTCGGACATGAATCTGCTCGGGCAGATTTCTGTTCGGATATGATTCTGTTCGGGCACGAATCTGCTTGGACGACATTCTGCTCGGACGGAATTCTGCTCGGACCTAAATTTGCTCGGACGATATTCTGCTCGGACAGAATTTTGCTCGGCCGTTGACACTCTGTTCGGGCAGTGTGTTCGGACGAGATTCTGCTCGGACGATAATCTGCTCGGCCGTTGACATTCTGTTCGGGCAGAGTGTTCGGACGAGATTCTGCTCGGCCGTTGGCACTCTGTTCGGGCAGAGTGTTCGGACGAGATTCTGCTCGGACAGAATTCTGCTCGGCCGTTTGGCACTATGCTCGGGCAGAGTGTTCGGGCGAGATTCTGCTCGGGCAGAATTCTGCTCGTCCGTTGGCACTCTGTTCGGGCAGAGTGTTCGGACGAGACTCTGCTCGGACAGAATTATGTTCGGCCGTTGGCACTCTGTTCGGGCAGAGTGTTCGAACGAGATTCTGCTCGAGCATAATTCTGTTCGGCCATTGGCACTCTGTTCGGGCAGAGTGTTCGGACGAGATTCTGCTCGGACGAGATTCTGCTCGGACAGAATTCTGCTCGGCCGTTTGGCACTCTGTTCGGGCAGAGTGTTCGGACGAGATTCTGCTCGAACAGAATTCTGCTCGGCCGTTGGCACTCTGTTCGGGCAGAGTGTTCGGACGAGATTCTGCTCAGACATAATTCTGTTCGGCCGTTGGCACTCTGTTCGGGCAGACTGTTCGGACGAGATTCTGCTCGGGCATAATTCTGTTCGGCCGTTGGCACTCTGTTCGGGCAGAGTGTTCGGACGAGATTCTGCTCGGGCAGAATTCTGCTCGGCCGTTGGCACTCTGTTCGGGCAGAGTGTTCGGACGAGATTCTGCTCGGACGGAATTCTGCTCGGCCGTTTGGCACTCTGTTCGGGCAGAGTGTTCGGACGAGATTCTGCTCGGACGGAATTCTGCTCGGCCGTTGGCACTCTGTTCGGGCAGAGTGTTCGGGCGAGATTCTGCTCGGGATGAATTCTGCTCGGGCAGAATTCTGCTCGGCCGTTGGCACTCTGCTCGGGCAGAGTGTTCGGGCGAGATTCTGCTCGGACGGAATTCTGCTCGGCCATTTGGCACTCTGTTCGGGCAGAGTGTTCGGACGAGATTCTGCTCGAACGGAATTCTGCTCGGCCATTGGCACTCTGTTCGGGCAGAGTGTTCGGGCGAGATTCTGCTCATGATGAATTCTGCTCGGGCAGAATTCTGCTCGGCCATTGGCACTCTGCTCGGGCAGAGTGTTCGGGCGAGATTCTGCTCGGGCATAACTTTTGGTGTTTCCCACGTGTCACGTGCAGGATTTTGAGCGGGAACTTTTTTTTTGAAAATTTTTAAGCTTCTCTTTTCTTCAGCTTGTGACACGTTGCGGGTACATGAATCGTTATGTTTTCCAAGAAATGGTTACTTGGTGTTTCTCTATAAAAGAGAACTTCCACTTCATTTTTCCTTCACTTGAAATTTTTGGGAGCACATTACTCTGCAAGTAAGTCTTTTCTTCTACCATTCCTGTTCAGCATTTCAAGTTTGTCGTAGTCTCATATTTGCAGTAGAAGTAGAAAACATGTCTGATAGTTCGTCTTCGAGTAGTAGTTCGTCTTCGAGTTCAGAACGAGTTGCAACTTCAGGAAGTGAAGTTGGGACTTCAAATCCACAACCCCCACTACCTTCAACTTCTCAACCATTCCAACATTCATCCTCTCAACGATTCCAACCTTCATCCTCACAACCATTACCGCCTGCGTCTTCACAGCCTTCACAATTTTTATCTGGGGGGAATCCTTTAGGAGAAGTAAAGGATCAGGCCGAAGAAAAGGCTAATCCCAAGCCTTGGTATACTGCTGACGAAAAGTCTAGCAAGATGTCGACGGAAGATTTGCAGGATTTAATTCGGGAATATCCTCTTCCCGAAGGTTGGTATGCTCGTCTTCCTGGTTTGGGTGAACCAGCTAACTACGGCACAAAGTTTGAAACAGGTGTCTACGAAGAGCAGGTCAAGTCTGGATATAGACTTCCTCTCCATCCTTTCGCTCTTCGTTTCTTTGAGCATTATCGCATGGCTCCTGGGCAGCTTGTTCCAAATGGTTGGAGGAGGCTTGCCGGTCTCATATATTTGGTTCAGACTTCAGGTTACAAACCAGATGTAACTGATTTTATGAGAGTCTTCTTTGAAGTTTGTTTCGTCAAAGGAGTTGCCAACTGTCCCCGATGGTATTACATTCATAGTAGGCAAAGACTTCTGAAGGGAGGCCCAAAGTCGAATAAAGGTTGGCATTCCAGATACTTCTTTGTTGGCCGATTGGACAAGGGGGAGCTTCCTTTTGACAAAGTGTGGAATCCTTATTGTAAGGATTTCGAAAATCCTGGCAAGCCTACTCCCAATAGTCAGACTAAGCACATACTTAGTCATATCAAACTTCGAGGCGGTCTTTGTATAGACGAGCCTCTCTCGGATGAGCAATTGGAGTGGGCGAAGATGATTCCTTCAAAGCCCATTCCAGCTGGTCTTCTGATTCTTCTTCTTCCTGCTATTCCTAGCGTGTCATCTGCCGAGACTGTTCCTCTAGGTGTGTTTTGCATGATATATTGAATTAAACTTGACTTCAATATTTATTCCCGTATTGACTTCTTTCTTCATTGCAGAAATGGCTAGCGGTAGTGGAAAGTCGTAGCAAGGGGGCTTCCTCGGCGTTCTTCAGAAGGCTAAGGGGAAGCGAAATGAGAAGCAGCCAAGTGTGGAGTTGCCTCCTGTTCTTAAGAGGACTAGAGTCACTCCTTCAGAACGTTCTCCACAGATACTTGATCAAATTTCTATTGAGGATGATCTCATCTTTCGCCCGAGATGGGCACTTAGGCGTGATGACCTCGGGATGCCGGACAGCCAGATCTCGGAGCAGCATCTTCGTCATGGGATTCTTCCTTGAGACAAGGAAGTTTTCCAGAATCAGACCCACAAGACTTTTGCCTGCTCGTTTGCCCAGGCCGTCTATACGGTAACGTCCTTTGTTCCAACTAGGTTATATGTTTTTGTTTCCAAGTTTCATTCAGCTGCTGATCTTTATCTTCCTTCCAGATGTACGCCAGTGGATCTGAGATGTTTTCTCGCTCTGAGATGGCAAGGCAGGTGGCGGCCGAGGAGGCCCAGCTGACAAGGGAAGCAGTTAAGGAAGCACAGGAAGCCACCCATCGTGCTGAGGAGCTGAGCAAGCGTGAGGAAGATCATCTGGATCGGATTGCATCTCTGGAGAAGAAACTGGATCGAGTTAAGAAGAGGGCTGCAGAAGAGGTGATCAAAGCTCGAGACCAAGGCATTCGCGATTTCTTAGAGGGGAATGCGGGGGATGAATGGCTGAAGAAGCGGACCGAAGATGGCCTGGAGATTTATGAGCTTGGCTTTGTGAAGGCCAAGGAGATGTTTGCTGAGCGCTTTCCTGATATCCCCTTGGATGGTTTCGTTCTGCCTGCGGTTGGGTCACCATCTGGGGAGATTGTTATGCCTCCAGAGGCAGGAGATGTTGCAGCTTCTGATCTTCCAGGCAAAGGTCCTTCTGGTGATGCCCCCGAGGCTTAGACTTGTAGCTAGCCTCTTTATTTTGTTAAGACAAGTTTTCAATGCCCTCTTAAGGGCTTATATGTAAAACTCTTATCTTTAATTTTTCAGCAATTTAGCTTTTACTATGTGTTTCTCATGGTTTTGTGTTTTACCATTCACACAGTATTATTCGTTTTTACTTTGACTCAAACTCTTTAATCGTCACTTAAAGAGTCGGTAAAGAGGTCAAGCACCCTCGCTTGGCTTATATTTCGAAGATGCAAAAGTTTTGGTGGAGTGACGATGCCCCCATTAACTTTTGTTTCTTCATGGACTTAGATCTGTAGCTAATCCGCCTGGCTTCTCTTGTATTTTGGAAACTCAAGAGTTATACACTCTGTTCGGGCAGAGTGCTCGGCCATCACTCTGTTTTAAACAGAATGTTTTGGTTTAAATCTCTCACTCTGTTCGAGCAGAGTGTTCGGCCGTCATTCTGTTCGGACAGAATGTTTTGGCTATGCTTGTCACTCTGTTCGAGCAGAGTGTTCGGCCGTCATTCTGTTCGGACAGAATGTTTTGGCTATGCTTGTCACTCTGTTCGGGTAGAGTGTTCGGCCGTCACTCTGTTCGGACAGAATGTTTTGGCTATGCTTGTCACTCTGTTCGGGCAGAGTGTTCGGCCGTCACTCTGTTCGGACAGAATGTTTTGGCTTAAGCTTGTCACTCTATTCGGGCAGAGTGTTCGGCCGTCACTCTGTTTGGACAGAATGTTTTGGCTAAGCTTCTATTACAACAATACTGAGAAAGAATAACTTTATTAATAGAGTAGAAAATAAAGTTTACATTGGATTGCTTAACAACCCATTTATTCGAAACAATCTGCTAAAGATTATTTTTAAAATGTTGGAGTTCTGATAAGGTCTGTGCCCCTTATCCCCAAAAAAAAGGAAGTGTTTTGGCTTATGCCGAGACACTACTGGTAATAT
>JAVXUO010002918.1:0-139644 GCA_033065855.1 Escallonia rubra | reverse complement strand
TCGGACGAGATTCTGTTCGGCCGTTGGCACTCTGTTCGGGCAGAGTGTTCGGATGAGATTCTGCTCGGACGATATTCTGCTCGGACAGAATTCTGTTCGGCCGTTGGCAATCTGTTCGGGCAGAGTGTTCAGACGAGATTCTGCTCGGACGATATTCTGCTCGGACGGAATTCTGCTCAGCCGTTGACACTCTGTTCGGGCAGAGTGTTCGGACGAGATTCTGCTCGGACATAATTCTGCTCGGACGAGATTCTGCTCGGACGGAATTCTGCTCAGCCGTTGACACTCTGTTCTGACAGAGTGTTCGGACGGGATTCTGCTCGGACAGAATTCTGCTCGGTCGTTGGCACTCTGCTCGGGCAGAGTGTTCGGACGGGATTCTGCTCGGACAAAATTCTGCTCGGCCGTTTGGCATTCTGCTCGTGCGAGATTCTGGTCGGATAGAATTCTGCTCGGCCGTTGGCAGTCTGTTCGGGCAGAGTGTTCGGGCGAGATTCTGCTCGGACAGAATTCTGCTCGGCCGTTGGCACTCTGTTCGGGCAGAGTGTTCGGGCGAGATTCTGCTCGGCCGTTGGCACTCTGTTCGGGCAGAGTGTTCGGACGAGATTCTGCTCGGTCGTTGGCACTCTGCTCGGGCAGAGTGTTCGGGCGAGATTCTGCTCGGGCAGAATTCTGCTCGGTCGTTGGCACTCTGCTCGGGCAGAGTGTTTGGGCGAGATTCTGCTCGGGCATAACTTTTGGCGTTTCCAACGTGTCACGTGCGGGAATTTGAGCGGGAATTCTTTTTTTGAAATTTTTTTAAGCTCCTGTTTTCTTCAGCTTGTGACACGTTGCATGTACATGAACCGTTGCGTTTTCCAAGAAACGGTTACTTGGCGTTTCTCTATAAAAGAGAACTTCCACTTCATTTTTCCTTCACTCGAAATTTTTGGGAGCACATTACTCTGCAAGTAAGTCTTTTCTTCTACCATTCCTGTTCAGCATTTCAAGTTTGTTGTAGTCTCATATTTGCAGTAGAAGTAGAAAACATGTCTGATACTTCAGTTTCTAACTCGAGTAGTAGTTCGTCTTCGAGTTCAGAGCGAGTTGCAACTTCAGGAAGTGAAGTTGGGACTTCAAATCCACAACCCCCACTACCTTCAACTTCTCAACCATTCCAACCTTCATCCTCTCAACGACTTCAACCTTCATCCTCTCAACCATTACCATCTTCATCTTTACAGCCTTCACAATTTTTATCTGGGAGGAATCCTTTAGGAGAAGTAAAGGATCAGGCCGAAGATAAGGCTAATCCCAAGCCTTGGTATACTGCTGACGAAAAGTCTAGTAAGATGTCGACTGAAGATTTGTAGGATTTAATTCGGGAATATCCTCTTCCCGAAGGTTGGTATGCTCGTCTTCCTGGTTTGGGTGAACCAGCTAACTATGGCACAAAGTTTGAAACGGGTGTCTACGAAGAGCAGGTGAAGTCTGGATATAGACTTCCTCTCCATCCTTTCGCTCTTCGTTTCTTCGAGCATTATTGCATGGCTCCTGGGCAGCTTGTTCCAAATGGTTGGAGGAAGCTTGCCGGTCTTATATATTTGGTTCAGACTTCAGGTTACAAACCAGATGTAACTGATTTTATGAGAGTTTTCATTTAAGTCTGTTTTGTCAAAGGAGTTGCCAACTGTCTCGGATGGTATTACATTCACAGTAGGCAACGACTTCTGAAGGGAGGCCCAAAGTCGAATAAAGGTTGGCATTCCAGATACTTCTTTGTTGGCCGACTGGACAAGGGGGAGTTTCCTTTTGACAGATGTGGAACCCTTATTGTAAGGATTTCGAAAATCCTGGCAAGCCTACTCCTAATAGCCAGACTAAGCACATACTTAGTCATATCAAACTTCGAGGCGGTCTTTGTATAGATGAGCCTCTTTCGGAGGAGCAATTGGAGTGGGCGAAGATGATACCTTCAAAGCCCATTCCAGCTGGTCTTCTGATTCCTCCTCTTCCTGCTATTCCTAGCGTGTCATCTGCTGAGACTGTTCCTTTAGGTGTGTTTTGCATGAGATATTGAAGTAAACTTGACTTCAATATTCATTCCCGTATTGACTTCTTTCTTCATTACAGAAATGGCTAGCGGTGGTGGAAAGTCGCAGCAAGGAGGCTTCCTTGGCGTTCTTCAGAAAGCTAAGGGGAAGCGAAAGGAGAAGCAGCCAAGTGTGGAGTTACCTCCTGCTCCTAAGAGGACTAGAGTCACTCCTTCAGAACGCTCTCCACAGATACTTGATCAAGTTTCTATTGAGGATGATCCCATCTTTCGCCCGAGATGGGCACTTAGGCGTGATGACCTCGGGATGCCGGACAGCCAGATCTCGGAGCAGCATCTTCGTCATGGGATTCTTCCTCGAGACAAGGAGGTTTTCCAGAATCAGACCCACGAGACTTTTGCCTGCTCCTTTGCCCAGGCCGTCTATACGGTAACGTCTTTTGCTTCAACTAGGTTTTATGTTTTTGTTTCCAAGTTTCATTCAGCTGCTGATCTTTATCTTCATTCCAGATGTACGCCAGTGGATCTGAGATGTTTTCTCGCTTTGAGATGGCAAGGCAGGTGGCGGCCGAGGAGGCCCAGCTGACAAGGGAAGCAGTTAAGGAAGCACAGGAAGCCACCCATCGTGCTGAAGATTTGAGCAAGCGTGAGGAAGATCATCTGGATCAGATTGCATCTCTGGAGAAGAAACTGGATCGAGTTAAGAAGAGGGCTGCAGAAGAGGTGATCAAAGCTCGAGACCAAGGCATTCGCGATTTCTTAGAGGGGAACGCGGGGGATGAATGGCTGAAGAAGCGGACCGAAGATGGCCTGGAGATTTATGAGCTTGGCTTTGTGAAGGCCAAGGAGATGTTTGCTGAGCGCTTTCCTGATATCCCCTTGGATGGTTTCGTTCTGCCTGCGGTTGGGTCACCATCTGGGGAGACTGTTATGCCTCCAGAGGCAGGAGATGTTGCAGCTTCTGATCTTCCAGGCGAAGGTCCTTCTGGTGATGCCCCCGAGGCTTAGACTTGTAGCTAGCCTCTTTATTTTGTTGAGATAAGTTTTCAATGCCCTCTTAAGGGCTTATATGTAAAACTCTTACCTTTAACCTTTCAGCAATCTAGCTTTTACTATGTGTTTCTTATGGTTTTGTGTTTTACCATTCACACAGTATTATTCGTTTTTACTTTGACTCAAACCCTTTAATCGTCACTTAAAGAGTTGGCAAAGAGGTCAAGCACCCTCGCTTGGCTTATATTTCGAAGATGCAAAAGTTTTGGTGGAGTGACGATGCCCCCATGAACTTTTGTTTCTTCACAGCCTTCACTCTGGAGCTAATCCGCCTGGCTTCTCTTGTATTTTGAAAACTCAAGAGTTATACACTCTGTTCGGGCAGAGTGCTCGGCCATCACTCTGTTTTAAACAGAATGTTTTGATTTAAATTTCCTACTCTGTTCGAGCAGAGTGCTCGGCCGTCATTCTGTTCGGACAGAATGTTTTGGCTAAGCTTGTCACTCTGTTCGGGCAGAGTGTTCGGCCGTCACTCTGTTCGGACAGAATGTTTTGGTTTAAATTTCTTACTCTGTTCGAGCAGAGTGCTCGGCCGTCATTCTGTTCGGACAGAATGTTTTGGCTAAGCTTGTCACTCTGTTCGGGCAGAGTGTTCGGCCGTCACTCTGTTCGGACAGAATGTTTTGGCTTATGCTTGTCACTCTGTTCGGGCAGAGTGTTCGGCCGTCACTCTGTTCGGACAGAATGTTTTGGCTAAGCTTCTATTACAACAATACTGAGAAAGAACAACTTTATTAATAGAGTAGAAAATAAAGTTTACATTGGATTGCTTAACAACCCATTTATTCGAAACAATCTGCTAAAGATTATTTTTAAGATGTTAGAGTTCTGATAAGGCCTGTGCCCCTTACCCCCAAAAAAGGAAGTTTTTTGGCTCGTGCCGAGACACTACTGGTAATATCTGCGCAAGTTCTCAGCATTCCAAGTACGAGGGATGGGTTCTCCAGAAAGTTTCCCTAGTGCGTAGGCCCCCGGTTTGAGCACCTTTATAACACGGTAGGGTCTTTCCCAGTTTGGAGATAACTTTCCCGTCGCTGCCTTTGGATCGAAAACTTCTAGTTTGCGAAGGACCAAATCTCCTTCGCTGAACTGTTTGGATCGAACTCTCTGATTGTAATATCGTACCACTCGTTGTTTTATGACGACAGATCGTGCATGGGCTTGAGTTCGAGCTTCTTCTACCAAATCAAGATTTGCTCGGAGCCCATCTTCGTTGTTTAATTCGTTGAAGTGTAAGGCCCGTATTGTTGGAACTCCTATCTCGACTGGCAACATTGCTTCCGTTCCGTAGCAGAGTAAGAAAGGTGTTTCCCCTGTGACTGAATGTGGAGTTGTTCGATAAGCCCATAATACTTTGGGGAGTTCGTCCACCCAAGCGCCTTTAGCTTCGTCTAGCTTCTTCTTCAATCCTTGTAGGATGCTTCGATTCATGTTTTCGGTCTGTCCGTTGGATTGTGGATGAGCTACAGAAGTGAATCTCAAATCGATCGATAGATTCGTACAAAAGGTTCGAAAGTTGTTGTTGTCAAATTGCTTTCCATTATCAACGATCAAGGCCCTTGGTATTCCTAAGCTTCATACGGCAATTTTCCAGAAGAACTATTCAGATTTGGCTGAAGTAATGGTAGCCAAAGATTCTGCTTCAGTCCATTTGGTGAAATAGTCTATTGTCACGATTACGAATCGTCGTTGTCCAGTCGCCATGGGAAAAGGTCCCAAAAGATCCATTCCCCAAACAGCAAAGGGGATTGGAGAAACAATTGAGGCCAAAGGAACAACCGGTGTATGAGAAATCGGCGCAAATTTCTGACATCTATCGCATCTTCAAGTGAAGTCAATCGCGTCTTTCTGCATCGTAGGCCAGTAGTATCCTTGCCTTAGGATTTTCTGTGCCAATGTTCTCCCTCCAAGATGGTGGCCGCATATCCCTTCATGAACTTCTTGTAATGCGTAAAGGGATTCTGATGGACGTAGACATCTGAGGTAAGGAAGGCTGAACGATTTCTTGTATAAAGTCCCTTCTACCAAAGCATACCGTGCAGCTTTGACACGAAGATTTCTGGCTTCGTGTCTTGTACTTGGTAATTCGCCCATGGACAGGTATTTGATGATTGTGTCCATCCAACAGGGTTCTTGATCTATTACTTCAACATTAGCTTGAGAAGTGATACTGCGGTCCTTGAGGAACTCAAGGTATATCGGTCGTCGAACATCAATTTCTTCAATGGAGGCGAGCCTTGATAATGCATCTGCCTGAGTATTCTGATCCCGGGGAATCTGGCGAATGGTGAAATTTTGAAACTTCACCGCTGAAGTTTTAACTAAGTCGAGATATTGAGCCATTCTATCATCTCTGGCTTCATAATCTCCCAGGACGTGATTGACCACCAGTTGTGAATCACTATGAACTGATAGGGAGTTCACCTTTAAGGCGTGTGCTAACCTTATCCCCGCAAGAAGGGCCTCATACTCTGCTTCGTTATTCGAGGCTTGAAAACCGAAGCGAAGTGCGTATTCGATAGTAAATCCTTCTGGACTTATAAGAATAATCCCCGCTCCGCTACTGCCAATAGCTGAAGAACCGTCTACATAAAGATTCCAAGGATCTGGAACCTCTGAAATTACTAGTTGAGGAGGGTCTTCAGGTAGTGTACACTCTACAATGAAGTCTGCCAAGGCTTGAGCTTTGATTGCCATGCAAGGTTTGTATTGGATGTCAAATTCCCCCAACTCTATGGACCAATTGACTAGTCTTCCTGAAGCCTCTGGGCTCAGTAAAACTTTTCTAAGTGGTTGGTCCGTCAGTACAATAATAGTATGAGACTGGAAGTATGGTCGAAGACGCCTGGCCGATATGATAAGGGCTAGTGCGATCTTGTCGATCTTCGGGTATCTGGTCTCTACATCTTGCAAGACTTTGCTAATGTAGTAGATGGGTTTTTGAACTCCATCTTCTTCTTTAATTAGAACAGTACTGACTGCGACGTCTGTGATTGAGAGGTATAGGAATAAGTCTTCACCTGAAAGTGGTTTTGAAAGTAGGGGTGGAGAACTTAAATAAGTTTTGAGTTCTTCAAACGACTCCTGGCAGCCATCTGTCCAAGTGAAACTTTTTGCTTTTCTGATGGCTTTGAAGAATGGCAAGCATCGTTCAGCTGATCGGGCCATGAACCTTCCCAAGGCTGCAACCCTTCCCGTCAACTCTTGTACTTGCTTGACTGTTTTTGGGGACGTCATGCTTTGGATAGCTTTGATCTTCTCTGGGTTCGCTTCGATCCCTCGTTGAGAAACTATAAATCCCAAAAACTTTCCTGATGCGACTCCGAAAGCACACTTGAGTGGATTTAGCTTCATTCTATACTTTCGAAGGATGTCAAAAGTTTCTTTCAAGTCTTTGGCATGGAATTCAGACTTTATGCTTTTGACGAGCATATCGTCAACATAAACTTCCATGTTCTTCCCAATCAAGTCTCGAAATATCATGTTCACCAGACGCTGGTACGTTGCTCCGGCATTCTTGAGTCCAAAGGGCATCACTTTGTAGCAGTACAATCATCTCTCTGTGATGAAAGAAGTTTTGGAGACGTTGTCTTTGTGCATCATAATCTGGTTATAACCAGAATATGCATCCATGAAACTAAGCAGTTCATGGCCCGACGTAGAGTCGATAAGAAGATCTATTCTTGGGAGCGGGTAACTGTCCTTCGGGCATGCTTTGTTGAGATCCGTGCAATCTATCCGCCATCTGTCGACTGATTTAGGAACCATGACTACATTGGCGATCCAATCTGGGTAGTGGACCTCTTCAATGAAGTTAGCCGTTAGGAGTTTATCTACTTCTTCTTCAATCTTCTCCTGTCTCTCTGGTGCAAAAGTCCTCTTCTTCTGCTTGACAGATTTTTTGGATGGATCAACATTCAGCCTATGGGTAATGACTTCAGGATCAATTCCAGGCATGTCTGCGGCAGTCCATGCAAAAATATCCGCATAGGTTCTTAATAGGTTCACCAGCTCAAGTTTGGTGTCTTCCTTAAGATTTGATCCTATCCGAACCGTCTTGCTTTCTTCCCCGGGATATACTTCAATGCTGATAAGGTCTTCAACTGGTCCCCCCCCTTTGTATCCTTGTATCTTCCCGGAGGTCGTCTATAATAAGTGCTTCCTTGCTTTTTGATCGGCATGAAGTTACGTAGCACTGGCGAGCTGTAGTTTGGTCGCCTTTCACCTCTCCAATCCCGTGCTCTGTGGGGAATTTCATTTTGAGGTGATAAGTTGACACTACAGCCTGAAACTGATTGAGCGCTGGTCGTCCCAATATTGCGTTGTATGCTGAGGGGACCTTTACCACCACAAAATCAAGCATGAAGTTGGCTTGTGTCGGAGGTGTGCCAATCGCAACCGGGAGTGCGATAATTCCTTCGACTGCAACTGGATGATTGGAGAATCCATACAACGGTGTATCCATCTTTCGGAGACGGTCCGTTGGAATGTTCATCTTCTTGAATGCATCGTAAAATAAGACTTCCGCAGAACTTCCGTTATCGATCAGGACGCGTTTCATGTCGAAGTTCCCGGCCTTTATGGTGATGACTAGCGGATCCTCTTGAGGAGGAGTTTTTACGTCCTTCGAATCTTCATCAGAGAAGGTGATCGTCGCTGCGGGTATTGCCTTCTGCTTTTTACTTGGGGGTTGACTCGTTATGCACACTTCTCTGGCGTATGCTTTTCGAGCTTGTCCAGATGATCCTCCTGCGGCCAATCCCCCAGATATAGTGTTGATTATACCTGCATTCTCTTCTCGATCTTCTCTCTCTTCCACGGCCGGGGGTGTCTGTTGTCGTCCTTCCCTTGGAGCTACGAACTTTCTCAACTGACCACGCTTGATAAGGGCCTCAATTGCTGCTTTAAGCGACCCGCAGTTATCAGTTGCATGGCCATGATCTTTGTGGAAGTGACACCATAAATCTTTGTTCCTTTTATTTGGCCGGGATCTCATCTTATCTGGCCACTGGAGAGCTTGATTGTCCTTGATCTCGTGGAGAATCTGAGATGGTTTGGCGTTAAGGGGTGTCAGATCTTTCGGAGCAAACGGGTCTTTCGGACGTCGCTCATCTGGCTTAGATCATTTTACTGACTTTCCCCCTTGGGGAGTTATTTCTCGAGATCGCTTCTTCGTGTTTTCCTTTTCTTCTCCATGTCTCCCTCTGTGTGTCTCCAGGTATTCTTCAGCTTGAATATATTTGTTTGCCTTCTCAAGTAGGGCTCTCATATTGCCTGGAGGACTTTTGTTCACAGAAAAGGCGAACTTGGATGTTGGACGGAGACCGCGGAGAAAGGCGGTGTATTTCACAGACTCGTCTAGATTGTCAACCTCCAAAGTCGCTGCGTTGAATCGTCCAAGGAAGCAAGCCAAAGATTCGTTTTTCTCCTGCACAATGTTAAGCAGGCTCGCCGAACTCTTTCTTCGGGAACGACTGCTTACAAAGTGCTTTTGGAAGAGATCCGATAATTGGCTGAAAGAAAAGATTGATCTTGGTTTTAGAGATTTGAACCACGCATGTGCGGCTCTTCTGAGAGTAGTGGGGAAGGCTCTACACATGACAGCATCCGAAACTTGGAGGAGTAACATGTTGGTTTCAAATTGATAAACATGTTCTCCAGGATCTCCCGTCCCGTCATAATGGTCGCACTGAGGCATTCGGAAGTTGGGAGGTAGCTTTGCTCTCTCAATAGTTTCGGATAACGGATATCCAGATTCTTCCCTTGAGTGAGGTCGTTCTGGAGAACGATTTCTAGGTACTATCTTTCAGGAGTTTCGTTCTTGGGAACGAAACTCGAACGTCGCTTCCTGTGGTCATATCTTCGAGGAGTTTCAGTTTTTGCGACTCGTCGGGGAGATGAGTTGGTACTACCTTCGACTGACGGATCTTGTCGATAGCATGATCCACTTCTGGTCATGTGATCTCTGCTCTTTTCTCTGGGATTATAAGTTGGATCGGCCGTTGATTGGTACCTGCGGCCGTAGCTTGATCTGGAGGTGAGACGAAGACGAAGATCGCTAGGATCAAGATGAGAGTGGTGAGTGGACTGTGGAGCCGCTGCCATGTCAAGCTTTCGCTGAAGAGTGTTTACAACATCCTTCAGTTCGTGGATTTCCTTGGTAAGGTTATCATGTGGTGGTTTGAATAGCTGACGGTTCAGGCGATGGCGAAGGTCACCATTTTTCGGAGTAGATGCTGGAGATTTGCGATGGCGAAGGTCACCGTTTTTCAGAGTAGACGTTGGAGATTTGTTTCTCCGAGGTCTAGTTTCTGATTCGGGAGTAGCAGATGTTACGTTGACGTAATTATCTTCAGAAGAACTGGTGCGACGACGGCGCAAAGGGGTCGAGCGTTGATCATGAGAATGACCTGGTCGACGAGAGTCGCTAGTTCGCGCATGATGATTTTGGGAATGATTCTGTGAAGAGTCATTGGAAGAAGAGTGGTTAGCCATGTTCCCTATAGGGGTCCCACGGATGGCGCCAATCTGTTGCAGCTAAATACTGGATCGGGAACAACACCAGAAATCAGGCCTGCAAAAGAGAACACGGAGTGACCGCCGGGTGGGGTTCCGGCGGGGGAACGCTCTGATGCTTAAGTCAGAGAAGGCTAACGATGTAGAACTCTGAGAAGCAATAAAGACACAATGTGTATATGTGTGAGCTTAGGTTTACCTGAGGGGCATGACCCCTTTATATAGTGGTAGAAGGAGGAATCCTAGTAGGACTGAGCTTTGACCAACTCTAATTCGAATTCAATTAGGATCTTAGAGGATCCTTATGTCAATCTGAGCTGATAGAGTTAGAGTCTTTTTAGGATTCCATCCGATGATCGATATGGTAAGTGCCATATCAGCAGTGAGTCAATACGGGTTACGTGTCATAACCGCCACGTGTCGTCCGTAGATTGGAGGGATATTTTTGGCTATATCATACTTAAAATAATTAGTGGTCTTAATTATTTTGACAGTAAGCGGCCTAACGAAAGTTTATTGTCTTTTATAAGTTAAGATTATGATAAACCACATCACGTTACGTTTATTAATTTAAAATATTAATAAACGTAAGATTATTAATATTTTAAGCGGCCCAACGAAAGAATATATCTTAATTTTTAAGCGGAAAGAAAGGAAATAATAAGTTGTGTGGCTCAAATTATTTCCAGCCCAAATGTGATAGAATTCGTGCTCATGTTGCTTCTAATGATTTCCAAATTATTAAGGGTGGAAAAACACTTGTATGTTAATAACCGGCCCAACGGAAGGTTATAAGTGATATGTTAATTTTTCCTTTTGGGAAAGGTTTTGTGTATTTACCTTTTCCATATAAATAAATTGTTTATCCCTCAATTTATTTTATTATGTTAAATGATGAACTAATAATTTTCACCATGTGGATTTTCGGTACTAATGTGCATGATTATTGTTATTATTAGCATATAATTCTGCTGCAATTACTGGCTATATGTCCTCTATTGAATCATTAAGTGGCACCAGTTTTAAAAAAATGAAAAGAGCAGATTTGCACAATTTTTTGAGTTATGAATTTATATTTTTCTTTACGGGTTGGCGCGTCTGCTGCCCTTACGACTAAAAGTTCTACTGAGCAAAAGGCGGCTTATGAAAAGTGAGAGCGTTCCAACCGCATATTCCTAATGATTATGAAAGGCTCCATTACTAGTGCAATTCGCGGAGCCATTCCTGACTCAGATAATGCTAAGGTGTACCTTGCTCATATTGAAGAGCAGTTTCAGGGCTCTTCCTAGGCACATGCTACTACTCTCATCACTAAAATGATTATGCTCAAGTACAGTGGATCCAACGGTGTTCGTGAGCATATTTTACGGATGAATGATATGGCTTCTCAACTAAAAAGCTTGGACATGGAATTCCAAAATCTCTGAAGGTTTACTTGTGCACTTTATTATGGCTTTTCTTCCTGTACAGTTTGGTCATTTTAAGATCAACTATAATACGCAGAAAGAGAAGTGAAAGATGAGCAAATTGATTTTCATGTGTGTCCAAGAAGAAGAGAGGCTAAAATCTGAACAACATGAGGACGTTGCCAGAACTGGTCCATCTAAAGGCAAATGAAAAAGGAAAGAAATTTTGCAAAGTAAGCATGCAAGAGAATAAGAATGCTTCTGTAACCAAGACTGACAAGGCAAGCTCTTCTTGTACCAAGGGTTCTTTTTGTCTTAGGTATCTCTTTTGTAAAGACAAAAGGACATATGAGGAAACAATGTCGTAAATTCAGAGAGTGGTTGGAAAAAAGGTAATTTATCTATTTGTGTTTATTATGAGTCTTATACAATTGATACTCCTTTAAGTACATGATGGGTTGACACCGGTACAATTGTGCGCATAACTAATTCATTGCAGGGATTCCTTTTCATGAAGAAGTTAAACAAAGGGGACCGTAATGTGCAAGTAGGAAATGGAGAAAAAGCTCAAGTTTAAGTTGTAGGAACTCTCCGTTTAGTTTTGGAGAGTGCTTCAATTTGGATTTAGTTGATAATGTTTATGTTCCCAATATGACTAGAAACCTTATTTCTATTTCTAGACTTGATGCTTATGGATATTCGTTTAAATTTGAGAATAAAGACTTCTCTCTTTTCCTTTACTCTAGAGTTATTGATTCTGGTTTGTTGGAGGGAAACCTCAACAAATTACTTTTGATTGCTTCTTTTACTGAATCCTTAAAAACAATGAAAGTGAATTATGTAGTTGCTAAAACTTGTGGTAAGAGAAAACAAGAGAGTGAAAATTTTGCTAAATTGTGGTATGAACGTCTAGGCCACATATCACATGGCAGAATGAGACGCCTCATTAAGGATTGAATTCTTTATGCTTTAGAGTTCTCATATTTTGACGCATGTATTAAATGCATTCAAGGAAATTTTGTAAAATGCAATAAACGTGAGGCTACTCGAAGTACAGGACTTTTAGAGGTTATCCACACTGACATTTGTGGACCTTTTCCTACCCTGGGTATTGGTGGTCATAGATACTTTATCACCTAAATTGATGAATATTCTCGGTATGGATATGCTTACCTCAGTCATGAAAAATCCGAGTAACTTGTCATGTTTAAGACTTACAAAATCGAAGTTGAAAATCAACTCGACCTAAAGATTAAAGTTGTAAAATCTGACAGATGAGGAGAATATTATGAAAAATTCTATGAAACGGGTTGTAACCCTAGTCCTTTTGCCTTGTATTTGAAAGAATGTGGCATCGTTGCTCAGTATACAATACCGGGTACACCCCAGCAGAATGGTGTAGCTGAACGGCGAAATCGTACCCTTATGGATATGGTACGAAGTATGATATGCCAAAATACTCTATTAGAGTTTTTGTGGGTCGAAGCACTTAAAACATCTGTGCATATTCTTAACAGGGTTCCTGGTAAGTCTGTGCCTAAAATCCCTTTTGAATTGTGGACACAGATGAAACCAAGTTTAGGATATTTTCATGTGTTGGCCTATTTAGCTTAAGCAAAAGTTTACAATCTGCATACTAAGAAACTCGATCCCAAGACCATAAGTTGTCATTTTATAGGTTACCCTGAAAGGTTTAAGGGTTTTAGATTTTAATATCCATCACATACCACTAGAACCACTAGAATTGTTGAAACTATGCATACAATATTTTTTTGAAGATGCTGAGTATAGTGGGAGAAGTACACCAAAAATGATAAAACCGTGAAGAAATTTAGCATCATGTTTCTACACCTCTTATCCATAAGGTTGGTGAACCATTACCTCATCTAGAGGATATCTATGCACCTAAGGTACTACCTAATGATGCACCCCCATTATGGATCCTGCTCTAATTCCTGCTAATGAATAACCTCTTTAAAGGTCAGAGAGAGAGACGGACATCCATCTCTGATGACTATATTGTGTACCTAGATAAGGTTGACTATAATCTAGGCATAGGAAATGATCCTACATCCTTTAAAGAAGCTATTATGAGCGATCACTCAACTCAATGGCTTGAGGCCATAAATGATGAGTTAGAGTCGATGAAAATAAATGAAGTTTGGGACTTTGTTGACTTGCGTGAATGGGCCAAAGCTGTAGACTATAAATGGGTCTACAAGGCTAGACTCGTCACTAAAGGTTTCACTCAAAGGGATGTGATAGATTTTAATGAAACATTTTCTCCTGTGTCGAAAAAGATTCCTTTCGAATAATCATGGATTTAGTGGCTCATTATGATTTAGAGCTGCATCAAATGGATGTAAAGACTGAATTTCTTAATGGTGACTTGCATGAAAATGTCTATATGACACAAACATAAGGGTTTATGGTTAAAGGCAAGGAACATATGAAATGTCGGTTGAAAAAATCCATATACGGATTAAAGCAAGCCTCTAGACAATGGAATCTTAAGTTCCATGATGTGATTAGTAAATTTGGCTTTAAAGAAAATGTAGTGGACCAATGTATATACCTAAAGATCAGTGGGAGTAAGTTTATCATTCTAGTTTTGTATGTAGATGATATCTTACTTGCTAGTAGTGATATGCATATGTTGCATGAGACCCAAAATTTTATGTCCAAGAATTTTGATATGAAAGATCTTGGAGAGGCCTCTTATGTTATAGGCATTGAGATTCACCGACATAGGTCTCAAGGAATATTGGGATTGTCCCAAAGAGCTTTTATTGATAAGGTTTTCAAAAGTTTCATCATGCATAATTGTGCTCCCACTGTTGTCCCTGTTGTTAAGGGTGACAAATTCAGTTTGCTACATATGTCCTAGGAATCAACTGGAGCTAAACAAAATTGAGCGTATTCCCTATGCCTCAGCAGTAAGGAGTCTCATGTATGCTCAAGTCTGTACTCGCCCAGATATAGTGTATGTTATTGGCATGCTTGGACGTTACCAAATAAACTTAGGTATGGGTCATTGGAAAGAATC
Source organism: Escallonia rubra (assembly GCA_033065855.1). Taxonomy (NCBI): domain Eukaryota; kingdom Viridiplantae; phylum Streptophyta; class Magnoliopsida; order Escalloniales; family Escalloniaceae; genus Escallonia; species Escallonia rubra. Next base: position 125,591 of record JAVXUO010002918.1, on the reverse strand, counting down.
CAAGAAAGTCATGTGCTAGTTACAGGATACCAAGGATTTCATGCTTATCTATAGGAAGTCAGATAACCTTAAGGTTATTGATTATTCCAATTCTGATTATACAGGGTGCGTCGATACCCTGAAATCCACATCAGGTTATGTCTTCATGCTCGCAGAATGACCTGTTTCATGGAAGAGTGCTAAGCAGTCATTAGTGGCTTCTCACACCATGGAGGCAGAGGTTGTGCCATGTTTTAAGGCTTCGTGTCATGGTGTGTCGTTGAGGAACTTCATTACGGGACTTAAAGTGGTTGATACCATTTCGAGACCACTAAAGATATTATGTGACAATCAGGCTGTTGTTTTCTTTTTCAAGAACAACAAATCAAGTGGTGGAACGAAGCATATCTAGATTAAGTATCTTCTTGTGAAGGAAAGAATTCAGAATCAAATAATGTCTATTCAGCATATCAGTATGATCGCTATGTTGGCGTATCCCATGACGAAAGGCTTATCACCCAATCTCTTCTGAGAACATGTTTCTAGCATGGGTTTGGTTGATAGTCTTTCCCTCAGATGATGGGTTTTTTATTTGAGACATTTATTTACGTGATCACCTTTTGTTTTGGATTCTGGATATTATGATTATGATTTCTTACTTCTCATTAAAAGTACACATTTGAAGTATTTTGAAACAAACACTCATGTAAAGATCACATGAACTTGTTCATAGTGTTATTTATTATGGAACGATATAGTATGTCTATTAAGCTATTTGACTGTCATATTTGGCAAAAGTTCTGAGATTGTAACCAGAGAACGGTGTAGTGGTGTTGAGGGGCATGGATACTAACTTCGATTCATTTTAGTATTTGTGTTAAATTCGGACAAACTTACGAGATGTTTTGTTCAATTTCGCTATGTCAAAATTTATGACATTAACCTTAGAATAACCCTTGGCCAAGTGGGAGAATGTTGGAATTGATCTGTCCAGTCCAATTAAGTGGCCTAACGGGTCATACTAATGTTGACTTATTATTTGACTTGGACATTAATTAATTAAATTAGGCTAAATAATATTATGGGCCTATTTAATTTAACATCCAATACACTAATAATTTATAGTGTATAAAAGGCTTGTAGACCCTAACCTCTTAACTTTGATGGACGGTTGAGATTTGACAGGCTTTAGGGTTGATCCCACTACTCTCTCTATATAAATAATTCTTTTTATTTGAGGCTAGGGTATCATAATGTTTGGCCATTCTTTGCCTCCTAGACTAAAGAAAAAAATACATGACTCTATTCCATCATCAAGAATAGAGGAGTAGTCAAGATCAATATCAAAAGGAATATGTTTGCTTCCGCATCTTGGTGTTCTTTCATTATCGGAATAAAACTCTTGGTAATCTATGGCTTCCTTCCATTCCGGTGAGTTCGTAACCCTATTGTTCTTATGTTTATGCTCTTGTAACATTCTAATGATCTTGATTATGGGGTCAAGATGAATGAATAATCTAACAGATAATTGATATTTCTGGTTATGCAGTGCACAACGTATCTAGAATCATAATGTTTACTGTTATTTTCTTACCTTCGATTTTGCAAAGTTCAAAATTTATATGGCGACACCTAGGGTTAGAGCTACGTGGTTTAGATCTCAATTTGTTTGATTGGTTAGGTAAGCCACTCGACCCCTGTTGTTAATATCAAACCCTAAACCCTCGTTGTTAACCTCAAACCAAACATAGGTTTAACTTACATTTTGTTTTGCTTTATCTGTGTGTCGGAAGAAAATGATTAAAATCACATTTGGATGAGCAGAGACCTATTTTGGGTATGATGGGGTGCTTAACAATTCTCATTGTATAACTTAGTCTCCTTATCCAAATTCTCTAAGGAGTAGCAGAAAATATAATGAGACATTCGCAATTACGAGGCGAAGGACTTCCTTGAAAGAAGTCCGAGCCGGGTTCATCATTCTTAAATTATTCTAGTAGTCAATGAGTGAACGGACTCCTAACTCATACCTCGAAGCCCAAAAAGCGTTTAAGTGTTATTTTTATAGATTTTGTTGTACGCAAGTTATATACCCATTTGGGTCGGTTTGATCCATACCCATTTGGGTCGGTTTGTTCCATACCCATTTGGGTCGATTTGATCCATTCCCGTTTAGGTTAAATATATACACTTTTTTCACTAAAAGATACATTAGTTGACCTTTAACTTATTTACTGACAAAATAATTAAATTTAACCAAAAAATATTGTAATTGATTACCACATTAATCGGATTTCCTTATAGGTTTCAAATATAAGTGAAAAAAGAAATCTCAATAATATACTCTCAATGATTACATAAGCATTAATCTTATGGGATCCAAGCTAGTCTTATCAAATTCTTTTGGTTTCTCTTATTTGAAAATTGAAGTACATACAGAGCAAGTCATGTTTCAATTTGTCTGGGGAAAAAAATTCATGGTTCAAACTGGCAACTCTAGAGTGCCAAACATTTTACTAACATTGGAAAGAGAAATATCCAGAATTTTAATGCTTTCAAAAATAGAGAGGTATAAATGGATAATAATATGATATGATATACTATGATGTATAATACAAATGAAGTGTTTTTGTCATGACATGAAATGTGATGTACTATGTATAATACAAATCAAGTAAGTATTTTGAAGTGCTCTACAGGCCGAAGACTCTTCAAGTGATTGACCTCTCATCTAATAAACTTGAGGGCAACTTACCTTGGTACTGGGCAAACTTGACATCCCTCAAGTCGATCCTTCTCTCTTCCAATCAGTTTACTGGAGATATTGGGTTATCTCCACTTGTTAATCTGACATCTCTCGAAGAACTTAGACTTTCAAACGACAATTTTGAGATCCCAATCTCATTTAGGCCATTCTTCAATCACTCAAGACTTAAGGTGATCGAAAGCATGTATAACGACTATTTGTTGGAAAGAGATGAGTCTCAAGCTTCAGTTCCAAGTTTTCAACTAGATCAGATCCGACTATCTGGGATCCAGATCCCCTGCTGTAACAAGGGTTACAGCAGGGGTGCTGTAGCCACTTTTATAGCCGTCCGATCGAGATAAATGGACGGTAACGACTGAGATTTCTCCACGTCATCAATTTTGGCCGAGACAGCATTTATGTCGGGATATTCCCCTTCTCTCTCCATTAATGACTCCCTATCTCTCTCCAAACCGACGATAATTCTAACGGTGACCACTTTCCGGCGACAGCGGCTTCATCTCACCGTCCGGCGACGCGACCAAATGGGGGATTCTCTCTCCAAACCCAGTCGTCTCTCCATCTCTCTTTCCCTAATTCCATCTGCCAGCGGTGACGACGGGACCACCTTCTGACGACGACGATTCAACTCACCTTCCGGCAAAGCGATCTACAATTCTACATTGAAGCGGCCTGAAATCCCATCGCCGCCATGGAAGAACCTTCATCCACTGGCGAAGAGGCATGGACATCTCCTCCAATCGGTCTACATGCCATGGTAGACCTTTTCTCGTCAACACCTTCGGCCACCATAATGTATGTTGTTACCAATTCTGAAAATGTACAGAAGTGCTTGGTATCTACCATGGAGGAACTGATTGCAAGAAGCAACATATCAGTCTCATGTATTCTGTCAAGGATCCGAGTTCAGACAATTTTTTTTTTCAAAGGGTAGTTTCTATAACATAAGTGAATGATTGCTGCACTTTTGTTCACGTTTCATACCATTAAGCAGAAAGAAAAAAATAACTTTCACTTCATGAGAAAATTATTCTCTTTGTTTGGTGAACACATTAATGGGAGCTCATAACCTGCTACTCTCAAATTGGACATTATCAATATTTAATCTATGTATCCCGAATGATGTTTTATTGATTTAATTGTACCTAAACTTGAATGCTTTGATTCTCTACTCATGTTTGTTGTTCAGTTTCTCCAACTTAATTAGCATAATGTCTCCTTGTTTCAGTAAATTAATGAAAATTGGAGCACTTGTCTGTTTTCCTTTTCTAGTAACTTTGGAAACTTGTAGATTGGGGCAATTTTACATTTCCTTTTTCAGTAACTTACTAAAAATGCATATTGTTCATGGAGTTTAAGATAGTGAAATGCATGTATGTTGTTAAATTACGTAGTAAACTTCTTGAAGCATGAAGTAATGAACTTCTGTCCAAATGCAGATTAGATGATTGGGTACCTAAAAATAGTATGGAATTCGATAGCCAGGATGAGGCGTGAAAATTTTGGGTGGACTATGGAGGGAAAATGGGTTTTGGTGTGCACAAGGATTATTCAAACAAAAGTCGAAAATATGAAATTGTCACCTATGAAAAATTTGTGTGCAACAAAGAGGGTTTTCGAGAGATCGATAAACGTGATCATTTGTCTAAAGCTCATAGAGCGGAGACAAGAACGAGTTGTCTTGTAGGGATGAAAATTATATTTGATCGAAAGAAATGTAAGTATCATCAGAGTTGTACCGTCATTGGGAGACAACTTGATACTTTCATGAAATGGAGTGCTAACTAGGGTGCTGTCCAAATGGTCAAACTTTTTAACACCTTCTCAATATAATGAATTTGTGACAAGGTTATATGCAACCATTATTCTTTATAATTTTAATTCCTAAAATCACGTATGTAACACATATGTCCTTCATCTACGTATAAGCAAATGATAATCCCAGTACTGCCATTGACCTTTCTATACACACACTTATTCGATTCCTTTATTTTGAAACCATTAGACATCACAATTTGATCAAACATTTGATGCCACTGCTTTGGGGCTTGCTTAAGTCGATACAAAGACTTAATTAGTTTACAAACTTTACGTTCTTGCCCATGATTAGTTTACAAACTTTACGTTCTTGCCCACGTAAAACAAAACCTTCCGGTTGTTATATGTACACCTCCTCATTTAATTTACCATTTAAAAAAATGTTATTTTAATGTCCATTTGGTGAATTACTAGCTTATGGATGGAAGCTAGAGTTAGAAGCACCCTGATAGTGGCTATCCTGACAACAGATGCATAAGTGTCAAAATAATCGACACCTTCCTTTTGAAAAAATCCCTTAGCCACTAACCTTGACTTCAAATTTTCAATCGATCCATCAACTCTTAGCTTTTTCTTGAAGATCCATTTACAAAAAATGGGTTTAGAACCAGGTAGTAAATACACCAATTTCCATGTTTCATTCCCCACGATTGAATCAATCTCTTCATTGATAGCTTGCTTCTAAAAGGAAGAATCAATCTCTTCATTCATGGCCTCTTCATAAGTCCTAGGGTTGGATTTCACATTTAAGACAATTGGTATGGAGTTATGTACTACCATCCTAGTTCCTTCTACCAAATACATGTAGAAATCGAGTCGATAAGTTTTAGCATTTCTCATTCTTTTGCTTCTCCTAGGTTCCACTGCATTTTCATGGCTTTCCTCAACTTCACGTTGAACTTCCTTTTGCTCAACTTGCTTAGGAAGTGATTGGAACCTACTTTCGTCAAAGATGGCATCCCTAAATTCAATGATAGTGTTTTTAGAATAATAATCATTCTATTCCACTACCATGAACTATATGCTTTACTATGTAAAGCATAACCAATGAAAATACATACAATGCCTCTTTCACCCAATTTCTCTCTTTTTGGTTCTAGCCCTCTCACAACAGCCCTACAACCACAATCCTTAAAATAATTTAGATTAGGCTTCATTTTCTTCCATAATTCATAAGTGTCCTATTCTTTCTTTCCGCCACACCATTCTTTCCGCCACACCCTTTACTACGAATTCTATTTAATATGTAGCAAACCGTTAATAAACCTTCCCCCCAAAATCCTTTTCTTAAACCCATATTGGAGAGCATGGCATTAACCATTTCAACTAGTGTCCTATTATTTCTTTCCGCCACACCATTCTGTTGTGGTGTATAAGGTGCAAAAAGCTCATGTACTACGCCATTTTCTTCAAAGAAAGGTGGCTCATAGTACTCCCCTCCCTTATCGATTTTAAGGACTTTAATTTTGGTATCACAAAAATTTTCTACTTCATTTTTGTATGTCACAAAGTTAGGCATGACATCATTTTTATTATGCAACAAATAAACGTAGCAATACCTATAATTATTATCAATAAATGTCACATACTATGAATTTCCTCCTAACGAAGGAGTGGAGTGAAAATCTCCTAATCATTATGTATCAAATCTAAAATATTTCCCTTTCTTTGTCCATTGTGATTTTAGTAAGCATACAAGTCTTGCCCAATCCTTTATCTACATGCATACTAGGCAAAAGATTTAATTTAATCATGTCATTCATTTTCCTATTATTAACATGTCTTAAAGGACTATGCCAAAGAGAAGATTCTGACTCAATAATATAAGCAGAATTAAAATTCTTATTACTAATAATGAGTTTAATCATCCCCTCACAAAAATATCTCTTTCCCATAAAAACACCTCCCTTAGAGAGTACAAACTTATCAGCCTCAAAAACAAGTTTGAAACCAAACTTGTTAAACATACAATTTGAAACTAAATTCTTCATAATCTCGGGTACGTGAAAAAAATTGGTGAGGGTGACAACTTTCCCGGATGTAAATTTCGAGCTTAACATTTCCTTTGCCCGCAATCTGCACAATTGACTAATTTACCTGTAAAGAATGCTACCATCCTTCACTGGTTCATAGGTTGCAAAAAAACCTCGTCCTTGCACACGTGCCCTGTCCCACCCAGATCAATCCTTCATGCATCATTATCTTCAAGAACAGTGACCTCACTTATTACCGCGACTGTATTATTTTCATTCGTCTTTTACTGTTTCTTCAAAGCACGACAATCACGCTTATAGTGCCCTGGTTTGCCACAGTGATAGCACTTTTCTTGTCCTCGTCGTCATTTCCTTGATGCTTCCTTTTGTTGTTCTCACGGGAGTTATTCTTGGATGACTCTCCCTCCTCCATGGCCAAAATTTTTTAAACGCTTTCATTTTTAGACCTTTCTTCCTTACGCAAGTCTTCCTCAATCCGAATATGAGTACCCAACTCGTCAAGATTGATGTCTTCCTTATGATGCTTAAAGCTGTTTTTAAATTTTTTTCAAGAGGGAGGCAATTTATCAATAATTGATGTAACAATAATAAATTTGTCCAAGGCTAACTTGTGTTAGGAATATAGATCAAGAATTTTCTTAATCTCATTAAATTGCTCCATTACTGACCTACCATCAACCATTTTATGATAAATGTTTAATGAACCTCTTACTAGTGGCATCCTCGGTGATATAGCAATGCTCTAGTTGGTTCCAAAGCTCCTTAGCGGTCTTGACAGTATGATAGACATCGAACAATGTGTTGGACATGCCGTTTAGAATATGTCCGCAACATTATTCATCATCTTGATTCCACCTCAACCTTTTACGTGTTCTAGCAACACTTTCCTCCTTATTTTCATCGGGTTCCGGAGGTCTTGGATTTATGATTACATAGTAACCTTTTCACGGTAACAAGCAGAAAGTGCATCTTCATTTGCCAACATATGAAGTCCCCACCATCAAAGTGCTCCAAACAGTGGAAGTCACTGCCCATGTCTTTCAACGTCATGAATGCCATTGTAGCAAAATACAAACTTAATATTGTTAGTGGTATATATGGAATGGTTTCGTGACTGAAAAGAAAGTTGGCTTCGAGGCACATCATAACGCTTTCCTTAAGTTTATATTTGCCCCCACCAGAAACGGTGTGCAACGGGTTACCGACAAATATCCTCCAAAATACAAGGAAGGTAACTAGCAAATAACGTTTGCACAAACAATATTCACCTCACAGAGTATGTAATTCTGGATAATATTTTTATAAGAAAGAATTCTGTAAAAATTCATTCTTGGTAGAAAATCTGCAGAAAGGAAGAAAAAGACTAGAGAAAGGCTAAGTGTATTAGGGGTTCAAAAAATCAGATTTTCTGCTCTAATTATAAAGCAGTTGTGGCTGCTCACCGAGGGTCACACCCTTTCACCATCCCCATTCAATCTGGAACATTGGATCAGAAATCGTTAAGATTAACGGTCTAGATTCTGGACTATTAACCAATTAGCTCCCAGCGCATGGGTTTGATTTGACCCAATCATTGCACTAGTGCATCAAACCCATCCACACTGACGGCCCAGATTCGATCAAGAAAAATTTAAGGCGTCTAATCTCGTTTTGAGGCAATGTGCGCGAGTGTGTGCTATCGTTTTTTGTATGGTGCTTCGCACCAAACTCGGTGTACATGTATACACCTTAGCATACCAGACAAACATTAAAGTAAGTGGAGCTCCTTCTTATATACCCACGTACTTTTCCAATTCCCTTATCTATGGGATTCCTCCCTCTTTGCCCTTTTACCTTCCTTTCATCATTTTGATACACAAAATGAATCCCAAAAAATTGACACAATATTTTGGAAAACACTAACAATCTTCACCTTCTCCAACTCCTTGATAAATAACTTGGACTCTGTAGTCTACCAATTTATGCCTTCAATTGCCTCTCCATAGCATTGTACCGATCTCTCAACAGAGACGTTAATACCCAAAGGGTACGTTTACACCAATAGATGCGTGTATAGTAATGCAGCGAGCTACGTGCTTCCGCATGGATAGAGGTAGCCCAACGCGAGAAAGGATGGGTGACACCAAACCCCATGCAATTTCGTAGAGTTGATACTCGCTCCTGCCAATGATTAATTCCCGACTGGATTTTTGTGCTATAAAGATGTCGCGAGATTCTCGGTTAACAACTGATTGAATATGAAAGTATAGCACCATCAAGCCCTCATTATTTGTGGTGTCGTTCAAAATCGTGTCCTCTTGCTGTTGGAGGAAACATGTATGTTTACAAGTCTCTGTGTTCATTGTTAAGATTTTGAAAAAGAAATGGGAGAAAAGTCGATTTGTGCTGCAACTTGCACAAACTTTAAGGGTTGATGAAAGGAAAAAACCTTAGATATAAATCTAAACGAAGATACCTACATACATATATTGAGTTAGTTATTGAGGTAAATCCCTTTCGAATTCAAGAACTGAAAAGGAGAGTTCAATCCATCCATCTTTGGCCATATATGAGATTCGAACAAGTTCATAGTTATCAGAAAGAATTTTATAGTTACTAAAGCAGCAAAAGTCACATATCATTCGTCCCCTTGAACTATGCCAACGTACGGTATTTAAAGGCAAAAGTATCATGCACATATATGTGTATTAAGGTTGGAGTTGCTAGTTAGTCATTTAAGCTCAGGAAAACCGTAGATACAAATTTTAAGCATAGACGCACACCATATGCATTTTAGTTCTGGATCTTTTTGTTTTTTCTTTTTAATTTCAATGAGTGAAAGGAAAGTTCAAATTCATACTTGACCACATATCAGTAAGAATGTGATAGTTACCGAAGCAGCAAAGGCCACAAATTACAGGTTCCGTGGAATTAGGACAGCTTATGGTATTTAGAGGCATATCATACATTTTCAATTTAATGAATTCGGAGCGGGAGTGTTATCTTAAATTACGATGACACTGAGACAAGTTTTTGGGGCACAAGTGAAAGAGTTTGCAACTCAATACATTAAGGTCTTACAATACTTTTGGAGAAAGAAAATTGAAGAATGTAAATTTGGACATAATGATGCTTTTGATTTCAAAACAAAAGATTGTGAAAAAAACTGTCTCTCTTCTCTAGGTTTCGTCCTTCGAGCTCCTGATTTCTCGTCTGACAGTGAGAAATCGGTTCTGCTGCTTGATTGTGATGAAAGCTCAGATGTGGTTCGTCGTCTAGGTTGTACTCAAGAAAGAGTTGAGGGATTGTCTATTGGTTCGTCCAATTCCTCTTCCTCCACCTCTTCGCATGAACGGTTAATTGAAGACTTCAGGGAACTCGGGTTCCATGAGCGAAAAAAGTAAACCTAACTGTCCTCGCCTGTTGAAAATTACCAATTTTCTGGTGGCTGCTACCTCGAGACCTAACAAAAGAGATTGTAGTAGTTTGGAATCTGAGAAGGAGAAGCATATGAAACGGTTATGTGATTGGCAGGAAGGTTCTCCGTTTGTGATGCCCTGTTTATCTCTGTCGTGGGGCGATTCCAGCTGGCCAGCCCTCTGCTCACACTGCTGCGTCAAGTAGTTCTTCTTCGTCGGGCTCGCGAAAGCGAGACAGGGTGGGCGAGGTGCCGGGCTCTTCTTCAAAGTTTGCTAAACGACCTCGCTCTCGGGTGATTTTCCCCTCAGGCCAGCCCCCAGGTGCACCTTGTCCTTCCCCTCTTTTCTTTGCATCATTAGTTCTGCATAATGCTGTACGTGATGTTACTGTGGAATTGGTCCTTTCGGCTCTTGATTTACTTTGCTCTTTGCCTACCTAATTAAGTGTTAAGTTGTGGGTAGTTCAAGATGGGGGGAATTTTAGTGGGATTCGAGTGTTCCTTTTGCTTTTGGGGCTGATGGTCAGCTTGGCTCTGAAAAAGTTGGTGGTGTTTTTCTCTTAAGACCGTAAATAGACCCTGGTTGTGCTCTGATAGCAGGCTTTTGGTTTGGTTGTCCTGGACCTGTTTTGCGACTGCGGCTTTTGTGGTTGGGCCTGACCAGCCACGGGTGCCGTTATGAAAATTCTCTGTTGGAACTGTGGTGGCGTGGGCCAGGCCATCACAATTCATTTCACATCTGGATTAATTCTGCTCCATAATCCAGATGTTCTTTTCCTGATGGAAACCAAAATTTTGTATTCCAATGTCATTAGTTTGTTTTTGAAATTGGGTTTTTCTCATTGCGTCGGGGTGGATCCAGTGGGGCAAAGTGGAGGGTTATGGTTGGGCTGGCTCCCGGATATTCCTTTGTTGGTGATGACGAGGCACAAAAACTTTATCGTAACCTTGCATAGCGGTTGCGATAAGTCCATTGTCTATTATGGCTTCCTTTTTAGGCACCCCCAAACTCAGCATAGGCCTCCTACTTGGAGACGCATTGCCTCCATTCTTTCTCCCCTTCCTGGGCCCTTCTGTTTATGTGGGGATTTTAATCAGGTGTTGTCTCCTAATAGAGTTCTTGTTTATGAAAACTTAGATCGAGTTATGGCTTCCGTATCCTGGATCTTGATTTACCCTCATGCAATTGTGAAAAACCTAGCCATTCAGCGTTCGGATAATGCCCTGATTTTATGTGATACTTGTCCGATTAGTCGCAAATATTCCTAGCCGTGCAGATTTGAGGCAATGTGGCTACTTTCTCCTCTGGTCTTTTCTGTAATGCAACGAGTTTGGGCTTTGCATTCGCCTGGCTCTCCTTTCTTCCAAATGATGAGCAAGAGCAAATAGTTGTTGCGAGCTCTTCGCGACTGGAGTAAAAATTCTTTTGGAAATTGGAGTTTCAAATCAAATCTTTGCAGCAGAGATTGGTGACCTATCAGGATGGATGCCACCTTTCCCTTGATAAGAGTTTGGAAAAATTTCTGTTGAGGCGGAGGTTGGACTTTTTGGTCAAATGCAAAAGTGTCTTCTGGGGTCAAAGGGCTAAGATCTCTTGGAGTTTCAAATCAAATCTTTGCAGCAGAGATTGGTGACCTATCAGGATGGATGCCACCTTTCCCTTGATAAGAGTTTGGAAAAATTTCTGTTGAGGCGGAGGTTGGACTTTTTGGTCAAATGCAAAAGTGTCTTCTGGGGTCAAAGGGCTAAGATCTCTTGGTTAGATCAGGTGATAGGAATGCTAAGCTCTTTCATGCCTCCACCATTATCAGGCGTAGAGCTAATCAAATCACTACCCTTAAGACTCAATTGGGAGTCATGAATTCAGATGAGGATCCTATTTGCAGTCTTGTTTTGGAGTATTTTCAGACTCTATTCTCTTCCCGCCCTTCTCCTAGACCTGTCGTTGACTCCATCCGATCCCATTTACAACTCTTCTCCTTTCACGTGGTGTCTTCTTCTTGTGTCTCTCTTCTTAGTCAAGCTTTCACTCCTGATGAAATCAAACGGGCAGTCTTTGAATTAGGTAGTTTGAAAATCCTAGACCGGATGGTATCCCAGCAATTGTTTTGCAGCGACGCTGGGGCTTTATGGGTCCATTGATCACTACCGTTTTCCTCTCGTTCCTTAACTCCCTAATTCCTAAGAAGTGGTCTCCGGAGTCACCGGCAGATTTTCAGCCTATTAGTCTTTGTAATGTTCTTTACAAGATCATTTCAAAGGTCTTGTTTCAAGAATGACGCCTTTCTTGTGCATTTGTGTCTGGGAGAAGTCTCTCTGATAATCTTCCTTCGTGGAGCAGGACCACTCTTTTCAATAAAGAAGGATGCCCTTTTGAAAAAATTGCTGTTTGGACAAGCTATCTTGTCTCTCGGGACCTTCCCTGTGGATCGACCTCCACCAAGGTTTACCTTCATTCTGGAGTAGTTGGACTACAAACTTACTAACTGTGTTTGGTCAAGAGAAAAAAAGAGGCGTGGTTCTTCTTGCATTTAAGCTTGACATGAGTAAAGCTTTCAAGTGTGCGTGCTGGGATTTTCTGCTAGAGGTTGGTTGGGTTAACCTGATTTCCCAGTGTATAAGTACAGTCTCGTACTCAATCTTGGATAATGGTGTTCATACGCCTTCGTTTAGACGGAGTTGGGGTATTCGCCAGGGTGATCCTTTATCACGATTTTTGTTTATTCTTTGTGTGGAAGTTTTTTCGATGAATTTAGGGGTGGCTGTGCAATAAGGGGAAATTTATGGCATTAAAGCCGGCAAGAATTCTCCTGCTGTTACGCACTTGATGTATGCGGATGATATCTACCTTTTCTGAGGCTGCACAGGAATGTGCATCAGAGTATTGCTGCAGTTCGGGAAGTTATGGATCAGTATTGTTTAATGTCTGGCCAAAGCATTAACCTGGAAAAATCTAGTCTCACAATTAGTCCTAATGCATCTGCAGATTTGAATGCTTTAATTCGTTGTCCTTTTGACATCCAAGTGAAAGACAACTTTGGCAAATATCCCGGGATTGATCTGGATGTCGGTGTCAAAAAGCAGGAGATTTTTTCGGGCCCAGTGCAGCGAGTCTAGGATAGATGTTCTCATTGGCTGGGTTTATTATTGAATAAGGCTGGCCAAGCAACTCTTATTCATCATGTCCTCTCTTCTCTCCTGATACATTACCTCTCTGTCTACAAATTCCCTATTTCGGTGTGTCGACAACTTGACCAGATTCTTGCAAGATTGTGCTGGTCTGGCGAAGGGAATCGTAGATCTATTCACTGGGCGCCCTAGGCCAACTATATGTATGCCTAAAGGTCGGCGGGTTGGCCCCGCGGGGGGTGGGGGGGAGGTCTGGGCTTCTGAGAATATTTGGACCCGACCCAAGACTAGGGATGGCAAAAAAATCCGAACCCGCGGATCTCCGCCCCGCCCCGCCCCGGTAGGAGCGGGTTTTTTTGACTTTGATCAAGTCACGAGGCGGGTATGGTATTTTTTGAAAAAACCCGCAGCGGGTTAGGGGCGGGTATGGTATTCACCCCATTCCGCCCCGCGACCCTCCCCGCCCCGCCCCGGGACCCTAACCCTAATAATTTAGTTGATCTTAGCCGTCCCCTAAAACTTTAGCTGATCTTAGCCGTCCATTGTATACCGTATATATATATATATGTGTTCTTTCTTTGCTGGCAAACCCTACATCTCAATTTTCAACCTGTGCCATCACTCTCCAATCTCCATCTCCCAAATTCCGGTTCTGTCACCACCGCCAGCTTTCCCAGTGGGTGCTCTTCACAATAAGAGGGAAATTCCCGGCGTCGGCAAAGAGAACGTGAAGCTCTACGTGGAGCAGAACACAGTGGTCATCAAGGGGGAAGCCGAGAGCGAATCGGACGACGAAGAGCCCGCGAGAAGGTATGCCAGCAGGCTTGACCTGCCTCTCAATACGTACAAGTTTGATGAGATTAAGGCGGATCTGAAGAACGGTGTGCTCCGGTGTAGTTTTGCGTTTCCGGCGTCGATGATGGGTTGGTGTTTGGTTGCGGGGTATGTTGTCGGAGTCCTCGAGGCACTCGCGAAGAGTTGCGGAGCTACCTGTTCGCGTTATGGTGGTTGCCGGTGGCTGTAATCGGTTCACAGGGTCCTCGGTTGGTTTTTCCGATGGTGTTTGGCCTGCCGGCGATGGGGTCTTGTCCGGCGAAGTTTTGGTTGTGCAGGTCTCGGCTAATGAACGTTGATAATCTGATTTTTCGTGGGTGAATCTGGCCTCTGGGACTCTGCAGCGGTGGAATGGCCGGCGTCGGTGGTGTTTCCGGTGCCGGCGTGAAGCACCGGATTTGAGACCATGTGTCCGTGATGGTACCAGGTGGCTGGGAGTTGGGTTGGTGACTCATCAATGGTGTTGTGGTGTTTTTGTAATTTTGTTGTTCTTATCTTAGTTTTAGTGTTATTGTCTTCACTTTGTTTTCTATTTATTACTTTGTCCAGGGTTAAACCAAAGAGAAGGGAAGGGGGACGGGGGACGGGGCGGGGCGGGTTGATTTCGGGTTTTCGCGTGTTACAGCGAGGGCGGGGCAGAACGGGGCGGATGCGGGTTTTCTAAATCCACGTAGGATCGGTTATGGTATTTTACAAACATAACCCGGTGCGGGGCGGGGCAGGCCAAAGTTCAATGACTAGCGGGGCGGGTTCGGATTTTAACAGATCCGCATCCGACCCGCCCCTTTGTCATCCCTACCCAAGACTCCAGTGGCACTAGTGCTTGAAGGCAAATACTTTTCACAAACTTCCTTTATTAGGGCCAGAAAACCAAGACAAGCTTCTTGGATCTGGTGCAGCATTTTAGTGGGCCATAGGGCTCTTAAGCTAGGGATTCAGTAGAAAATTGGCAATGGGTGCTCAATTTCTGTCTGGATGGACCGGTGGCTACCATCTATGCACCCAGCTCTCTTGTGCCAATTTCGTACTAATAATAATCTACACTGGCACATCTCTGATTTATTGCTACCTAGCTCATGTCACTGGAACTTGTCAACTTTAATGTGCACTTTTCCTCCACCTGTAGTTTCCCTAATTTTTAAGATTGTTCCTTCTGGCCTGGATGATGTTTGTTTTTGGCCAGCTGCCAAGGGAGATGTCTTTTCGACTTCTCTTACATATACATCATTGATGTCTTCTACAGTTTGGCAAAAGCTTTGGAAGCTGCCCGTACCAAAAAAGATCAAAGTTTTTTTTGTGGCAATTTTTACATCAGCGTTTGGGTGTAGCAACTGAATTAGCTAAGCAAAATTGTCCAATCTCTGAAATATGTCAGCTTTGTCTTCAGCAACCTGAAACTCAACCACCTTTTCCTAAATGTGTTCAGACTTCAGACTCAACGCATCTGGACTGGAACATTTGAAGATGTTGTTGTTCCTCAAGACACCTCAGTAAATGATTGGCTTTTGCAAGCCTATCTTTAGATCTCCTCATCACACGTGGTATCTTATCAAGGTGGACATCCTCCTTTCTCTTATCTGGTGTAGTAGGAATGATTTCATTTCCAAGGGTGGGAAGTTTTTGGTGGATAGTATTTGGGCTCGTGGTTGGTTATTATTACAGAACATTCAAGCCAAGGGTTCCTTTCAAGCCAAGTTCCGGAAAATAGCTAACCAGGGACCTTCGCTAATGTGCATCTACCAGTGCGTCTAGATCACTTTTATCCTCCACTGATCCCGTTGCACTTTTCCAATCCTTGTTTTTGTGTTCGTTGCCATTGCCTACAGTTTTCTGTGCAATTTCTAGTTCCAAACCTTCTCCTAGCGCTCGCCTAGGTTGCTTCGGCGAGAGAATTGTTGGGGTTAGTATGGTCACTTTTAGTATGGCCTGGGTGCCAACTGGAGCCTTTAGATATGTTATTGTCTCTTCTCATGAAAGTAGTGATGAAAAGGCAGCTTGGTTACTTGCTATTGATTGGCTTGCTAGAGTTAACTGTTTTGATTATTTTGATTCCTTATTCGACATTTTCTCTCCCTCCCTCTCTCTCTCCCCTCTTACAGATTCTTCTGTACAAGTTTTTTTCTTCTTTGCCGAAAGCAAAATAAGATGCGAGGATAGTGAAGCTGGCTGGCCTTTTTCACTTTCTGTTTTAGAGTTTTTGGGTGCTACAGATGGTGATGATTCCCTTTTATAGTTGATTATTTGGGTTAAGAATGAGTAAAAGCTAGAAGTTTGGCACTTAAAACTAATTTTGTCCGCAATTCAATGTGTACGCAGCCTTTATTCCATTCCTTATATGGTTTCTTGCGCTTGATTTTGATCGTTAAGAAGTGCGTTAACAACAAGACATAAATATTTTAGTTATAAATGAGAGCGGAAAAAAGTAAAATTCAATGTAATAATAAACACTATCTACGGAACAAAGGGCTTTACGAAAATGCAACTAATTTGTAAAGAAAAGATCGGATGTCTCTACTTTGTGTTTTTTAATTTTTATCGACTAAAAAAGGATTCACACACAATTTACGTATCAGAGCCAAAGCAGTTGGGACATGATTTATTGTGTAAGTAAAACTTTTTACTGAACCTCAGTTGTTCTTGAACCATCTGATGTTATATAACCTATTAGACATTGGATAAAAAGTAGTGTGAAAGATTGAAAAGATAAATGTATAAAGAGTCTCATATTACACTTTGAATATTATTACGCATGTGCCAAGAAATAAATCAGGCTTTGCATCTCATTATTTTGATTCCTTATTCGGAATTACTTATGCAGACTAAATATCGGGTTGATTATGGTTCTATTGATACCAGCTTTTCGTGTAATATACATCCAACCGGCTAGAGGGTGAACTCTTTGCACATCCCCCAAGGGACGGATAGTGTGCTGCAGCTTTCCTCGTCGTTGGCATCTTTGGTCTGAATGAAAGTCTCAATTGCAGGTAGACCTGGCAAATGGGTATACCCGTCGAGTACGGGTAAAAACCGAATGAGTACGGATAAAATCGGGTCGGGTAAATTTTACCCGATTTTTTCTGGGAAGCCAATTTTAAGACCCGTACCCTACCCTGGCGGTAGACCTGGCAAACGGTTCGACCCAAGGCGAGTACGGGTAAAACCCGGTCGGATCCGGGTAAAATCGGATCGGGTATATTTTATCCAATTTTTCTCGGGTAGGAATTGTGAGAACCCGTACCCTACCCTTGCGGGTAGGGTATTACCCGCGGGTAAATCATTAATTTTTGATTAATTATTTTTTTGAATATACAGATTTTAATCACCGCTAATTAGACGTTTTAACCTCCAACAACAATCAAATAATTATTTGTTTCTCCATCAACATTCATTACACAAATTCTAAACATCTTTCGATCGAAGAAAAAACAACCTGAACATCTTTCCATTGGGAAAAAAAATATATATGAACAATCTGAAAAAAAAACAACCACCATCAAGATCTACCCAATCTGAACAATCTGAAGAAAAAAGAAAAAAACAAACATCAAGATCTACCCAACCACAAGGCGCGAAGTGACGATCGGCGATGGTGGCGACCGATCAGTCGTGGCAGGGCACAGTGGTGGCCGACCGTTGGTAAGGGGGCCACGGTGGTGGTCGATCGGTGGCGATGGGGCCAGGGGTGACCAACCTGTGGCGACGAGGTGACGGAGTGACTGACCGGTGGCAACGGAGATGCGATGGATCGAGATTGACCGACCTGGCGTCGTGGGTGGTCGTGACTTTGGTAGATCTGAGAGAGAGAGAGAGGATCTGTGAAGGAGACTTAAGAGGAAGGGTGGCGGAAATAAGAGGAGGAGAGAATGAGATGTAACTTGTAATCCTAGAAGGTCTTATATATAGGCAAATAACCGGGTAAACCCGGATACCCGGTAACCGACCCGATTTTACGGGTCGGTTCGGGTACGGGTCTAATTTCGGCAGGTATTGAATATTGGTACCCGTACCCAGCATTTTGGACCGGGGTACGGTTCGGGTAACGGGTACGGACATCATTTTGCCAGGTCTACCTGGCGGGTAGGGTATTACCCACGGGTAAACAATTAAATTTTTAATTTTTTGATAAATAGAATTTAATTACGATAAAATACCAACTATCTAGGGCTATTTTTTTTCTCTTGCTTTTTCAGCTACCTAACATGTTCGGTGTTCCCATGTTCCTCATTTCCAAATTTCACCAAAAAATAAAAATTATATCAACTGAAATATTAAATACCATATCCCATTCCCCTCCCACAATCCAAAATAAAGCAAATTAAATTTTCAATACAAATACAATCCTATTTCCTACTAAGTACTAACAATCTAAAATACAACAACTACAACTAAATTTCAACAGATACATCATATCATAATTCATATGCACTTCTCTAAAAAAAAAATTCATATGCATAAATAATGAAAATTAAATCTTCTATTCGTGTCGATTGACGGTGAATAGCGGAGAACAACGGCGTCGCGGTGGTGATGCAACTTCAGATCGGCGGTGGAGGAGCGGTGCAGATCTGTGAGGAGGTGAGTGTGGCTCCGCAGATCTGTGAGAAAGCTAGTGGCTGACGATAGGTGGCGATCGACGGTGGCTTTGTTAGTTGTTAAAGTGAGGTGGAAGACGGCGTGATGGCGGTAGATCTTGACTGAGAGGGGCGGTGGCGATGGTAGAGAGGAAGGGGACAGCGTGAGAGAGAGAGATGGGAGTCTGAGAGGTGAGAAGTGGGAAGAAAAAAGAGAGTGAATATGATTAGGGCACAAAGTACATATTATATACGAATGAAAACCGGGTAAACCGGGCAACCCGCAATCCGACCCGGACCGACCTGAGAATTACGGTTCAGTTCGGGTCCGGGTTTGATTTCAACGGGTCTCTAATATACATACCCGTACCCAAGGTTTTTGGACGGGTACGGGTAGACCCGCGGGTACAGGCCAAAAATTGCCAGGTCTAATTGCAGGCAACAATGGTCGACTGATTCGCTAGTCAGCTGAGAGTCGTAGTTTTTTGGGTCCTTATCCTTGGGGTGTTTTCCTCCGTTGCTATTTACTTTTCTTGTTTTTCTGTTTACCATATGTGTATAGTCTCCTATCAAATGAGATGTCATTTGTAAGTCTTTTATTTACCTTATGGACATGTTTTGTGTCACTCTCTGTTCATTTTAGTATATATTTCTACTCTTTCTTCAAAAAAGAAAAGAGGAAACGAGCACTAAAGCGATACACACCAAATAATTCTAGCAGTAAAATGATTGAGCTTTTAAATTCTTATCCCTTTCGATGAATGTTTCCATATTAATACAAACTTAAACTATCATGTCTAAGTGGTTTAAAAAATTCTAGCAGCTTGTTTATTTGGAGATATTTTAGTTTCAAACGGGGACTGGGGTGTTGATGGAAAAATGTACATATCACGTCTTTAAATGGTTTTTCACTTGTTTCAGATGTTGAGAGACTTCTCAACGGTGATTATACTGTTAGTCGAGTTTGTTCCGCAAGATCTAAGAAGACAACTTGTTGCCCTTTATGGTTTACTAATGATCATGATTATGAGGCCTGGTATAGGCAAAGTAGACTAATCTAACTTTCTTTCATTTTCGATCATCCCCCTTGTTTTATAATGGGAAGACTACAATAACGATTTTTTTTTCCATTCTATATGTTTACTTTACAGTATAAACTGGCTAATTTTAAACTCTTTTATTTAAAATGGGAAAAAAGAGATTATATAGTTGAAATTACCATCAGCAGTTCGACTAGAGTAGATTAATCTCTTCCATACCTATTTAAGAAATATGTGCTACAATTAATAAAATTGCATCTGCAATCTTTGATGGACCATCCTTCCCATATGACGAAGATCACCGAATTGGGAGTTTTGGTAGAATTGCGCACTTAGATGGTTCGAGATTGGGATATCCATTTTGATGCTTAGTTCTCACATTTCATTACTATTACTATTATTGCCACCATTTTTAGTTGCATTACTATTACTATTATTGCCACCATTTTTAGTTTCATTACCTACGGTCATAGCTTTGGTCTAGTGAATTTTATGCAGAAAATGAACCTCAAAACTGTTCTTTTAGGCAGATTTACAATAACCTTTTTTTTTTGGCATTAAACATCTACCTTTTAACTCGCCTATAAAAGGGCTCACTTCTAACCATTTGTCTATCACCAATTTAATCTTTTCCCTCTTTCATTTCTTTCGATATGTTATAGACATAAATTTCTAGCATTTTAACAAGGTATCGAGTGATCCAAGCTTCTGCTTCGTTCATTTACGCAAACGTACCACTAAAACAATATTGAAAGAACATTGAACTAGGCTGCTACTATATCCTGGAGGCAAACGGTTTTATTTTGACAGTGTGTGTAAATGAAGTCCAAAATTGGGGGTTTTGGTAGAATAAAACTTTCATTCTGCTTAATCCAAAACGGTTAAAATGCATGTATTCTCTCCATGACGTCATACTTTTATGTTAAAGTTGGTGGCGAAGGTGGATAATTTCTCTGTTTTTGAATTAATTTGTCTGAGGAAAGAGCGGGAGATGGAAAAAAAGGAAGATGTTGCCATAGTTATGGATACAGTACCCAAAAAGCTCTACCACATAAACTTTAACGGGTAGTCTTTGCTCGGGTTAATTGAGAACAAGACAGAGTTACTGGTGCTGCTTCTCCCCAATAATGCTTTCACCCCTACAGCTGCCATCAATCCTATTTCAAGGTTATCAGCATTACAAGCAGTCACTTTTCCAGCAACATTCCTGAAGAAATTGGCACCCTTTTTCCCTGGTATGAAACTCCTTGAGTATTGTTTGCAAATAGCTTTAAAGGTGGTATTCC
This sequence comes from Escallonia rubra, assembly GCA_033065855.1. Taxonomy (NCBI): domain Eukaryota; kingdom Viridiplantae; phylum Streptophyta; class Magnoliopsida; order Escalloniales; family Escalloniaceae; genus Escallonia; species Escallonia rubra. The sequence continues at coordinate 104,776 of JAVXUO010002918.1, read as the reverse complement.
CTCCTCATTTGGTGGCATGGCCTCTCTGGTATATCTTGCTTTGTCCAACAATCAATGGTCCGGCAACATAAGAACAGCTTGGCAATGGATTGCCCCTTTCTAGATCCCCTGGGACCACCAACCAACAATTTGCAAGGCTCAATACTACCGGGCGTTATCACCCGACTGGGTTGTTTCTGCCAACCTAATTCGCTTTGTATTTTGAACCTCTCAAAGAGCAATATTACTGGCATTTTACCTGCGTGCTTCAGCCCATCCAACATCAGGTATGTTCTGTTGTCCAAAAACAGGATGAAAGGACTGCATTCTCATGTAACTTCAAATGGCAGGTGGTGGTGTTAGATCTTAGCCACTATCAGTTTAGTAGTCCCATGCCAAACTGGATTGACAGACTTTTGGTCTGATGCTAGTGAATAATAATCATTTGCGAGGCGAGATCTCAACTCAATTTTGTCACTTGTCCTGCGTAAGCTTGATTAATCTCAAACACAGTAGCATTTCTGGTTGCATCCCCCCTTGCTTGAGTAACATCACTTGAGCCAGCATTGAACAGAATTTGCATGGAGATCCAATACTACCATCAGCAACCACATTACTAACATTATCGCATCAAGAAGCACTTATGAAGGTCAAAACAAAATCAATCCCTCTTGCGTACTGGGGAAAGATCTTAGCTGTTTACTCAGTAACTGATTTGTCTTGCGACAAGTTTATGGACCTCATGCCACTTGAGATTGGGAATCTAGTCAATACTAGATCCCTGAAGTTGTCCCACAATTGCCTCAGCGGGATAATTCCGACAACATTTTCAAACTTAAAGGGCATAGGAAGCACGGATCTTTCATTCAACAAGATAAGTGGAGGCATTCCTTCTCAACTTGCTAACACAAACGGTCTTGGTTCCTTCAACGTGTCGTTCAATAACTTATCTGGAATGATACCCCAGGCAAACCATATTCAAACTTCTCACGAGCAAATGAAAATCCACTTCTTTGTGAGAAACCTGTACTCAGAAGCTGCTCTGCCAGTGAACCACTTCCACCAAGACTAAAGCCCACAAACGCCAATAAATTAGAGAATGATTTCATCGCCAAGGTCAAATGTACCCTGCTAGAAATGTCCCCTTCCCCCATCTTTGTAATTGGAACTAAAATCTCTCCTATCTATAATCTACATTCTATCGATATTGGCTTGGATGCACCCAAATTTTCTGGATCTTGTTTGTTGAGGCATGCCAAGTCACTAACATAACAAATACGCCATTCTGTATAAAGCAGGCAAGAGCAATTGTTTAACAGGAAAAGCTGTATCATTGGCCTCTCCAAGCCCCCAACCCCAAACAACCCACCACCTTCACCCCCATAATCAAAACATGAAAAGTAAAGCACATTTTAATCAAAACTACAGATGCTAATATAACTACTATTTGAGGAGTGCAGTTGAAAAAGAATTATGACACATCTTCTCATCTAATTAAATGAGTAATTATCTTGCTTTCTAATACGGGTAACGAGACCTCTATGTACATCATTGTCGCTAAAGCAAGATGATGTTTTTTGAGACGCATTGGCTGGAGAAAGTTTGACACTAGATTATGATTGTTAGCCTAGTTGTATATATAAAAGTTGCAAGTATGGTATACGCATAGTTGGTTGATAAGCCTTTGATTTTTCGTTCTGCTCTGGAGGGCTTGTTTTGGTGCCTAATGAGGGTTAATATAGAAATATCATTAACGCAGTACAGGGTTTCTTCCTTGTTCCCAGAATGTGGTGTCTAGGGTACTCTCCTTGAGATCATAAACAGACCAAGTGAAAAACAAATAACTGTTACACGTATATAGGCATAGCAAACTAGAGAGGAACGTAGCAAACCTCAAAACACGGGCATGAATACACTACTAAAATACCACAGTGGCATTGCGTGTTTACAACCAAAAGAAACAGCACAATACAAGCATCATCACAGGATTCATCTCATCTGACTTACCAGACTCAAGTACAGCGCAAGAGCATTCCTAATCCCGTATTCCCGTGAGCACTATCATCCACCTCCCCTTCAAAAAGAGGGCGATCATGATTACTTGAATGGCCTAGATTTACATCAGGCAATGCCTCACTGCACTCGATTAGAAAACTATGCAGCAAACAACATGTCACGACAACGAAAGAGAATGACTTGATGCACTCTTCTTTCCACGGCATCGACAGCAGCTGTCACTCAGCCCTAACTCTCCCAAACGCCTTCCCAGCCTACTCCATCCCGTGACCGTGCATCGAGTTATAAGCTGCCTCAGACGAACTCACATTAGTCCTACTCTCACCAGATCCACCAAAAGGCATTAGAAGCCAAGGTAAAAGAGGCAAGCAAGAGCCACCAGGTACATACTGAGGGATGGCATTGCCGTCACTCAACTGAAAACACGGCCCATTCAACAACTCCTTCAATTCCTCCACGCCGGAGAACAGCTCCGACTGATGTAGAATCGAGCCGGGCTTACTATGCATGAACAATACTAAGTACCTTTCTGTCATTACAAGCTAAATTTTTGTTATGCAAAGTGGGCGCAAAAATAGCCATTGGGTGGAAATTGTTTTGTTCTTAAACAATTTCATGTTTGATCTCTCCTTATTCTGAAGTTCAAAACGAAGATTGCAGGTGCAAATCTTTCCAGGGTTCTTCGTTCGATATGTTATAGTCCTTAATCTTATTTTGGATGTCTTTTAGTAGGAACCTGATAAGTTTGCTAGTAAAGAAGATGGTCGAGTTATCAGATAGTAGTAGGAGTTATGTTATGCTAGCTAGACTGTCATATCAAAAAGTAAAAAATGTGAAGTGCTGTGACACTTAAAATCGCCAGTTAAGCGCTGGTGATTCCAACAATCAGACCCAGAATTATGGTAAAGTAGGAAAAACGGAAATTGAAAAGCCCAAAGACTGGATAGCGTATCTCTTCAGGCTCGAAAACACTATGTTAAATATGGACTTAGGTAGCTATGTGAAGCGTGATTTGTTTCCCAATGATTGATTGATGGATGTATTGGTTCAAAGGAGTTGAATTGAGCCAAGGCTATGTTATGCTGAGGCAGAACATGATAGAAAGCTGAAACGAACACCCTGTAAAACACAAGAACTTTAAAGTAAGTTGAAAAAAGGGAATCACAGTGAAACCAGAACCACCACCCTTTAAAGACGCTAGGTGAATAAAACTAGACAAGCAATCCAAAACAACCTAGCAGACGCCTCCCATCCTCCATATTATTATATGATAGCCATAAACTAAGCAGAGCACGCCAACTAAAGCCCCTAAGAAACTAGAGAAATCTGAGAGGGCATGATCTAAAAATTTTAGACTAGCAATAGGAATCTGAAACTGGAGATAGCCGGAATCTGAGAAGGCATGAGACTTAACACCTTATATAGCGATCATGAAGCATTTGCTGAAGGTATTTATTGGGTTTTTGGGGCCTCTACACAACAACTGAGATTTGGGATGCAGCCTCTGCTAATTAGACAGAAGATGCACCATGGCCAAGTACTCAAGAGAAACAAAAAGAAACGTAACTGAAGTGTCAAAGACCATAGACATCCATCGATTTAAGTTAAACTTAAGGTCAAAATAGTATTCCATCCGTCCCAAAAAACAAAAAAAATATATATATATATATATATATATATATATATCTTTTGAACCTTCACACAAAAATTGCTCATTTTCTAAATTAAGAAAGATTATTTATGTATTTTTACATATTTATTCTAATTATATTTCTCTCTCTACATTTAACTTTCCAGCAACTCATTTTCTTGGCTCATTCTTTTACATATTTTATTTTATTTCTCTCTCCACATTTAGCACTCCACGAAACCATTTTCTCTCTTCTGACTTACTTTCTTCCCCTCCTCTCTCTAAAGGGTAGAATGAAAAACACATAATAGATAACTTAAATCTTTGATCAATTAATATAGAATGGAAGGTGTAATGAGTTTTTTCAAAGTAATTACAGTCTGCTTTATGTGTTATCATGTTATACTTTATGGCGACAAAAGTCATTGGTCTAGTTTTTGGTCATTGGACGGGTCTTCCACTCCATGTGATTGCTTGGAAAATTTTGTCCCCGTCTTTCTCTGCGGAACCCAACACTTATGCTAGGCAAAAGGCTATGTTGACTCATCCCCACGTCGACTGTTTATAGCGTGTTTCGTACTCCTGTTGAAATTATAAGAGCAAATGTCTCAGCTTCAAAAAAATTGCATCTTCTGAAGTCTTTTTGTAATTCATAGATTAAAAGTTTTGGACATGTGGTCTTGAGACTACCGTCATGGTTTTCTTTTGTTTTATTTGTGTTTTGAGAAAACAAAAATTTAATTATTAAAATAAATTATTTTTTTCCTCACAAACTTTAATAAAGTTGGTAATGTTGCATTGCCTTTCCCATTCTACCCCTGATTTAAATAGGCTTGCTAATTTAGGATAAGGAGTTGTCATGGTTCCAGCGTCTAAGTGGTCTGCCATAAACAACTCCAACAGAGGGAAAACAACCATGTTCATGGAGGAAGAACAGGGCATCTGCCGTAAACAACTCCGGCAAAGAAGTTGAAAGTTTCTCTCTTTTATTTTTATTTTTTATGAGATAGAAATGAACAGAGCGTCGCTTGCCCGCCTAGTCGTCGGTGTCGTCCGCCTCTACGCCTGGGCGGTGTGCCTTGGTCCCCTAGTCCTCCGCCTGAGTTGTATAGGCGGTTCACCCAGCTGCTGCCCATTGCCATTACTGTGAGTTGATACCACGTTGGCCATCTCAGCTGATGTAACCTAAATATTGATCAACTACAAAATCGACGAACCTTAGCACTGCTGACGGCACCACCGCCATCATCCTAATTTTTCAGGCCATCACCATCTTCACTACCTCGCCACCTCAGCCACCACCTAAACATCTCAATCCCTAATTAAACATGTAAATCACTTCGTGAGAGAAACTATATAGGTTTCAAATCCCTGATTTCAGATTGTACCTTTTTGTTATTTTTGTCTTCAAAATACCCAGGGGAGGGAGAGAGAGAGAGAGAGATTCTTGTTTTCGTCTTCAATATACCCAGAAAGGAGAGGAGAGAGAAGAGAGATGCTTACTTTCGTTTCGAGTGTGTTTATGTGTTTGTGTGGGTCCTAGCATATGAAGACAAAAAATGTTGGGGACGTTAGCCAGCCAAAAGAAGGGTAAAAGTGAAAACTTGTAAAATATTCTATTTTAAATATGAAAGTGAGCAATATTTGTGTGACAGTCAAAAACAAAATTATGCACGATCTTTTTTAGGACAGAAGGATTGCATTAGAATAAGTAGACCCCAACCCCGATTTACAGTATGATGAGGTGCCAAATACATTCTCGTTATATAACTTAGGTCGAAAATTTGAATCTTCGATTTGGTAAGTTTAGAAGGTTTACTGGACACTTAGAATCGTCTAAGAATTTTCTTGTTTTCGCTTATTAATTATTTAATTAATTCTAAAATAAATGACGGTTCAAAAAATTAATTTAAAAAAAAAAAGAGACGCGCATCACAGTAGTTATAGTGGAAAAGAATATTTTTACATGCCCGTGATGCAAATAAATAAATGTTGCCAAGGGAAACAAATACCAATGCTACTGAATTGTCAAAGAAATCACCGTCATCTTTGTTCCCAACCTCTTCTGGGCGTACCCAAAGACCAACTACGGACCCATTTTGCATTACACGTCCGCACAAGCAACGGACATTTTCAACGCTCACAACCGGTCAAAGCATGCACGCTCAAGTAACGTGACCAAGTCTCATGACACTTCGATCGTCGCACTTCGCCCGTCGCCCGTCGACGCGCCATGGCACTTGCCCAAGGAAGTTGGCCTTGGCCTCCCCCTTGGGGTCGGCCTCGGCCTCCCCATGGGGGTCGGCCTCGGCCTCCCCTTGAGGTTGGCCTTGGCCTTCCCCGAAGGGTTGGCCTTTGGTCTCCATACTTAACACCTTCACTTCTCTTCAAGAGGCCTTGCATCCTCCGCGACCCCCGTCGTACGTCGTCCGGACGTCAACTCCGCGATCCCCGTCGCCTGTCGTTCGGACGTCAACTCCGCGACCCCCATGGCCTGTCGTCCGGATGTCATCTCCGCGACCACGTCGCTCATCGTCCGGACGTCATCTCCGCGACCCCCGTCGCCAAGACTTCACTCCGCGACCCCAGTCGCCCGGACGTCACTCCGCGACCCCGTCGCCCGTCGTCCGGACGTCGCCCGCGCCCGCGCGCCAACTCTGCGACGCTCGTCGTCCATCGCCCGGACGTCGTCTCCGTGACCCCTATCGCAGACGTTCGGGCGTCGCACTCCAACACTTTGCCACGCCCATGAGCTGCGCCGCTGATACAGCCGTGCCCCCAGGCTCTCTGTCACACTACCGTGCCCCCGGCACCATACGCACTATGTCGCGCCCATGCGCCACCATTGACACAAACGTGCCCCCGGCACCTTACGCACTCCGTCGCGCCCATGCGCCGCACCATTGACACAGACGTGCCCCCGACACCTTACTCACTTCATCGCGCCCATGCGCCACAATCATGTCATCATGCCCCCGGGCACCACACTCATTCACCACACCATGCGCACCTTGCCTTGGTCATGGAACATGCTTCAACCCACTCTCCGGAGTGTACATCATCCTGCGGGGATAGGCGACTCCTCCGGGACACTATCTCTGCCAGGGAGCTCTTCAACTCCCCTTCCGCCAGGTAGACGGCTCCTCCGGGATGCTACCTCGGCCAGTCGGGTAGACGGCTCCTCCAGGATGCTACCTTGACTCGCTCCGAGTGCTCCGGCACAAGGACTCACCCGCGGGGATAGACGACTCCTCCGGGACACTATCTCTGCCAGGGAGCTCTTCAACTCCCCTTCCGCCAGGTAGACGGCTCCTCCGGGATGCTACCTTGACTCGCTCCAAGTGCTTCGGCATAAGGACTCACCCACGGGGATATGCGACTCCTCCGGGACACTATCTCTGCCAGGGAGCTCTTCAACTCCCCTTCTGCCAGGTAGACGGCTCCTCGTGGGTGCTACCTCAGCCAGTTGGGTAGACGGCTCCTCCGGGATGCTACCTTGACTCGCTCCGAGTGCTCCGGCATAAGGACTCACCTGCGGGGATAGGCGACTCCTCCGGGACACTATCTTTGCCAGGGAGCTCTAAGTGCTCCGGCACGAAGACTCCCATTCTGCCAGGTAGACGGCTCCTCCGGGATGTTACCTCGGCCTGCGGAATAGGCGACTCCTCCGGGACACTATCTCCGTCAGGGTGCCTGCGTGACTGGCCTACGTGCTCCGGCACTGGGGGCTTGCGTCGGCACCCCTAGGGACTATGACCCCCGGGTCACTCCGAGACGGGAGCAGGTCTTCGGAGGGCATCGCGCCTAGTTCACCTGGCAGTTGGGCGTCGGGTCTTCCCCACCGCTGCCAGGCCTGTGGGACTCCGCAAGGGCTTGGATTGGAGGCTAGATCAAGGGGGTTCTCTGGCCACACCGATGCGGTGGGAGCCAGTCTTTCCTGACAGACAGAGCGACGCTGTGCGGGGCAGGCCGGTTGAATATGCGATACGACAGCTCCCCGATGATGTGTCACTCCCGGGGAGCGCCACGTGTCGGTTAATGACATCATCATCTCAATCTCTATAAATAGAGGTCTTGAGAATTCATTTGGACAAGAACATAACGGTTGGACATTTTCAGAACATTTTCACTTTCTCACTCTAGAATTCTAGAGAGAGAAACATACAGTACCCTGACTCTGGACCTAAGCATCGGACTGTGACTGTCATCGTGTATTCATCCCGCGCCATCGCCCTCGCAGCACTGCCACCCTTGAGCTCTGTCTGGGAAGCCCTTGGTGACCCTTGTTCCACCCTTGCTGTGTCTCACATCAACATACTTGGAAGCTGACGCGCACCGCATTCCTTGTGGCGCCTCCGCGTAAGTACGAACCCACCTTCCTTGGCATCATTTTGACGACTCCGCTGGGGAGGTGAGCATCGTATTGCAGTCTGCCTATCTTCCACACTAATTCCCCACGCCTATACAAGAAAGAATGACGAGGGCTGCCAGCCAGGGCCTTATCCATACCGTGCAAGAAGAGGACCACTCGGGTGAACAAGAGGGGACCAGTGCTGTGCGTCTCCAAGACCAGCCACTAGCTACCGCACCTGACATACAAGTTGCAGTCAATGCGGCCATCCAACAATTTTCGCCCACTATAGCCACTCTTATGACAGCCATGATGGAAATGCAAAAATCAATCCAAGTCTTGACTTCACAATCACCGACTTCCCGAAGCCTTAGAGCTCTGCACCCTGTGCCCATTACTCATCCCATGTTATCCCAAGCTCCAGGTTTGACCCCTCCTGCTCATATCCAACCTTCAGGGTATGGGCTAGTTTTGGACACTGCTTAGGTCCCAGTGTCGCGACCACCGATGCCTTAGTCCTCCGGGCCCTCGATAGTAGGACTCGCGGCACCTTAGCCTGCGGCGCCACGCCTTACCCTTGCTCGAAGCACTTCTGAGACTCACGACTAAATCGAGATGGAGCCTAACCCGAACATAACCAACTGAAACCTAAACACAAGTCACTCCCCCCCCTTACTCCAGTCGACCTTTCCTGACGATCGGCTTCCGGCAGCTGACACTACCCACATGCAAACCATGCCCTAACAAGTTGCTCCCCATCACCAACCCTTCTCTACCATCGTCATCCCCTCAATGCCTCAGGTTGCACCATTTGGGGGCTCTGGTGCCCGGATCATCCTGACAGGGCACAAACCCTCACATGCGTCGTACGTCACCAAGCATGAGCTTGATGCCCTCCTTCACCGTCTCAAGCAGTCATCCTTACCCCACTCCCCCTCTAAGCTGTCAGGCCATGCTCCCTACTCTGGCAGCCTCACTACCAAGCCCTACCTTGTCAAGTACAAGCAACCAACCTTCACCCTATTCAATGGCAAAGAGGGTAATGCCAGCGAACACCTCACCCGTTTTCCTGGCTGCTTAGAGCACTATGGGGAGGACGACACTTTGAAGCTGTGGGAATTTCACATGTCGCTGACTGGCCTTGCCTACTCTTGGTATCATCAGATTCCCGACAGTACTATCCACTCCTGGTCCGACATGGTCCAGCTCTTCCTTGACAAGTTTCATTATGAGACGGAATGTGTGACCATCGTTGATATTGCCAGAATCCGCCAGAACCCCAGGGAAGACCTCAACTCCTATGTTACGCGATTTCATCACAAGTGTTTGGAGTGCACTGACTTCAGCAAGGATCAAACCCTTGTGCCCATTTGCATCAAGAACATGAATGACATCTACAAGGTCTACCTTGAAAACCTCCAGCTTCGATCTTGGGGACATCTCAAGGAAGCTACACGACGCACCTATGACTCGGTCGGTCCGTCAAAGACCCCAAAGCCCCAACCTCGCTCATATTGCCTTGGCTGCGACGTTGGAAGCAGCTAGTAACGATGACAACAGCCGCAAGCGTCAGTCCCAAGGAAGGGACAGGCGTCCTGACAAGAGAAGGCAGTCGATGCCTGCCCCGGACTACCCGTGTGACTTGAAGACTGTTAGAAATCTCCTTGAGACATGGATCGACGACAATGCCATAACCCTGCCCAATGTTGACAATGAACCTACCTCGGAAGACTTAGCCCGTCACAACTACTGCCCCTATCATCGGAAGGTCGGTCACGGCCTCAAGTGGTGCAGGGGCCTCAAGTTTGTCTTCGCCGACAAGATTGCATTCGGAGAGCTCAAACTCTAAGTACGGGACATATGACCTTCCCGACCAAGCCTTGGCATGCCTTAGTGCATTTTCCACACTTGTAATTTTTTTGTTCATTTTGCAAGTTTCCATGTACGTCATACCCATGTATCAAGGCATGCTGTCTATCCTTCGTTATCAATGAAGTTACATTTTCCAGACTTAGAAAATTTTCAAGCTACATTGCTCTTACACAAGTTTATTGATATCACCCTTCAAGCCATCACCTACTCCCTTGAGGGCTTCACCCCATCCCAATCCATTCGGCCTCACATCCCAACGACTTGGTACGTGGTACGCGGGGTGGCTCGAGCCGCGCTACTACGGTCGCTGCATCATCCTTCATTCACTTTTCTTGACACTTAGAAAAATTTTCATTTTTTTCGCAACCGGTCAGCGATGATCATCCCCAGTGATTTCCCTCGGCATCCTTGTCTCAGTCCAACACTTAGAAAAAAAAATCGTTTTTCACAACCGGGTCATCACCCTCAACGGCCTCTCCTCATCATCCTTGCCCGAACTAAAAAATAAATAAAATTTCAACACTTAGAAAAATTTTCAAAATTTTCATCTTCCCCACTACCCCCCACATCCATGCTCTCCTCACTCTCCCACTAACATATTCCTCTCCTCCCTCACCATCCAACACCCCATCACACTTTCCCCACTTCATAAACAACTTCTCTCTTATGAAAAAGTTTCATTCTTCTCCCATCCCACTCATCTCTTTCTCTCCATATACATTGTGAAAATTTTCTTGGGGGCTCCCTCCTTAGGGTTGCCAAAAAAAAAAAATTTGTTTCTTTTTTTATTATTATTTTATTTTATTTGAATTTCAAATTTCAAAAAAAATCTGGGAAACCCTACCCGCGAACCCGGATGCCCCGACCCGCGCCCATTCTCTCTCAGTGATGTGCCCGACCCGTGAACCGACCCTACCCGAAACCCGACCCGCGTCCCTCCCAAAACCCTAACCCTAATTTATCTCTTTCTCCTTCTCTTCACACCATGCGCGGCCGTCGCCTCTTCTCCTTGCGGTGCCGCAGCCCCTCGGCCGGCAGCCCCCCTGGCCTCGCCTCCCTCTCTTCTCTCATCTCTCCCCCGCCCTCTTCCCCCCGCCACCGGCCACCAGCGGCACCCCGCCGCCGCCGCCTCCCCCCTTCTTCCCCTTCCCTTCCCCTTTTCCTCCATGGCCGACCCAAGCTCGGCCTCCCCAACCCCCTCCCCTAGGCCGACCCCACACCCCCTCCCTCCTTCCTCGCCCCCCCTTCCCCCCTCGGCCACCCTAACCCCCTCCCCTTCCTCCCCCGCGCCATCACCTACCTCGGCCATGACGAGGCTCGGCCTCGACCCATCCAACCTCCCCGCCCTCTCCTTCCCCCCTCCCTCCTTCCCCTTCCCCTTCCCTTCTTCCCTTCGCCCCTATGCCACCCGCGGCACCCCGCCGCCGCCGCCCCCTTCTTCCCCCTTCCCTTTCCCCTCCATCTTCCCCGTCCCCTACTTCGGCCTCGGCCACCCCAACCCCCTCCCCTAGGCCGACCTCGCCCCTCTCCTTCCCCCCTCCCTCCTCCCTCCTTCCTATTCCCTCTCTTCCCTTCCCCCACACCGCAACCTTCACGCCACACCCAAGGCCGAGGCCGAACCCTCCCCCTCTTCAACCTTCGGCCTTCATCCTCCACCCCATCCCTTCACCATTTCGGCCTCCCCCAAACCAAGGCCACCACCTTCACCCATTTTTCAACCTTCCTCTCTTTTTCTTCACCCGTGGCCAACCTCACTACCACACCCTCGGCCTCGCCCCCCTTCTTTCCTTGTCGACCCCGAGGCTGACCCTCCACCCTTCGGCCACCATTAAGGCCACCCATTTTGGCCTTCCCAAAGCCATGGCCATCACCATCAAGAACCTCTCGATCCATTCTTTTCCATCACCACCTTCGGCCTACGCCATGCCCACGCCACCTCGACCAAGGTCGACCTTCAACCTCTTCGGCTACCACCTCCGGCTTCCCACCTTTCCATCTCTTCGTTCTTTTCACAACCAAAGCCATCTACTTCGGCCCAAAACACGACCACAACCACCCCCTCTCCACAACTTCTTCACCTCCGTCACCACCCCCAAGCCCCCCTCGCCACCTTCGACCTTCACATCATGACCAACATCCAACTCATTATTCGACACTCGTCATCCGTCGCCCAGGCGCCGTCTCCGCGACCCTTGTCGCCAGCGCCCGTGTGCCGTCTCCGCGACCCTTATCGCCCATCACCCGGGTGACGTCTCCGCGACACTCGTCGTCCGTCGCAAGGGTGCCGTTTACATGCTCGCGCCCCTACGCCCTATCATCGTGCCTTTGTCTCCACCCCCAAGCATTCCAAGCTTTCATACGTGGTGCACGAGGTGGCTCGAGCCACCTCCTCTTCGTCATCATCATGCAGACGACCACAACAACACTCCGGTCAAACAACATAAAATCTTGCTAAGTATTCATATGTGCGGTGCCCGCTCAGATTGCCCCTCCCCTCCGCGCACACCACACGCATGGGACTTATGTTCCCAACCTATTCTGGTCGTACCCAAAGGCCCACTGCGGTCCTATTTTGCATGACACGTCCGCACAAGCAACATACATTTTCAACGCTCACAACCGGTCAAAGCATGCACGCTCAAGTAACGTGACCAAGCCTCATGACACTTCGACCATCGCACTTCGCATGTCGCCCGTCGACCCGCCACGCCACCTGCCCACGGAGGTTGGCCTTGGCCTCCCCCTTGGGGTGGCCCTCCTTGAGGTTGGCCTTGGCCTTCCCCGAAGGGTTGGCCTTTGGTCTCCATACTTAACACCTTCACTTCTCTCCCAGAGGCCTTGCATCCTTCGCGACCCTGTCGCCCGTCGTTCGGAAATTGCCCGCGCGCCAACTCTGCGACGCTCATCGTCCGTCGTCCGGACGTCGTCTCCGTGACCCCTGTCACCGACGTCCGGGCGTCACACTCCAACACTTCGCCGCGCCCGTGCGCCGCGCCGCTGATACAGCCGTGCCCCCAGGCTCTCTGTCACACTACCGTGCCCCCGGCACCATACGCACTATGTCACGCCCATGCGCCACCATTGACACAAACGTGCCCCTGGCACCTTACGCACTCCGTCGCACCCATGCATCGCGCCACTGACACAGACGTGCCCCCGACACCTTACGCACTTCATCGCGCCCATGCGCCACAATCATGTTACATGCCCCCGACACCTTACTCACTTCATCGCGCCCATGCGCCACAATCATGTCATCATGCCCCCGGGCACCACACTCATTTATCACACCATGCGCACCTTGCCTTGGTCATGGAACATGCTTCAACCCTCTCTCCGGAGTGTACATCATCCTGCGGGGATAGGCGACTCCTCCGGGACACTATCTCTGCCAGGGAGCTCTTCAACTCCCCTTCCGCTAGGTAGACGGCTCCTCCGGGATGCTACCTCGGCCAGTCGGGTAGACGGCTCCTCCGGGATGCTACCTTTGACTCGCTCCGAGTGCTTCGGCACAAGGACTCACCCGCGAGGATAGGCAACTCCTCCGGGACACTATCTCTGCCAGGAGCTCTTCAACTCCCCGCTCCTCTGGGATGCTACCTCGGCCAGTCATGTAGACGGATCCTCCGGGATGCTACCTTGACTCGCTCCGAGTGCTCCGGTACAAGGACTCACCCGCGGGGATAGGCGACTCCTCCAGGACACTATCTTTGCCAGGGAGCTCTAAGTGCTCCGGCACGAAGACTCCCCTTCTGCTAGGTAGACGGCTCCTCCGGGATGCTACCTCGGCCTGCGGAATAGGCGACTCCTCCGGGACACTATCTCCGTCAGGGTGCCTGCGTGACTGGCCTACGTGCTCCGGTACTGGGGGCTTGCGTCGGCACCCCTAGGGACTATGACCCCCGGGTCACTCCGAGACGGGAGCAGGTCTTCGGAGGGCATCGCGCCTAGTTCACCTGGCAGTTGGGCGTCGGGTCTTCCCCACCGCTGCTAGGCCTGTGGGACTCCGCAAGGGCTTGGATTGGAGGCTAGATCAAGGGGTTCTCTGGCCACACCGATGCGGTGGGAGCCAGTCTTTCCTGACAGACAGAGCGACGCTGTGCGGGGCAGGCCGGTTGAATATGCGATCCGACAGTCCGTGGAGCACCGGCACCCGTGGACCCCCCGGTGACGTGTCACTCCCGGGGAGCGCCACGTGTCGGTTAATGACATCATCATCTCAATCTCTATAAATAGAGGTCTTGAGAATTCATTCGGGACAGAACACGGTTGGACATTTTCAGAACATTTTCACTTTCTCACTCTAGAATTCTAGAGAGAGAAACATACAGTACCCTGACTTTGGACCTAAGCATCGGACTGTGACTGTCATCGTGTATTCATCCCACGCCATCGCCCTCGCAGCACTGCCACCCTCGAGCTCTGTCTGGGAAGCCCTTGGTCTCTGCCCTTGTTCCACCTTTGTTGTGTCTCACATCGACATACTTGGAAGCTGACTCGGACTGCATTCCTTAAGGCACCACCACGTAGGTACGAACCCACCTTCCTTGGCATCAATCTTTTATCTGCTTTGTATTTTAGACAGTACTAGATGGTGACAAAAGTCATTGAAAGTAATCCTATCATTGGACTTTGTTTTCCCTCCCTGCTATGAAAGAAATCTCATTAAGAAATCCTATCATGGATTACTTTTGGTCAGTCGATGGGTCTTCCACTCCATGTGATTGCTTGGAAAATCTTATCCCTGTCTTTGTCTACGGGACCTAACATTGGTCAATTCTTTCTATTTAGTCGCCTGTTGCTAAGAGAAGAAGAAAAATCAATAATATCATTATCAGTATTATCGGTGGTAATCCTGTTCAAAGCGTGCTTCTTAATCATGTTGAAGTTATAAGAATAAATGGTTCAACTGGAAAGAAGTTGCATCTTCTGAAGTCTATTTTTATTTCATAAATGGAGTTTGGACATATGTTCTTGAAACTGCTGCCATGGGTGATGTTGGCTCTGGCAATGAGTAGATGCCATGGCTGTCTACAGTCAGAGAGACTTGCTCTTCTGCAGATCAAAGCGTCCATCAACCTCCCCTACGGAACTTCTTTGCCATAGTGGAGAGACGACAATACCACCGATTGTTGTGACTGGCCTGGAGTTGGGTGTCAAAAGGCCACACGTTTTGTAATCATACTTGACCTTTCCACGAAAAGGATCTTAGGCGATTGGTGTTTAAATGTATCGTTGTTTCGCCCCTTTGAATCGCTCACATATCTCAACTTATGATACAACCAACGGGTTGTATGCACTGACAATGAAATTCTGCCATCTACGTTTAAGTAAAAATTTCATTAACTTTCTCTGGCCATGGATTTGCATGAATTATTTTAAGACATAGGTAACACGTTTCGGGAGGCCATATACCCCTTAAAACCTGATGCACCCTCTTGTTCAAAGAGTATGGCCTTTTCTAATATGGAATTACTTTTGCAAATCCGTGTTGTAAGAAATTATGACAGTGACATCGATCTCTGTTATTTCTCTCGTAGGTGTTGAAAACCAACTGTCAAAGATTAGAAATCTGAAATGCTTGAATATTTGAGCAGTAATAAACTCAATAACATCGTTTTATCGTCTATCAGCGGCCTGGCATCTCTTAAAAGTTTATACCTAGATTCTAACTCTTTGAAGGGCTCTATTGATTTAAAAGGTATGAGTTTAATCATATAGTTTTGTTTTTCTATTTTTCAAAAAGGTAAACCTTTTACAATTAGAAGTGTTCATTCTTTGATCAAGACTTCGATAGCCTGTTCGTGAGTTTTTTTTTCTTTTTTTCAAGAGAGGAAAAAGAGGAGACGAAAGGAAAATGGCTTATTTCCTCAATTTTTTTTTATTTTATAATTTGTGAGTTTTTTTAAGAAGAGAAAAGGGAGGAAAGTTTTGGATTTTTTTTTTGTCTCTAAAATTTTCCTCCCAAAATTGAGGAGGAACGAAAAGAAAGAAAACTCTTGTAAGTAATATTTTAGAATGTCCATTTTATCCTCGAGATGATGAGGACTAAATTTTTAATTACTTCCTTACAAGAACTTATCATTTTACTTACAAACAAATGATTGTTAGATAACAACTTGAAAGGTCAGATCATATATGGCCTTTCGAATCTCCGGAACCTGTATCTGAGCTCAAACAACTTGAAAGGTCAGATCATATACAAGGTACCTTTAGCTCATGAGTCTATCTTCAGTTTACTAGAATGGCACGTAAGTAATCTTTAAGTATCGCTGCTTACATCAAACAATACACAAAAGGGTAGCTCTTAGTGCTACCCCTATTTATAAGTACCGTACAAGAGGGCGCATCATTTTGCCTGTAAAAATAATATGTTCCCCTACCATTATCAATTTTAGCGCGTATTTTCAATTATGTTTAGAAAAAATAGCGATATAATTAGGAAGGAACATTTTGTCACTAAGAAAATACTTCTCAATAAAAGTACATGTCACACACTTACAAATAATACACCATCAACTGATAGTGTATAAATGAAAAAGGTTTCTCAAACTCTTACATCAACTGATAGTGTATAAATGAAAAAGGTTTCTCAAACTCTTACATCAACTTCTGCCCCTTTCTAAGCACACATAGCCTTCGTATAATTTGTTTTTAGACTCCATTAGGAATGACGCACAATAACCTTATAAATTCCTCATGAAGTCGTGGTAACCTGATATGTTCTCTTTCCTTCTCTTCTTCTTTGTTTCTTTTCTTACCTCCACTTTTCTCCTCTTCATCTAACTTCTCACGGGCACCCGCCAACCCATAGATTTTCAGCCTTTTGTTTCCTTCCATTAATTTATTAATGAATGCTTCCACTGTTAACACTAATTACAATGATATTAATGAACTTACTGAAAATCACAATAAAACTTAATTAGTACGACTATTTGTTGCCAAAGGAAAGGGGTTCGTTACCACGTAGAGGTGCCACAAAGGATGCAGTATGCGTCAGCTTCCAGGTGGGTAAAGTGGGAGACAACGATGATGGAGTAAGGGCTGAGAGCAAGGCTCTCCAGACAGGTCGCGAGGGCTGGCAGCGCCGCGCAGGCAAGGCGACGACGAACAAGGCCGGCGGTCGACCGTCTGAGTCGAGGGTGCATCGTCAAGGGTTCGATGTCAAGAGTCCAAATGTGTTTCTCTCACTAGAATTCCAGAGAGAATTGTTCTTTTAGAGAGAGAAAATGAAAATGTCGAATGAGAGAGAAGTCCTTGAATATGCTCAAAAGTTCACTATTTATAGGCACAAATGTGCACGTGTCATCAGCCGACACGTGTCATCCCTTGGGAGTGACACGTCACCAGGGGGTCCCAAAGTATCGATTCTCCGTCGGACTATCGGTCCCCGAGTTCGTGCTGCCCTGCCCTTGCAGCATCTCTCGTCTGTCTAAGGAGACTGACCATATCGTGGTAGCATGGTCAGAGTAGCCCGTTGCCCCAGCCTCCAGTCCAAGCCCTTACTGAATCCCACGAGGTGCGTCAAGAGACGCGCAGAGAACCTGACAGTGGTGAGGGTTACCCATGTAGCCAACTGCCAGGCAGACTAGGCGCGATGCCCTCCAAGGACCTGTTCCCGTCCTGGAGTGACCCCTGGGTCATTGCCCTGGCGATGCGACGATCAATGGTAACATAATTGGACATGGTCGCAGCTCAGTGCTTAGAGTCCGTTGCGGGGGAGTCTTCCTGTCGGAGCCCCCCATGAGTGTGATGTTAATGGCTTTAGGGTTGTGCCCTGCGATGGCTTTAGGGTTGTGAGCCCATCCCGCAGCGAGGGCTGGAGCCCCCGGGTGAGTGTGCCGGCGAGACGATACTTGGTGCAGGGCATGTATTATGAGAATGCCATACGAGAGCGGCGACGAGTGTCGCGGAATGATACCTAGATGACGATGTGCGTCCGTGAGCGACGGTTGTTGCGACAATGATGTATGGGCGACAACAGGCGTCCGTCGCGCGACCAATGGTGGTGAGTGAGCATTGCAGAATGCGTTGAGTGAGATGTCAGCAGCGGTAAGCAGGTTCCCTTCCCCAAAGACAGGGGTGGCTGACCCCCTTCCAAAGAGGGTGGCCGACCCCCTTCAAACAGGTTGGCCGACCCCCTTCCAAAGAGGGTGGCCAACCCCCTTCCAAAGAGGGTGGTCGACCCCCCTTCAAAAGAGTGTGGCCGACCCCCCTTTAAAAAGGGTGGCCGACCCCCTTCTTAAGATATATTTATTTCTTTTGTCACATCGAATTGTCACTAAATATGCCATATAACATCTTGTTATAATCACTTTCAAACATATTACACAGATATTTAATTCTCACCGAACACTATAAATATGGCTTCGCAGTAATCAAGGTGAAGAAAGTGTTCTAGAGACAATTTGATACATGAAATGTAATAATAATTGAGTTGGCCAATCTCTCATAAAATAATTCTATGGCATTTATGTAAGTCTAAGAAGTGTGAGATAATAATTAGCAACTAAGAAGAAGTTCGAATTATAATTAAGTGATATTAATAAAAGTTAAAAATTTATAACGCAAAAAGAAATGTAAAAAGTAAAGTGTCTGACAAGAAGTAGTTAGATATATATACATATATATATATATATATATATATATATAGCAAATCTGGTAGAACACAAGGACTTATGAGCTCAAATGTTGTATCTTTAAGCAAAAATCAAATGAAAGCAATAGACCTAGAAGGGCACTGATAAAAGCTGAATTGCTTAGGCAATAAATATAGTAGCTGTACTTTTAAGGATCTTTCTAAATTTCCTAGGTTCACCCTTATAATTTTGACCTTTCTTCTGACAAGTATATCCACTAAAGTTCAAAATATGATTAATTAGGATTTTTAGTATCATCCAATATCTATCTTGTTGCTTTTTGTAAAGTAATGCCCATTTCATATAACAATGGTCATTGAAGGCCAAAATAACCCCAATAATTTAAGAAACATAATGGGGGTTTTGCTTTATGTCAATGTTGATAAAATTCTTTCCAAATTTAATCATTTGGGGATTAAAGAATTTCATACTCCGTTCAATCTCTCTAACAAGTTGGTTGAAATTAATTAATATATTTTAATTAATTTTAATTTACTTAGCAGTTAACTGCAATTAGCAATTAATTGCAGTTAGTCCCAAACAGTTGTGTCCCTTGATTTCAAGGGTTGTGTCCATTCAGATATTATTTAATATATGTATATCCTTCAATTTTCGTGATCAGAAACTCATTATTCATAAACGTGTTCTTGGGAAAATTCTGAATAGCTGATCAGAATAACCTAGAGGAATCTGCCATTAACCCAGCGGCAATTATAGTGGGGGCATATTTCCTTAAGGAGAGTGATTATTCACGCTCAAAGCCTTATTTCGCTTTCTGACAGCAATTCCAGTCTCCAGACAAGAAGAAGAAATTAAGGAAATAATAGTGAAGAGTTCATGTGTTGAGAGTAAGCTTAAACCCAAGGTAACATAAATTTCAAAAGCATATTGTTGTTTTAGACCTACATGAACAAAAAACAATTCAATATTTCTCGTGACTGAAAATTTAATAGTAAAAGGACATAGAAGTCATATGTTTAGTTAGCAGGGGGTGCACGTCTATAAGAATAAGATTTACAACTCTCTATATTTACAAGTTAGTTAGATTATTTTCATGCTGTAACATAAGTATCATAGTTATGAATACCGTACCGTAGTGTGTATCGTTTAATCTTTTCTACTGTTTAGAGAAGCCTAATATTCTCCATCAGTTTTTCTCACTAACTAAGATAATCTCTCTCCTTTTATTTCATTATAAGTTTATATACATAGTTTACTCTTGTATTTATTTCAATCATCTGTTATATATCTTTACTCTTTTTTTGGTAGCCTTGAGTAATACAAACCTTAACATATGGATTATTATAGTTAGAATTATCATTATTAATGCGGACAAACTATTTTTATCATTTCATATACTATTTTTCATCTTCATTTGTTGTTAAAAGTTAGCAATTATTACTCAAGTTTATTTTTAACAATAAAAATTAGTAAGAAAATCCATATAAAAAGATGAAAATAATTTCTTAAATATTTTTTTTAATTTTTCACTACCAATTTTGTTATTGTATTAGGCGCATATATATATATATATATATATATATATATGGGGGGCGATCCCATCGACCGGTGGGAAAATAAAAATTTTCCCACCCAATCGCAGGTAAGTCGCAGGTAAGAGCAGCGATTGGAAGCACAGACAAAAAAAAGGACGAAAGGACGGAAAAGGACGGAAAAGGACGAAAATGGCACGAGAAATTCACCAAAATATCACGAGAAAATGAAATTATCGCGAGAAAATGGGCATTAATGCCCAATCGCAAGTCTTTCATGCGATTGGCATTAATGCCCAATCGCAAGTCTTACATGCGATTGGCATTATTGCCGTGACCCCCACCCCCCCTTGCCCCCCACCCCCCTTGCCCCCCACCCCGTGGCCCCCACTTTTCTTTTTCTTTCTCTCTTCTTCCTTTTTTTTTTCTTTCTTTCTTCTTTCCCTTTTTTTTTCTATCTTTCTTCTTTCCTTTTTTCTTTATTGTCTTTTCACCCCATAGCCCATTTTTATGAGCATATTCAAAAAATTAGACTCGTTAATCTCAGGGTTTTCTAATGAAATGTATTTCGGCGAAAAACGAGACACGTTATTTTTTGAGTTTTCCTATGAAGGGCATATTCGGGCACACTTTAAGGGCCAATTCATAACGTTCGAAAAATCTTGTAATTTTTTTTGTCACTTTTTTTCGCTCATTGCACATGAGGCACGCTAGTTAGCCCATTCTTATGTATTTCGGCGAAAAACGAGACACGTTATTTTTTGGATTTTCCTATGAAGGCCCTATTCGGGCACACTTTAGGGGCCAATTCATAACGTTCGAAAAATCTTGTAATTTTTTTTGTCACTTTTTTTTCGCTCATTGCACATGAGGCACGCTAGTTAGCCCATTCTTATGTATTTTGGCGAAAAACGAGACACGTTATTTTTTGGGTTTTCCTATGAAGGGCCTATTCGGGCACACTTTATGGGCCAATTCATAACGTTCGAAAAATCTTGTAAATTTTTTTTCACTTTTTTTTCGCTCATTGCACATGAGGCACGCTAGTTAGCCCATTTCTATGAATTTCGGCGAAAAATGAGACAGGGTCTTTGTTTTGCACTTTGGCAAAATCACGCTCTAGCTATTTTTTATAAATTCGTGAAAATTTTTATGTCTAAACTTTATAAATCACGCTCTAAAGACTCAAAAGAATTTTATATGTCTAAACTTGCAGAAAATATTAAAGAATTTTACCTGATACAGATCTTTTGAAAATACCTAGGGTCTCTGTTTTTCACTTTGGCAAAATCATGCTCTAGATATTTTTTATAAATTCGTGAAAAAACTGTCTAATTAAGTTTTGGGAAAATTAGGAAAAAGTGGGAATTTTATATGTCCAACAAATCAATCTCAATCGCCAATATCTTTATTTCCACTATGCTAGTAACGTGCCGGGCTAGTCGAAAATCAAAGTTTATCATAGTCAGCACTTTCGATGGTTATTATACAACTAGCCCGGCACGTTACTAGCATAGTGGAAATAAATATATTGGCGATTGAGATTGATTTGTTGGATAAAATTGAGGATTATGTGAGGGAATTTACATTCAACCTGTAGTCTAGAAATACTACTCAGATTCATGCCAAATTGCATGTCAAACATGTAGCATTCCCCATATTCATAAGACACACACGAGATCTCTTAATCAGTACTTTGATAGTTGTTGCTCTCGTGTGCAATGCACAAGATCAAATTAGTTTTCAAAATGATAATAGTAGCCTTAGTGTGTGTGTGTGTGTGTGTGTGTGTGTGTGTTTTATATTACGTAGATACATATTTCTCTCTTTTCTCTCATTCTCTCCCTCTCTATGTATACACGAGATCTCTTAATCAGTACTTTGACAGTTGTTTCTCCCGTGTACAATGCACAAGATCAAATTAGTTTTCAAAATGATAATACGAGCCTTAGTGTGTGTGTGTGTGTGTGTGTGTGTATTATATTACGTAGATACATATTTCTCTCTTTTCTCTTATTCTCTCCCTCTCTTTGCAATTTGTTTGTGTGCGGCCACACTCCATAGCCAACCATTGTGACACCACCTATAGTGCAACCACCATATTCTCCACATCCAACCGCCATGGTATCATCTACCACGTACCACCAACCACCACCAAATCTGAAAATGCATCCTACCCGAAGCCCTAGACCAGATTAAGCTCCTCATGTCCCACCTCTACCCACTCCATCAAGTCCTTCGCTGTCCATAACCAAAACCACCCCAACAACACAACAATAACCACATACATACACATATATGCACATATAGACTCACTCACTCACACACAAGCACCAGACAACACAATGATGTAAATGCGCGCACTGTGTTTCCGTGTCTATGCACACAGTCTCATGACCATCCCACCCAAATCTCCTTCATTAATCTTAACCTTGTCTGCATCAAAAGCCCAAGCTCCTCTAATTAAAGTTCCAAGGTTCGGCCCAATGAAGATTGGGTGCCAGCAGAAGCTGCCACCACGGGATAAGAGGATAAACACGACGACGATGCTGGAGGAGATGTACAAGTACGTGAACTGGAGGTGCGATTAGTGCATGTGGTGCTGGTGCAGTGGTGGATGTGATTGCGGTGCCGGAGGCGGTGGTGCTATAGAGTGATGGTGACCTATGCGTCCATATGGTGGCAGGTATATGGTGGACATCGGCGATTAGTGGGCGTGGGGTTTGTCATCGAGTTTTACAGAGACTAGGAGGGTTGTCAAAAGAATGTAGAGAAAGGAAAAAGTGGCACGTGGAAGGAAAATTCAAAGCAAACAAAGGATTTGAGTCAATTCTGTAAAACTCATTACCTCAATTCATATACCGTCTAGTCAAAGGGTGTATTTGATATTTTTCATAAACGATTCACAGACGCGTAATTATCCCCTAACTTTAAAAGGGTTTGCTAATATTATCTGTTTCTCAAAATATAAATGAACCTTGAACATGCTTGAAGAGTCTGTGACAATCCAAACTCGTTACCCCTCCACGCCCACCCATTTAAAAGATAAACCCATTCATTCATTTTAATATTAATATTAATATTAATAATAGTAATAATTGGGTTTCATAGGTCAAGTATTTTTTGAATCCATTAACCTACCTTAGTGGGTCCTAAGATGGTCCCCGTTAAACCATATTATATCTAGTAATTGTTAGAAAAATTGCCAGATAGACCGAACGACGGAGCAGGCGACCAGAGCCATCGCCACTCGCCATCAGCCGCCGCCGCCGTCCCCACATGCCGAAGCCATCAACACTATGTCGTCGTCGTCACCCTGTTTCCACCATGGCCACCATTACAAACAACACCCCACCCACAACCAAGCACACCACCCCCACTCCAGAAGCTTCAAATAGGTCGTCTCTGAAATTTTTTGGCGAAGACCTCGATCTAGATCCTCAAATCAGAGATCTTGGTTCAGATCTATAGTAGATCTAAGTTTTGAGGGTAAGGATGATCTCCAAACGACTGATGGGGGCTCAAATAGAGGCAGTGGCGGTGGCGTTCACAGTGGTGGTGTTGGTGGTCGTCGAAGTGATGGCGGTGGCACTTTGGCAGGGCTGTGGAATTCTAGTCTATGGAGGGGCTGTAGTGGCGTTCAGCCATAGCAGTGGTATTGGAGGTTGTTGTCAACGCTATAGCCATAGCAGTGCGGAGGTCTAAGGTGGTGGCGATATTCTGGTGCAGCGGGGATGTGGTGGCGCCTGTAATGTGGTGGTTGATGACGCGATGGTGGTAGCAGTGAGGCGGGTCTTTTTCGGATATGGGTTAGTACCGTTTTATATTCAACCCATTTAACTCAGACCCAAACCCGACCCACCCACCCACCCAGTTTGTCACCTCTACGCATAACCAACTACCTTGAAGACCGTTAGGATCAAATTTCAGTCAAAGATCCCCCATACCATCTTCCTCGCTCAACCAAATCCGTACCACCACTTATGCATCTCTGTCTTTGTGTGTGTGTGTGTGTGGCAATATATGCATGAAGAATACTTACCATATGATCTTCCCTTGTTTGGCTGTTCTTGTTAACTACCAAAAAGAGTGAACAACTGAACGTTTCATACTATGCATTCTTGGATATTACTGAGAAAACCATTATCTTATACTCATCGAGTCCTCACAGCTCGACGCCAAATCTTCACCCAATCAAATTCTCCAGATTCATCTTCATTGATATCAAATAGTGGGTCGAAGGGCTATGCGTATGAAAGTAGTACGAGGAGCGACTCGGCCGGAAAAACGCTCCTGAAATCGCTCTAATCTGGTGTTTTCTTTACCGGGTTGAGCCTAGGAGGGCTATGTTATTGGTCTTCTTCTCAACGTGATGCAAGTTTGTTATTAGTAGCTTACGCAGATTCACTCGACGGAAATACAGAGCCATTGTCGGAGGTAGATGCCACCTTTGCCATGCCTCATTGATATCGTATACATGTACATGATTATAACACACACACACACCCCATAAATATTGTATAGTCCCAACTATCTTGGGTAGTTAGATAAATTGTTATATTAGTCCCTACCATGCTCCTGTCACATCAGCTCCCTTCAACCAACTATCCTAGATGGTCGGACTAATGATGTGAGACCATACTTTTTCTTTGTCTAAATACCTTTTTGTCATTACAAGCTAAATTTTTGTTCTGCAGACCTTTCAAGGTTTCTTGCTTACATATGTTATAGTCCCAATCTTTTTCCGACTGTGGTTATGTAGGAACCTAATAAGTTTGTTAGTAAAGGAAGGAAAAAATTGTGCAGACGATCGAGTTATTATTAGATAGTAGTAGGAGTTATGTTATGCTAGCTAGACTGTTAGATGAAAAAGTAAAAGTAAAAAATGTGGAGTGCTGTGACAGTTAGAATTGCCAGTTAAATTCTTGTATTACTGGACAGTGCTGGTGATTCCAACAACCAGGCCCAGAATTATAGAAAAGTAAGAAAAACGGAAATTGAAAAGCTCAAGGACTGGATAGCGTGTCTGTTCAGGCTCGAAAGCACTATGTTACATGGACTTAGGTAGCTATGTGAAACATGATTTGTTTCCCAATCATTTGTTTGTGGTTATTTTGGTTCAAAGGAGTTTTACTGAGGCAAGAGGCTATGTTATGCCGAGGCAAAACATGATAGAAAGCTGTCATTTTGAGTGAAGTCTAAGCCTAATTACATGAATTTATCTATTGATTGCTATATAAACTTTGTTGTTTGAACCTTCAACATTTTCACCCCAGTTTTCAAGTGTAAATGGATATGAAGTTGGCCACTCACATAGAATCTGGTTGATAAGAACGGAGTGCTACTGTGAGAAGTTGAATTTCTCCAAGTAATAAAGGATGGAATTTTGTCGAAATGATCTGGTTCCAGCTGCAAAGCGAGCTCATGTAACGAAAAGGCATAACGGGTATGTCTCATGTAACGAAAAGGCTGGAATCAAGCTTTTCAGTGGCATTCAAAATGTTTGACCTTGACAATAACGGGTATGTCTCATGTAACGAAAAGGCAACACCATCTGAGCAGTCTTCCAAACCAGTATGTCAGTTTGTCCCCGTTGGAAATTCTTTTTCTTCCTTTCATTTTCTTTGTTGTTCAATCCTCATAATCATAAATTTGTGTGCGGGTTACTAATTTTGTCACCGTTTATGTATGATGGACGTAATGTGTAGTTCTGGCCTTTTTGCCCAATAAGCGTGACAATTTGGAATTTGCATTTTGGTTCTCGATATAGTTTTAGTTAGGAAGTTGACACGTTGCCGCTTCACAATCCAAATATGTATTTTTTTCGACGTTTTTTGTTGTTCTGCTTTTGGACAACACCTGTTGTATTTGTTAGAGATGACCTTGGTCCGGGTTTGAAATTGGTATCTTGTGATCCATATCTTTTATCCAAATACATTATTGAAATATTGTCGAGTTCTAATAATGCATCCAGTATTTGCTGTCAGGGGCGAGCTCATTGCAATCCACTTTATAATCATAAATTAATGTTGCTTATACACCTCGTATAAAACTGGTAAATATTGGCCGCTGAAATTTTAAACACAGAGATAGATAAGAACGAATTCCAGAAAGTGATGGCTTTGATGCGAGTTCAGAACAGACAAGGGGCTCGCCACAGGGACGGACTGCGTGTTTCAGGCTCTGAAGTGAATGAATGCCTGCTAGAGTACTTCTTTGGTAAAGATGGCAAGGCATGCCTGGAACATGGACAATTTGTCCAATTCTTAAGGGACTTGCATAATGAAGTATGTGTTCTCTCTCGTTACTGCCATATTAGTTTTGATAGGTTTCTAGGCATTGCTATTACCTAAGTCGTCAGAGTTGTCAATATGTTTTGGATATATAAATGAGAGAGACAAAAATATCAATACCATGGTTACTGCACTTGTAAATTTAATACTAAAATAATTTGTCAATAAGTCCAGCTTATTAGTATTGAACTATTAATAAATATTATTGGAGATGTTTGCTAGCAATACATCGTGAGAACACATCTGGAATTCCGAGCTCCGAGTAACTTGGTTATATGCTAGTTGCTTGTCTGTAACATTGGAAAACTCGATTGTTTGCAAACTTTTTTGTCTGTAAAAAATCTCTTTATGAAAAAAGAAAAAGAAGTAAAACTTCTTCACGTGGATAGGGATTTGATCATCCTTTTTGGAGATTTTTAACAAAAGGTAAAAAAAAAACAAAAACAAAAACAAAAACAAAAAAAAAAACCTTAATTTTATCAAAAACTAATATTTAGAAAGGGTATTTTAAGGAAAGAGGCTTAATATACCGCGTTAAATGTCAAAAAAACCCTTAATTTTTTTAAAATTCTAATACTCAAAAAGTGTATTTTAGGGAAAGAGGCTTAATGCTATACTCAAGTCAAACACACCCTTAATTTAAAACAAACTTTGAATATAAGAAAAAGTATTATAAAGAAAAAAAAAATAAGTCATTTAACTCCTTCGGTGCTTTTATATGCAGAATAGACTAGATACTTACTGGGTTTTGAGTTCAAAGTCTTACAAAATCCTCAATCTCGTTCCATAATTCTACCTCAAGAAACTGCTGTTCACAACATTCCAGCTTATAAGCTCCTTCAATTCTATGCTCCTAATTAACCACTCTTAGACCCCTTTCCATGCTGAGTCTAAAAGTTGGTGTCTGCAGGAAACTTCTTTCAAAATGTCACCTCTACATATTCCAGAACTGAACTGCTTTTTAATTGTACCCTTGTGGAATGCTTAAAATGCCGAATTACTTGCAACTGGTGAAGGATTAATTCTTGTAGAATTTAGTGTTTGTTAATGAGGAGGATCTCAGTTGGTGTTCTTAAACTTCACAGCTATTGAGATTAGAGTTTGCTCACTATGACTACAACTCAGCAGGAACCATATCAGCTAAAGACTTTGCCTTGTCAATGGTTGCATCTGCTGACATGAAGAACATAAACAAGTTCCTTGATCGCGTTGATGAGATTACCAACGAACCAGGCCTTAGAGACATACGCGTTACATTCGAAGAATTCAAGAATTTTGCAGAGCTACGTAAAAGATTGCTTCCTGTCCATGGCTATCTTTAGCCACGGCAAGGTGAATGGACTGCTGACAAAGGAGGATTTCCAAAGAGCTGCTAATCATGTAAGTCCACACTTTTGTCAAGTTATAATCCTTCATTAGCTTGGACTCGCCGTTAACGGAAAAAATACATCTCACGATTAAAAGTCAAGAATATTGTTCTTCCTTTCCAAGTTATCAGCATCATGTTATGTATACTAATGGTGTGGTATATGTTAAACTAGGTATGCGGCATCTCTCTCACTGATAATGTGGTTGATATGATATTTTACGGGAATCTCAGCTCAGATGAGTTCCTCAGAGTTTTACAAAGACGAGAAGGAGACATTTCGCAGCCAAGGGAGGCAGGTGTTATGGGATTGATATCTTGCTGGTTGGCCTGTTCAAAAAATTGTTCTTCTTCAAGGATATTACAATAACTTTGATGAGCACTGCTACTTGGTGACCTAACAAACAATTGTACAGTAGTAAACCTAGATTTTTCGTCACGAGTTTGGCAATCGGATGTGCAATTGTTAGTGGTTCCTATATCGGTTCAATCAGATGTGCAATTGTTAACGGTTCCCATATCGATTTCCTCTTCTTGATTCATTGACAAATGCCAATGTACAATATATCTACACTACGCTGTATTTCTCCTTTAAAACTTGAACAATATACATATATAAAAAAAAACAAAGGTTGTGAGAGAGACGAACAATAAAGAATAAAGAAACATAAGACATTAAAGGATATATGGATTTTCCAATTCATTCCTTAGCATCTTCTAGAAATCAATGCATGTCCAATAATTCAGGGGTCTACCGTAGTAATAATAGAAAGATATTGTGCAAGTGTCTAAGATAGGAAGCCCAATAAGACTAGCACATAGTCAGATGATCAACTTGAAATATCCACATTTTTTCGGTAGTCATGATTGGCATTTCGGATTATGCAGTGCGCAACGTATCTAGAATCATGATTCCAAACCAAAGTTTTAGATCACCACACATGGGTTAGAGTTGCGTCGTTTAGATCTCAATTTGTTCGATTGGTTACGTAAGTCACGGCGACGCTTGTTGATAAGTTCAAACCAAACCTAGGTTTAACTAAGTTTTGTTTTCCTTTATCGGTATGTCAGAAGAATATAATTAAAATATCACATTAGAATGAGTAGAGACCTATTTTGAGTATGATGGGGTGCCTAACACCTTCGTATTGTATAACTTAATCCCCGAATCCGAATTTCGTAAGCTTAAAAAACTTTATTGGCATATTCCTGAATTATCTCAAAAAACTTTATTGACATTTAGAGTCAAATTAGATTTTTTTTTTAAATTTATTTGACCTTTAAACTAAGATGGCGATACGAGAAACTTAATTTTTTTCATAAGTGCGTCGTTACAATTTTAAGGTGAAAAAGAACATCTTTACACGTGGATAAGGCTAATAATTAAGGGTTTGTTTGAAATCACTTCTAGTTTTGGTTTTATGTTTTGAAAAAAACAACAATAAAAACTAGTTTAGTTTTTATTTTTTACAAAAAAGAAATGAGTGTTTGATTACTCAATATTTATTTTGAGTTTTTTTCTTTTTGAGTGTTTGATTACTTTTAGTTTTTATTTTGAGTTTTTCTTTGGTGGTGGTTGCGGTGGCTGTGGCCCCCCCGCTGTGACCGTCGGGGGGCAGTGGTCAGCGCGCTACGGTGGGCGGTGGGAGGATGGTGGTGGTGGTGGTCTCAAAATAAAAACCAAAACTGAAAACCCAAAACTCCCAAATGAGAGTTTTAAAAAACAGTCTTGTTTTAAAAACTGGTTTCAAAACTGAAGAATAATAAAAAAATAAAAATTGTGTGCCAAATTTTTTTTTTTCCTCTAGTTTATAAAATTAGAGAAAAAAAAACAAAAAATCAAATAAGTTTCAAACATACCTAAGGGGGTGGCCGTGGCCGTGGCGGTCCATTATGCTTAAAGTCGCCTAAGGCAACTAAAGTGTCAATGACCATTGATATCAACTTCCATTACGCTTAAAGTCAAAATTGGATGTAATGACTATTTCCCCAAAGTCATTATAGGCTTAAAAGTAATCCTATCATCAATTAGTTTTGGTCAGTCGATGGATCTTCCACTCCATGTGATTGCTTGGAAAATCTTATCCCTGTCTTTGTCTACGGGACCCAACATTTATGCTTGGTTACAAACTACTCTAATAAATGCTTTCCACTTAGTCTCCTGTTGACAAAAAAAAAGAGGAAAAATCAGCAGTATCATTATCAGTAATACTCCTGTTCAGAGCGTGCTTCATACTCCTCTTAAAGTTATAAGAGCAAGTGGCTCAGCTGCAGAGAAGTTGCATCTTCTGAAGTCTATTTTTATTTCATAAATAAATGGAGTTTGGAAATATGGTCTTGAGACTGCTGTCATGGGTGATCTTGGCTTTGGCTATGAGTAGATGCCATGGGTGTCTGGAGACAGAGAGACTTGCTCTTCTGCAGATCAAAGCTTCCATCAACCACCCCGACGGAACTTCTTTGCCAGAGTGGAAAGACGGCAATACCACTGATTGTTGTGACTGGAGTGGAGTTGAGTGCCACGAGGCCACACGTTCTGTAGTCGAACTTAAGCTTTCTGAGGAAAGGCAGTACGACTTAGGCCATTGGTGTTTGAATGCATCGTTGTTTCGCCCCTTTAAGTCGCTTACAGGTCTCGACTTATCATATAATCAACTGGTTATATGCACTGACAATGAAGGTATGCCATCTACTTTTCAGTAAAAAATTTCATTAACTTGCATGAACTTTCTGAGGCCATGGATTTGCATTATATATTTTTAAGACATGGATAATGTAGTTCAGGAGGCCATGTACCCCTTAAAACCTGATGTGGCCTCTTGTTCAAAGGGTAGGTGGCCTCTTCCAATGAGGGGTTACCTTTGCAAATCGGAGGTGTAAAAAATTCTGACAGTGGCTTTTATGTCTATTCTTTCTCTTGTAGGTGTTGAAAACCAATTGACAGAACTGAGAAACCTAGAGTTCCTTCATTTGCACTGGAATAATTTTGATAACAGGGTCTTATCATCTGTCAACGGCTTGACATCTCTTACACGGTTATACTTATCTAATAACTCTTTGGAGGGATCCATGGATTTAAAAGGTATGATTTTAATCGTATAGTATTGCTTCTCGACATGAATATCAATTAAATAGTTTTTTTACTTAGATTCTTAAGTAAAAGTCAATACATTACCAAACAGTAAAACTTCTAATGTGGTATTGTAACGAAAGAAAGTAAAAAAAAAAAAACACCTTTAAGTTTACAAAGGTCTAAAAACTCAAAAAATTATTTTACGGAAAGAGACTTAATACTACACTGAAGGTCAAAACCACCCTGGATTTACAACAAAATCTAAGCTATATAAAAGGGCACCTTAAGTAACAAAAATTTAAAAGGAGCATTTTCAAGAAAAAAAAATGTTTAGCTATTTAACCCTTGGTACAGTAGAGCTGCATCTACATCCCTTTTGGTTGAATTTATACTCTTTTGTTATTAAAAGATACATTACTGAACTTTTTTAACCTCTTTAGTGACAAATTATTACAATTTAGCCACAAAAGTCATAGTTTAGCCTCATTGTTTCAAAAGTCAAAATCATCCTTAATTTTTGTAAACCTTTTACATTTAAAAAGGGTCTTTTAAGGAAAGGAGAATTAATGTTATTTACTCAATCCATTGGGTTATTTTTATACAGTGCAATTAGATTCTTACCTATTCTAACCGTCATACTCTTTTGTTACTAAAGTATGCATTAGTGAACTTTTAACTTTTTTGACAAAAAAATGTCTAATTTAGCCAAGGGGGAGAATCTTGATATGCAATGTGCTGTCATTTGTCAGTGTTAGTTTGTTTTGTTAATTGTGGTTATGTTTTTTGTGTAATTAGTGAGCTGAGTTAATTTGTGTCTTGCATGTAGCCCACTTGTAGCCTACTATTAGAGCAACGACGAGGTTTTAACATGAGCGGAGTGCTGCAATCAGATGTTTTGTGTGAAAATTGACATGTTCTAGAAAAACAAACCAGTCCACCTCCCCTGTTTCTGCCTTTTTGTTGTGTGATAAAATGCAGATTGTTTTGTCTTCATAAAATCACTTACTTGAGTGTTATCTTACCTAAATTAGCTCTTAAACACGCCAACAGAATTCATTGGTAAATATGACGTATTAACATAGAGGTCAGAGATAGATTTTCATAACTGTTACTTATAATGTGTTACGGATTATTAGATTGCTCGAGTGTTATTAGATTGCTTGAGTGTTACATATAGGCAATATGGTCATAGGCATTAAAGAATTAACATGCTTGGGTTTACATATGATGCATTACATACGGCAGGGGAAGGGGCTAATTTCGAGTTTGTTTGCGAGGATAACAACCATCCTAGACTCGAAAGCCATTTAGGAAAATGGTCGATCATGTGATGTGCAGATTCAATCGGTGTGACATGAGATAGTGGAGCATGACTGCATGAGAAGAAATCAAAATCTACTTGAAGTTGTGACTTCACACGTACTTTGTCCTCGTCGAACGTCGACTAAACCTCTATTGACAGTAGATTAGACCAATTTGCTACAATCTTTCAAAATGAGGATCGAAAATGAAAAGGGATATGTTTGGGGGTGAATTTGGGATGATTACGTTTTTGCAGCCTCCATTGCAGAACATTTGAGTCAAGAACTAAAATTGAAAATCAAATTAAGAGCTCTGACTAGGATGTGTGTGCTTGTGTATTAGTATGCATGTTCATTATTTCCGAGAGAGAGAGAGAGATTGTGTTCGGCAGCGGGATTTTTGGCCGGGGAAATGAGACATATGAAGATTGACAAGTCCAGAGTGCCAAATGTTTTACTAAGTTTGGAAAGAGAAATGTCCAGAAATTTCATTTATCTTTTTTAAAAAAATGAGGGGTATACATGATCTGCCACGATATGATATACTATGATATCGATGTATAATACTAATAAATAATTTTTTTTTGACATGACATGATATAAAGCAAGTGCTTTACAGGACTATGTAGAATGAAGACTCTTGAAGAGCTTGACCTCTCCTCTAATGAACTGGAGGGCAACTTACCTCGGTGCTGGGCAAACTTGGCATCCCTCACATCTATCCTACTCTCTTCCAATCAGTTTACTGGAGATATTGGATTATCCCCACTTGTTAATCTGACGTCTCTCGAAGATCTTAGACTTTCTAACAACAATTTTCAGATCCCAATCTCGTTCAGGCCATTCTTCAATCACTCAAGACTTAAGGCGATCGAATGCTTGAATAACGACTATTTGTTGGAAACAGATGAGTTTCAAGCTTCAGTTCCAAGTTTCCAGCTATATTACATTGGACTATCCGACGCCGATAGACATGGAAACAATAATGCAGCCGTTCCCAAGTTTCTCTACCACCAGCATAGCCTCAGATCTATTTGTCTAAATGACATAAGCTTTAGTGGGAAGTCCTTTCTCTGGTTAATTGAGAACAACACGGAATTACTGACACTTGTTCTCCGAAATAATTCTTTCACTGGACCCCTCCAAATGCCATCAAATCCTATTTCAAAGCTGTCAGTTTTGGATTTTTCAAGCAATCACTTTTCCGGCAACATTCCTGAAGACATTGCCACTTATTTCCCTGGTTTAAGAGTCTTAAGACTGTCTGCAAATAGCTTTACAGGTACTATTCCCTCTTCACTTGGTGACATGGCCACTATCTTCTATCTTGATTTGTCCCATAATCTTTTGTCTGGCAACATACCAGACAGCTTGGCAATGGGTTGCCGCTCTCTTTTTACCTTGAGACTTTCAAACAACACTTTACAAGGCTCAATACTACCAATGCGTCATAACCTGACCAAATTATTTTCTTTAGAGCTCGATGTGAATAACTTCACCACAATCCCGAATAGCTTGTCTAGTTGCTATAATTTGGTGGTGTTGAAGATTAATCATAATCATCTTGAAGGTCCTTTTCCAACTGCAATTTGTCAACTCAAGTCTCTTGAATATTTGGACATCTCAGAGAACAGTATTGCTGGCATTTTACCTGCTTGCTTCAGCCCACCGGATATCACGTATGTTAAGCTGTCCAAAAACAGGCTACAAGGACCGTTGCCTCATGCATTCTTTAATTGCACGATGTTACGGATTTTAGATCTTAGTCATAATCAATTAACTGGTCCCGTCTCGAAATGGTTTGACAACCTTTCTAGTCTGAGCATTCTTCTCTTGAGCAATAATCTTTTTGAACGTGAGGTCTTATTTCAATTTTGTCACTTGTCCGAGTTAACTTTGATTAATCTTTCAAATAATAGTCTATCTGGTAGCATCCCTACTTGCTTGGGAAACATCATGTTTATGCCATTATTAGACAAACTTGGCATCCCGCGGCGACTACTAGGAATACGTGGTGGCATCATTTTCGATATGCCAAATACGTATGAAGAAATATATTTAGAAGAACTTATACAGTTCGTAACAAAATCAATCCCTCTTGTGTACCGGGGAGAAATGCTAAACTATTTCTCCGCCATTGACTTGTCTTGCAACAATTTTTTGGGCCACATACCACCTGAAATTTGGAAACTATTCTATCTTAAATCTTTAAACTTGTCCCGCAATAGCCTCAGTGGAACGATCCCGATAACGTTTGCAAACTTAACGGACACAGAGAGCTTAGACCTTTCCTATAACAGATTGACAGGAAACATCCCTTCTCAACTTGCTAACCTAGACTCGCTTCAAGTCTTCAATGTGTCATTCAATAACTTATCCGGACCAATACCTGAGGGACCCCACTTTCAAACTTTTAATGGCATGAGCTATGTAGGCAATCAACTTCTTTGTGGAAGGGCTGTATCCAGAAATTGTGCCAACCTATCATCAGGTATAGTACCACCAGGAACCATGAAAGGGACTAATTTCATGGACATGGACATGGACACTTTTTACGTGAGCTTCGCAACAGCCTACATAATAATGTTCCTGGCATTTTTCGCGATTCTCTGCATAAATCCTTATTGGCGGCAAGTGTGGTTTCATCTTATTGAGGTTAGCCTGAGCTATTGCTATTACTTTGTGGTGGACAATCTTCCTTAAATGTAGTTTCTCAAGATAGTTAAATGTACCGTGTTAATTGTTTTTCTCTTTTTATTATGATTTGTAATTCAAACTGGTGAATCTTTTCTATGCAATCCACGTTCGAGAGTTATTATGCTTTGATGAATGAAGATAGTTAGAATCTGTTTGATTACCATTACTAGTTTAGTGTTATGTATTCTATTTTTCACTCTTAATTGACTTCTGCATGGCTACCACTCGAATATGGATTTTTTTACGATAAGGTGCTTTTGTATATCTTCTGCAAAATGTGTCGTGTTTTGTTTAGTTCAATATTCAAAGTGTGAATGCGTTGATCATCTCAGTTTATTATACACGCGTAATAGTTTCTACATATATTGCAAGCCGATGAAGGCATTGTGCGCATTTCATTCCAAGTACAAGAAATCGTGCTTCTGTGAGGACCAAAAAACTGTCAAGCTTGGGTTATGTATTGGCCTTAAAATTTATGTAGCAAGTTGGCTATCAGCCCAACTTGATTGGTTTCTCAATTTTCAGTGAAGTTAGCCGACGTAATCTCGGAAGGCAAAAGAAGTCTTCTCGATAAATTTAGCTATAAGATGTTATAAGGAAGCCAAGGTGATGCAATATGCCTTAAAGGCTGAAGCGTCGTTCGCTGGCTTAGCATGACCATAAGATCCAATCTACTCGGCCGACTTTGTGATGAACACCACTTCTTGATTAAGGAGGACAATCATAGGCAAAACTATCCCATGTTTGCTGATGCTTCCTTCCGAACTCACTAACGGCTTCTGAACTCCGGCATAGCCAAATACCCACTGAGACCCATTCAATCCCTTCCCCCATAATCAAACCCATTCAATCCCTTCCCCCAGAATCAAAGCTCATAACTCCTCCCCCTCAGCTCATAGATCCACCTGCCCTGATTTCAAACTACCTCAACCTAATCGTAATTTTCTTCTCTGCAACTCCTTTAACTCCTCACTATCCTTATACCCGTCATGAACACCCATCCAACCAACCAAGATGAAATAAATGAGCTTATCTTTCATACAAACCGTCTCCACTGCTCTCTTGAACCCATTGAACTAGAATCAGACTCGTCATTCCCAGAATCTAACATTTCTCTGACTCTGATCGACAAGATCATAAGTGACAAGCCTCTTAATCACCATAGAGTCAGAAACATCATTCAACGTGCTTGGAACCCGACCCATGGGTTTAAAATTTGGGAACAAGACAATCGTATCCTGTTCATCTTCAACAGTGAACAAGACATGCATCAAATCCACGAAAAATGGCCTTGGTCTATCATGGGCTCTCATCTGGTTCTTCGCGAATGGCCGTCAGATGCTGCTATACAAGAAATTCCTCTTAATCTTTCTCCATTCTGGGTTAGGGTCTATGGACTCCCGCCCAATAAAATGACAAAGAATAATGCAATTACGATTGCAAAAAGATTGGGGAAATTACTGGAAATTAAGACATCCAGAGATGGTAAAATTGGGGAGAAAGGGTATATGAGAATTAGAGCTGAAATCAATATTGAAGATGCCATTCCCAAAGGTTTTGCAATGAAGAGATCGGGCATGGAGGACATCTGGGTGCAATTCAAATTCGAACGTCTACCAGATCTTTGTTTCGGATGTGGTCACCTTGGGCATGTTAAAAAATTGGGCCAGCGTCCTGCTGACCCGCTGGCTAACTGGAGCATTGCAGGAGCACCGCGACCTTATGGTCCCTGGATCAGAACTTCATTCGAAGGAGATCAGCTATATCCGAAACTGAATCTAAGTCCCAATAATCACATCTCTGCAAATAAATCGCCGGCGAACTGAAATAGCTTGGGACAACCGGAACGGGGGAAGGCTCATGCCTCGATACAATCACCTACTACTGACTCCAACCCCGAGGTAACCTGTTATCCCCCTTATCAGGCTCGAAATGAGCCCCATCCGTACACCCTCTGATCCTTTCTCAAAAGAATCTCCCAACCCTACGCCAAACCGATGCCCTTGCTAACTACTTGTTCCACCTGTCGCCCCATAACCCCCCTCTCCCAAGTAATGCAAGTTCTCCTAGCTTAAGAGGGTGTTTGAGATTGATTCTAGAATGGTTAAACCTGATTAAATTCCGATTAAATCAGGTTTTAAGAGATTGAAAAAAAAAAGTAAATTGATTAAATCCGCCCAAATGTGCTCACAACTGATTACATCCATAATCCTCGTTTTCTAGATTTAAGATTTAATCAGTGTCGGAGAATCAGGTGTGACCAAGGAAATTACCGAAATATCCTCACATATAAAAGGCATTAAATGCTCTCTTTCAATTTGTTTACATTATATGGTAATTTTACCGCACTAAATCTACTTTAATCTCTTTTTATCCAAACACTTTCAACAACTTTTAATCTGTTATACTTCAAATGGATTAAAGCTGATTATTTAATTTTAATTCACTTTTGAGAATCAATCCCAAACGGCCTCTAAATGAATTACCAAATAACCTACATGACCTACAGTGCAACCCAAACTCTGAACAGACCACTGCAATTGTCTACCCTTTACTCATGGCCCATAACATTCCTCCCCCTGAACTAGGCCCAAAAAAATCACAAAAAAGAAAACTGAACCTGTCACCCATATGCTCTCCCAAGAAACTAAAGCCCACCACTAACTCCCTTAGCCCAGTCCAATTTGAACCAAATCCCACATCTTATTCTACAACTCAGCTCACATCCCAGCAACACCAAAAAAAAAAGAGCTCTGTCTAGAAAACTCACGCTCAAACAACAAGCGAGACTCCACAAAACCAATTCCATCCCAAGCTCCCCAACCACAGTCTGTGCAAGTTCAGGTGAAATCCAGGTGGAAGAAGGCTTTGACCTTGAACCACCCCCCCCATGTTAGTCCTCTCAAGGAACTGTCAGGGGCTCGGAACTAGAAAGAAGGTTCGGCCCTCCGTCGGCTTGTCTCAAGCCTCTCCTCTGAAAGTCTCTCTCTCTCTCTCTCTCTCTCTCTCTGAAACAGGGGCGGAGCCAGGAATCTACCCCAGGGAGTGCTAAACATGTATCGCAATCAGTAAAAAAAAATTATAAATAAAATAACATACAAAAATAGAGTGCACAAAGTATAAAGAACATTTTTACATGTCGCTAATGCCGATAATGCAAATAACTAAGTGCAGCCGTGGCTCAAGTACTCAAGAGAAACACAAATCAATGTAGCTGAAGTGTCAAAGAACGTAGGTATTGATTTAAGTTAAACTTAATGTCCAAAAAGTAACGACTTTTTCTAAAGAAATCACGGTCTGCTTTACCTCCTTCGTGCTATACTTTACGGCGACAAAAGTCCTTATACATCAAGGGATAATTACAGCAACGTCCCGAAAGTTAGGATAAAGTTATAGTCAAGGACACAAAGTTTCAAAATGTAACATATCGTGACCAAAAAGTTAAAAAGGTAATATTTGTGTCCATTCGTTAGGATTTTGACTAAAAAGTATACTTTTTTTTATGATGTGATCATTACGTATTTTGAAAATGAAAATATTTTTCTTGTATTGTATATACCGAATACTTTTTAAAATTTTAAAATTTTAAAATTAGGATTTCAAACCCTAATTTGAAAATAAAGGTACTGAAACACTAATTTTCAAATTAGGATGTCAAACACACACACACACACACCCCTTCCCCTGTCGCCCCCTCCCTCCCCCCAACCCCACGGCCGCCTTCACATCACCTCAACACCATGGCACCACCAATTAGTCATTAGATATCTCTTTCTCAGTGGTCTTTTCAATCCAAAGAGAAATGGGATAGCTAATGAACTCGGAATGCTTCTTGATAAGGTCCTTGAGACGGCACTCTTCAAGGTACTACTCTAGCTGGTCTTCCTTAAGGTAAAGAGTGATCTTTGTACCCCTGCCAAGGTTCTAACCTGAGGTGTCCCTTGTGATGGTGAATGAACCACCAGCCTGAGACTCCCAGACATACCCCTCGTCATCATTGTGATTTGTGGTTACAATCACCTTCTCAGCAACCAAGTAAGCCAAGTAGAACCCAACTCCAAATTATCCAATCACGCTTACATCAGCACAGCAGCCAGAGCTTCAATAAATCCTTTGGTTCCAGACCTTGCAATGGTACCAAGATTATTCACCAAATCTGCCAAAATACAGTAGGCAATTAGAATCTCAATAGTGTGATCCTGATACGATAGGAACTTCTGGTGTACATAAATAAAATCAGGTGATGATTTGTCTTTGTACAAATATGTTTTTCTTGAGGCACCTGAATTAATGTTCTCAGGGTTACTTCCCAGTGCCCCCTCCCCCAAAAACAAAGTCTGATTTTCTCTTTTAGATGAAGTAATGACATTTTTTTTAAAAAATAACCTTCTGACTTAAGGGCAATAAAGTCATTTTTTTATATAAATCGTTAGGTTTTTAAGATTCCGTGTTTGATCAACGGATATAAGTG
Source organism: Escallonia rubra (assembly GCA_033065855.1). Taxonomy (NCBI): domain Eukaryota; kingdom Viridiplantae; phylum Streptophyta; class Magnoliopsida; order Escalloniales; family Escalloniaceae; genus Escallonia; species Escallonia rubra. Next base: position 65,595 of record JAVXUO010002918.1, on the reverse strand, counting down.
TAATTTGTCCAAACTAATGGACATTCGTGTATTTTCATTATAACCTCAGGGACATTGGTATAACCATCCTTACATTTAAAAGTAATCCTATCATTGGTCTAGTTTTGGTCATTGGACGGGTCTTCCACTCCATCCGACTGCTTGGAAAATTCTTCCCCTGTCATTCTCCTGGGGACCCAACGTTTATGCTTGACAAAAGCTCTGTTGACTAATCCCCACATGCTTGGCAAAAGCTATCTTGACTAATCCCTACTTAGTCGGCTGTTGAAAAGAGAAAATGAAAAAAAAAAAAAAATCAACAATATCATTATCAGTACTTCATACTCTTATTGAAGTTATGAGAGCAAATGGCTCAACCGCAGAGAAGTTGCATCTTCTGAAGTTCCTTTTTTTTCGTAGTTAGAGTTTGGACATGTTCTTGAGACTACTGTCATGGTTTTGTTTTGCCTTATGTGTCGGATAAAAATTATTGATAATCATATTAAAATTTATCGAGAACTATTTACGGTATGATAGGACGCCCAACACATTTCATTGTATAACTTAGTCCCGATATTTGAATGATTCAAATATCATATTCAAATATCGTAAGCTTAGAAAGTTTTATTGGACACTTAGAATCAACTCAGGATATTTTTTTTGCTTGTTAATTGTTTAATTAACTCTAAAAATAGCGGTTTGAAAATTTCAGTATTTCTCTAATGTGCTCTCACAGTTCTCAAAGTGATAAAGAACATTTTTACATGCCAGTAATGCAAAGAACTGTGGTCCAAGTACTCGAAGATCATAAATATAAAAAAAAAAGTACGCTCGGCTCTGCTTCATCAGCTTTGTAGTTTGGACCGTACTATATGGCGGCAAACGTCATTGGAAGCAAACCTATCATTGTTTATGGTCGGCTCAAAGCACTCAGAAAAATGTTTGGTACATACCAAACATTTGGAGCTCTGGTGGTAGTTGGTGGTTGATGGTTGTTCTTGGTGGCGGTGGTGTCTGCACCCCTACTTTGTTCTTAGGTTTAGTTGGTGGCTTAGGAGGGGTTGATCTTGCGGCTGAGGCAGCTGTTGTTGACGGATGTTGATGGTCTGTTGGCGTCTTGGTTAGGGGAATTGTGGCTAAGATGTTTGTGAGGTGATCGAAGTCTGGTTGTAGTTGGTGTCCTTTGGAGCTCGACAGCAGTGTGATGGTGAACGGAGATGCTGGAGATTCCGGCGCCGGTGCGGCGATTTCGGCAGAGGTGATGTGGCAGCGGCGGCGGTGACAACTGTCTGGCTCTGGGCTTGCGGCTGGTAGATGTTGTTAATTTTGGATTGGTTGTTTGTGACTCCATCTTGTTTTTTTTATTTTTAGTTTTATCTAGTTGGTAAGTTTATCTAGTTAGTGTTTATCTAGTCGGCTGGTTTTTCTTTCTTTTGGTTATTATTTGTTTCTTGTTTCTTTACCGGAAAAAAAAGGTTAGTTTGTTTAGGACTTTGTTTTTTGGTTCTGTATTTTTCGGTATGTTTTAATTCTGTTATCTTTTTATTTTTATTTAGTTGTACTTATCGGTTGGGATCCGTATTGGTTTAGTTAATTAGACTTATTTTGCTTTGTAATCTCAAAGGCTAGGGATGTTAGCCTCTTTAATTAACTTATTGGTATATATTTCTCATAATTCTCCAAAAAAAAAAAAAAAAAAAATGAACAACGCATCAACAAGGAAGGTCTTCAGGGAAATCTCCGTTTGCTTTCATTTCTTTTTTACATTCTTCAGTTCTGTTTACTCTCATTTTGTTTCTTGTTGGAGAAAACTAGAGGTGGCAATAACAACTCAAACTCATTTATCTGCCCAAATCTGTCCACTTAAAATTCACCCAAACTCACCCATTAAATAATTGAGTATAAATAGGTCAGTAATTACTGAATCCAATAACCCATGGGTTTAAATCGGTTTTAATTGGGTGCCCATCAACCCATTAGTAGTTTGACACTTAAAATTTTAAAATCAAAATTTTTTACATAGCAACAGCAAGACCACCGTCTCCACCTGATGTCACCCTCGACCATCGTCATCGCCATCACCACCGTCTCCACCTGCCGTCGCTGTCGTTGCCGTCTCCCGAATCTCTGCCTTCCCGTCATGATGGTGCTCAGATCAGCCCGTCCCTCCTTAGTGTCCAGTGGTTACCGCCGCCATCTCCACCTATCGTCTCCGTCACTGCCGCCGCCGTCGTCTCCGGTAGCTGTTGTCCCATCCCGTTGGCTCAAATATGCTTTTTCTCTATATAGATCTACTATTTTTCTGGGTGATCTTTAAACATTTTGGTTGTTGGCTGAGTTGGTGGGGCGATGACGTGGCGGTGGTGGTGCGGCGATGGTGGAGTCATGGTGGCGAAATAGTGGCGCGGCGATGGTGGTGAGACGACGTATCTAACTTGGTGGTGGTTGTTTACTGCATGATGGTGGTGCCCATATGGCTGGGATGGGGTTGGTTACAGGTATTGCGACGATGGAATCGTGGTGGTTTGCTACGCGATAGTGGTAGCATTGTGGCTGGACGATGGTGGTGGTTGCAAGTATTTCGACAATGGAATCGTGGTGGTTTGTTGGGCGATGGTGGTAGCATTGTGGCTGGGTGATGATGGTAGTTGTAGGTATGGTGATGTGGACTCATGGTGGTTGCGGTTGCCTTATGGTGGATGTCATCTTTTGAGCGGTGGTGGTTGTTTGCTGCGTGATGGTGGTTGCAAGTATGGTCGGCGGTGGTTCCAGGTATGAGGTAACGATAGAGTCGTGGTGGTTGCCGTTGCCTTAGGGTGAATGCTGCTCTTAGTGTGGTGGTATGGCATAGTAGTAGTCGTTTAGTGTGGCTTTGGTGTTGGTTGGTTAAGAATCAAGATGCAAAGGTAAAAAAAAATTGGGTTATGGGTCATTAGTGGTTTAATGGGTTAAATCAACCCATTTAAGAGATGACCCAGCGCATCCACAACTAAATAAGTATAAATGGATCAACTACCTATCTATACCCAACCCATTTAATCTTAACCCAAACTCAACCTACCCACCCATTATGCCACCCCTAGAGAAAACTGGAGATTGACTCTTTCAACTTTAGAGCGTGCTTGGTCGCCAGTTGAATAAAGAAAAGGAAAAATATGCAACTTTATAGCGTTATTACTTCTTAGTCCTCGAATTCTAATATCCAGTTGCGTAAGCTTAAAAAACTTTACTGGACGACTTCGTTTGACAAAACTTATTTTTTTGTTTTCAGTTTTTAAAGAGCAGCTTATTTTTTTTTTTTTTACAAAAACAAGTGGGTGTTTGATAACCCTTTTTTTTTTTGAGTTTTTTTTTTTTTTGATGTTTGGTAACCCTTTTTATTTTGACTTTTTTTTGTGTGTGTGGTTTGCAGTGGCTGTGGTGGGGCATAGCGGTGGTCGATGATGGTGGTGGCCGGCGGTGGTCGCCGGTAGGCGGCCGGCAGTTGTCGCGGCAGTCGCCAGCAGTGGCTGCCGGTCGGCGGTGGTGACCGGAGCTGGCTGCTGCCCTGTGGTGATTGCCGGCGGCCGGAGGTGGCTGTTGGCGATGTGTGCGTTGTGGTGGAGGTCTCAAAAAAAATTTAAGTGAAAAAAAAGAACTTTTTCCTCTTTTTTTTTACTCTACAATTTAAAAAGTGGTTTTTTAAATTGAAAAAAAATGGTTACCAAACGCACTTTTTTTTTCCAATTTTCAAAACTGAAAAAAAAAGAGGAAAAAAAAGCGTCAAACATGGCCTTATAGTCGAACCAAAATTTTTTTTTGTTTTCCCTTGATAATTACTTAATTAATCCTAAAAATAAGATGGTGGCACGAAAAACAGTTTTCTCCTGATGCGCATCATTACAGCTGTCAAAGTGGAAAAGAACATTTTTACATGTCGAGGTGCAAATAACTAAGTGCGGCCGTGGAGCAAGTACTCAAGGGAAACAAAAATCAATGCAATTGAAGTGTCAAAGACCATAGGTACCGATTTAAGTTAAACTATTAAACTTAACATCAAAATATTAATGACTTTTTTTCAAAGAAATCACCGTCTGCTTTATCTGCTTCCTGCTGTATTTTGCGGGGACAAAAGTCATTATACATTTGGAAGTAATCCTATCATTGATTTGATTTTGGTCTTTCGACGGGTCTTCCACTCCATGTGATTGCTTGGAAAATCCTTTCCCTGTCTTTCTCCACGGGACCCAACATTTATGCTTGGCACAAATAACTACTCAGAAAAATGCTTTTCACTTAGTGGCATGTTGAAATAAGAAGAAGAAAAATGGACAATATCATTATCAGGAATAGTTCTGTTCAGAGCGTGCTTCACACTCCTGTTAAAGTTATAAGAGCAAGTGGCTCAGCTGCAGAGAAGTTGCATCTTCTGAAGTCTATTTTTATTTCATAAATAGATGGAGTTTGGAAATATGGTTTCGAGACTGCTGTCATGGGTGATCTTGGCTTTGGCTATGAGTAGATGCCATGGGTGTCTGGAGGCAGAGAGACTTGCTCTTCTGCAGATCAAAGCTTCCATCAACCAACCCAACGGAACTTCTTTGCTAGATTGGAAAGACGACAATATCGTCGATTGTTGTCAGTGGCCTGAAGTTACGTGCCACGAGGTCACACGTTCTGTAGTCGAACTTGACCTTGTATTTAAAAGAAAGTTCGAGTTAGGCGATTGGTGTTTAAATGTATCTTTGTTTCGCCCCTTTGAATCGCTCACAAATCTCAGCTTAATAGGCAATCAACTGGTTATATGCACCGACGATGAAGGTCTGCCATCTAAGTTTCAATAAATTGTTTATTAACTTGCATGAACTTTTCAGGCCATGGATTTGCATGAATATTTTTTAGGACATGGGTAATGTAGTTCGAGAGGCCATGTACCCTTTAAAACCTGATATGCCCTCTTGTTGAAAGGGTATATGGCCTCTTTCATGGGGAATTACTTTTGCAAATCAGTTTAGTAAGAAATTTTGACAGGGGCTTTAACATCTGTTCTTTCTCTGGTAGGTGTTGAAATGTCAAATATGAGAAACCTGAAGCTGCTTAATTTGGCGATAAATAATCTCAATAACAGCATCTTATCATCTGTCAACCGCCTGGCATCTCTTAAAAGTTTATACCTCGGAAGCAACAATTTGAAGGGCTCCCTTCATTTAAAAGGTACGAGTTTTACCGTATACTACTTCTTGTCTATATCTTAACAAAGTAAAGTGAACCTTTTCATGGTTACAAGTGTTCATCAAGACTTTGAGGGCTTGAAGTACCTTTTTTCAATTGGGGCTTGAGATATTAAGGCAGCTATCGGTTGCATTAAGTGGCAAAATAACCCTCAAACATTAGGAATACTTTTGCAACATCAAACATTTTAAGCAAGGGCAATTTCGGTAAATTGTAACGCAAACCAAAACCATTGGACCTCTATCGCAACCACCTGATTGATCGATCCACCATAATTCCTACCAGCTCCACCGCCACAATTGCAAGTCCACCACCGCCACTATCATCCCCATCTTGGAGGCGATGCGCTGGTGTTGCACGTGAAAACGGTGGGGTGGGTATGTTGGAAGACGGACTGGCGGGCGACAAAGAACTGGACGCCGTTGTGGAGGTGGAGGCAGGGGGCTTATGAGCGTGGAGGTCGTGTCAGGGAGGCGTTGGGGTCGCGATGGAGGGTGTGGAGCAGGGGCACGATGCAGAGGTTGCGCACGGTGACGGCTTCTTCGGTGGTAGACGAGGAAAAGGATCGAAGGGCGATTTGGGGATTGGAGTTCGCGGTGGAGAGCTAGGGGAGGCGGTGGTTCGAACAGGGCGAGGGGTAGTTTACATTGGGCAGTTTGCATCTGGCGGTGGTTCGTGTGTGATAGTTTACATTTGTTATAAATGTAGCCCCTAAGTTTATTGCATTATAAATTAACCCCTCAAATTTAAACAACTTTGGCAAAGTATTCCCAAAATAATGTAGTCTTTGAGAATACCCTTTTCCACTAATAGGTCAACCGGTGTCTCGGAGGTGATTTTTGCCGTATAATTATAAATTAAAAAAAAATGTATGAGGGAGGAATTTCAATCTTGCCATAGTTGAAAAGTGGCTTTGCCACTTAAGTCTTTTTCAATAACAAAGTTTCGACAAAGAGGAAGCTCGCTACTAATTGAAATTGACGGGTGTTCAAAGCATGGGATTTTCGAGCTCTTCAAGCTGAAAACTGGACTTGGTGGATGATCGACTCGCATGACTGATCAAAAATATTTTGCCATTTTTTTTTTGGGTAAAGGTTCTAATTTTAGTAAAAGCACAATCCTTTAATTACAAACTAATCAGGACTCGGTCAAAATCTAACAAAGCTTTTAAAAGCTTCAATCTGCTTGGGCAACAAAATCTAGAATTTGGAACAAGCAACAACATTCTATCTTTAACACCCTACATATTGGAGCCAAATCACAGGCTTGTAAGCCATCAGCATCATGTAATTTGCTTAGGGATTCAGGTGACAACACCAGTGAAACAAGCTCTGAAAATCTCAATATCCACCATGATCTACTCGCTCCGAGAATATAATCAGTAACGCCCATGCTATTTCGATAACCCTATCCCATTGCCATACACAAATACTCCAATCAAAGCTTCTCTATGCAACCCAATATATCTTTGTAACCTTTGACTAACCAAAGACCCAAGTGGACTAACAATTCATGAAGCTATCCAGAATCCATTGCTGTGGACTTATAAACCACTTATCCCACAATGGAAGCAGAATAGAAGATGCACACCTCCTGGTTTGATACGAAACTTTAGCATATGTAGTAAGTAATGAATCTCAGCAATAATGAAGCAGCATAACCAAAGACACCGCTAGAATAACACAAAAAATTGAGTACATTACTATAGAATGAGGAGATAATAGCAACTTTAGCTAGTTAGAGACAGAATGAGACAGAGAAATTGTAATATGGTCAAGCATGTATGTGCCGTCCACTAACAACATAACATGATAGTATAGAGGCCGAGAAGAAGATGATGACATGATGTGAGGATGTAAGTACCCTTCAGATGTAATACAAACACGACAATTAATTACAAGAGGAGGGGGGGGGGGGGGAGAGAGAGAGAGAGAGAGAGAGAGAGAGGGGGGGGGGGGGAACTCATTGAGAGTTTGTTTGGAAGGATACAAGCCATTTAGGAAATGATCAATAATGTCGTGTGCAGATTCAAATAGTTATACATGAGATATTGGAGCATGACTGCACGAGAAGAAATCAAAATCTACTTATAGTTGCGACTTCGCAAGAACTTTTTCCTCATCTAACGTTTGCTAAACCTCTGTTACAATCTTTTCAGAATGAGAATCGAGAATGAAAAGGGATATATTTGGGGTGAATTTGGGATGATTAAGTTTTTTGCAGCCTCCATTGCAGAACATTTGAGTTGAGAACTAAAAATGAAAGATGTGTGCTTGTGTGCGAGTATGTGTCGCTTATTTATTTTCATAGTCATAGGTGGTGGGGTGGGGGGGGGGGGGAGGAGAGAGAGAGAGTTGTGTGTGTGTGTGTTCGTATTAAGCATGATAACATTGTTGAGCCCATTCTCTAAAAGTTTAAGCTTTTAGAGCAGATGGTAAATTAACATGGTATCAGAGCTCTGGTTTAGCAAGGTCTTGGGTTCAATTCTTCCCGCTTGCATTTCTGGTCCCCCTTTATTATAGTGCTATTTGCACTCAATTTATTTCTGACTTGGTATGTCTCTCCACGTGCAATCGGGGGCTTGCACGTGAGGGGGAGTATTAAGCATGATAACATTGTTGGGTCCATTCTCTAATAGCTTTTTTGGCCAGGGAAAGTGCAGAGAGACGATAATGTTGCTTGACGAATTAATTCGGCAAGCCAAACATTGAGCATTTGAAGAGTGGCAAGTCCACAGTGCCAAACATTGTTTCCATTTATTTTTTTAATAAGGTTGACTTTAGAATGAGAAGTATCAAGAAATAAGAAATTTCACATTCTTTAAAGATAGATAGATATAGATGGATGATGATATGGTATGACATCATATGACATGCTATGGTCTGTGATACAGATGAAGTGTTTTTGACTTGAGGTGACATGACATATGACATAGAGCAAGTGTTTTACAGGGCTCTGTAGACTGAAGGCTCTTCAAGTGCTTGACCTTTCCTATAATAACCAGGAGGGCAACTTACCTTGGTGCTGGGCAAACTTGACATTCCTCAAGTCGATCCTTCTCTATTCCAATAAATTTACTGGAGATATTGCGTTATCTCCCCTTGTTAATCTGACGTCTCTCGAAGTACTCAGACTTTCTAACAACAATTTTCAGATCCCAATCTCGTTCCGGCCATTTTTCAATCACTCAAGACTTAAGACGATTGAATGCTTGAATAACGACTTTTTGTTGGAAACAGATGAGTTTCAAGCTTCAGTTCCAAGTTTCCAACTACACTCCATCGGATTACATGACGCCGGTAGACATGGTAACTATACTGTAGTCGTTCCCAAGTTTCTATACCACCAGCATAACCTCAAATACATTGAGCTTCATAACATGAACTTTAGCGGGAAGTCTTTTCTCTGGTTAATCGAGAACAAAATGGAATTAATGAATCTTTTTCTTCAAGATAATGCGCTCACCGGACCCCTACAAATGCCATCAAATCCTATTTCAAAGCTATCGAAATTGGAAATCTCAAGCAATCACTTTTCTGGCAACATTCCTGAAGACATAGGCACTTCTTTCCCTGGTTTAGAAGTCTTAAGAATGTCTGCAAATAACTTCACAGGTACTATTCCCTCTTCACTTGGTGACATGGCTTCTCTCAAATATCTTGATCTGTCCCATAATCTTTTGTCTGGCAACATACCAAACAGCTTGGGAATGGGTTGCCGCTCTCTAGAATTCTTGAGATTATCAAACAACACTTTACAAGGCTCAATATTACCGGCGCGTCATAACCTGACAATGTTGAGTTATTTAGAGCTCGATGTTAATAACTTCACTACAATCCCAAATAGCTTATCTAGTTGCTATAATTTGACTCTGTTGAAGATAAATCTTAACCATCTTGGCGGTCCTTTTCCAACTGCAATTTGTCAACTTCAGTTTCTTCAATATTTGGACATCTCAGAGAACAAAATTACCGGCATTTTACCTGCTTGCTTCAGCCCACCAGATATACAGTATGTTCAGTTATCCAAAAACAGGCTACAAGGACCTTTGTCTCGTGCACTTTCTAATTCCACGAGCTTACAGGTTTTAGATCTTAGCCATAATCAGTTAACTGGTCCCATCCCAAAATGGAGTGACAGCCTTTCGGGGATGACCACTCTTCTCTTGAACAATAATCATTTTGAAGGTGAGATCTCATCTCAATTTTGTCACTTGTCCAAGTTAAGCTTGATTGATCTTTCTATTAATAATCTTTCTGGCAGCATCCCTCCTTGCCTGGGAAACATCACATTTGCGCCATTAATGAACAGAAATGGCGTGTGGTGGCTACAGCTAATAGTGTACAGCATCACTTTATTAGGGGGCTATGAAGCAGAATTGGGATCACATGAACAAGCATTTGTACCTTTCGTAACAAAATCAATCCCTCAAGTGTACCGGGGACATATGTTAGACTATTTCTCTGCCATTGACTTGTCTTGCAACAATTTTGTGGGCCGCATACCACCTGAAATTGGGAGAGTATTCAATCTTAAATCTCTAAACTTGTCCCACAATAGCCTCAGTGGAACGATCCCGATAACGTTTGCAAACTTAACGGGCACAGAGAGCTTAGATCTCTCCTACAACAGATTGACAGGAAACATCCCTTCTCAACTTGCTAACCTAGACTCACTCCAAGTCTTCAATGTGTCATTCAATAACTTATCCGGCACGATACCTCAGGGACCCCACTTTCAGACTTTTGATGACAAGAGCTATGTAGGCAATCAGCTTCTTTGCGGAAAGCCCGTATTCAAAAATTGTACTGACCCAGAATCAGCTCCGGTAACACCAAGAACCAAGAAAGGGACTGAATTCATGGACATGGACATTTTCTACGTGAGCTTCACAACAGCCTACATAACAATGTTACTAGCAGTTTTCGCTATTCTGTGCATAAATCCTTATTGGCGACAAGCGTGGTTTCATCTTGTTGAGGTTAGCCTGAGCCATTGCTATTACTTTGTGGTGGACAATCTTCCTTAAATATACTTTGTGGTGGACAGTCTTCCTTAAATGTAGTTTCTCAAGATATTTAAATGTACTGTGTTAACTGTTTTCCCTTTTTATTATGATTTCTCATTCAAACTGATGAATCTCTTCTGATTCAATCCACGTTCGTTGGTTATTATGCTTTGATAAATGAAGATAGTTAGAATCTTTTTCCCTCCTAATTAACTTCTGCATGTCTACCACTCGATTATGGATGTTTTACGATAAGGTGCTTATGTTTATCCTCGGCATATTGTGCCATGTTTTGTTTAGTTCAATATTTAAAGTGTGAATACATTGATCATCTAAGTTTGTTATAAACCCTTAATAGTTTCTACATATATTGCAAGTGGATGAAAGCATTGCCCGCATTTCGTTCGAAGTACAAGAAATCATGCTTTTGTGAGGGCCAAAAAACTCTGAAGCTTGGGCTATGCATTAGCCTTCAAAATTGATGTAGCAAGTTGGCGGATTATTTTTACTCACCACCTCATACTTAGGGATCAATTACATTCAGCACCAAAAATTCAAAAATCTTTACTTTCAGCACCAAATGAAAGTCAAAATGTGTTTTGACCACACATATGTCAGTTGTTAAGGGGTAAAATAGTCTTTTTGCCCGTGAAAGCTACCTACCATCCCAGTCAGCTCCACATGGCCTAATCTCCTCTCATTTTTTCCTCCACGTCATTTCCCCCTAACAGCCCTGTCTTCTTTCTACACTTACTCGGCCGACTTCGTGATGAACACCACTTCTTGATTAAGTTAAAAAAGCATTTCGTCTTGTGAATGTCAACATTGTCTATTCCTACAGTAAGTCCACTCGCGATGGAAAAATTACTCCAACCTATTAGCAACTAAAAGTATTCAAGATCGGCATTAGTTTGCAAAGGAGGACGATCATAGGCAAAACTAGAGGGGCTATAATTTTTTGAGGTAAAATTAAGAGAGGATGAACTAATTAGGTAAAAACACATTTATTTTACGTTACAAATTACTAACTTGCCTTGCACAAATGACTTACAATCCAACAATTTATGTGGAACATTCTGGCTAGACCATTCTAGGAGACTACTATGATAATTCTATAGTTATGACACCCTTTTATATTATCGCATCACTCCAAAACTCACATACACGTTTAGAGGAAGAAAATTGGACAAAATTCACCCTACACCTCGTACTTAGGAATCAGGTGCACTTGACACACCAAACTTTGAACTTTGACACCCAACACTTCATACTTCAAAATCATGGTGCCCAGCGCCTAATTTTGATTAAACAGACCTTTGACCATATGTCTGTTAGTTTTTGAAGGGCAAAGTAATCACTTCGCTTATTATGTCTAAGGTGGCATTCACATGGCGTCCATGTGACATCTGCATGTGGTCCACATGGAAAACATTATAATTTTGAAGGATAAGTTCTTTCGGCTAACCTAACAATTCTTAATAACTCTTTTTTTAGCGATGTTAAATAAAAGTCAATAACAATAACGGCCAAAATATTTTCGATTTTTAGTATCCTGATCCCATTTATAGCCAAAGCATGAAGGGTTGTGTTTGGATTGGAGTTCATTAGGTACCATACATATCAGCTAAAGAGTTTGCATCCTTACGAGGAATATAAACAATATAAACATTTTTTCTATGCACAAACCACTTCTTAGAGACATACTACATATATTTATCAACTCCATATAAGAGACATAAATTTGGCTCACAAACCATAGTGGCAAAGTAACTTTCTTAGAGACATACTACATATATTTATCAACTCCATATAAGAGATATAAATTTGGCTCACAAACCGTAGTGGCAAATTAACTTTTCTGTAACTATTGAAATGTACAAGGTAGGCACTAGAGAGCGAATTAAAGTTGATATTACATTCATCATTGGCTATACTTCATACCGAATAATATTGTGTTGATATGCAGTTCATAGATATCAGATTTTTATATTTGCTATTCTAAATATTCATGCTAAGTAGATCTAACCCCAACAGTGTAAAAAATGATAGACGCCTTAATGGATAACCTCAAGGCCGCTAGTTTCAATCCCCATACCAACATATAATTGAAGTTCTAACCATAACACAAAAAAGGGGGGAAAATGCTATGTATATGTGCAATTCATTGCAAGCGGATTTTCATTTTAGCTTTCCCTAGTACTCAAATTTCCCTTATAAAGTTATGATATAAAGATTTATATTTCATTCCCAACAAGGCTGGTTTTAAGGCCAATTCATCTTTAACGCAAATTAGAAGTGAGCATAACACGATGAGTATGCCCCAATAATTCCTGTTATTCCAATGAGTAAGAAATCACTATATCAGCCTTCAATTTGTTTCCAACAAGTCTCCTTTTAAAGCAAAAGTACTCATGGACAACAAGATAAAGATCCTTATTTTCTCAAACAAGAAACTATATCACAACCGAAACAAGATAATTTCCCCTGAAGTTTTCTAGATAAACTCCAGAAATAAAGTCAACCGGTTAATAGCGACAATTTGTGGCTAAAAGTGGCAACCAACCACATGATCACAATACATAGTCCGCCAATAAGGTGAGGCGCCAATAACTTGGCCCCGAAAGCATCGCAGAACGGCATAGAGGGCAAAGATAGCTCTTCTTAAGCCAGTTGAGAATACAATCTTGATGATAGGCGTGGGAGCAAGGGGTTCGAGCAATTTCAACCCCAACTCTCAATTCCTCCAAACAGATTGCACACTTTTAAGATATCAAAGGGTTGCCATAACCAATCTTCACCTTCTCCAACTCCTTGACAAATAACTGGAACGCTCTAGTTGACCGATTTATGCCCTCAATCGCCTCTCCGTAGTACTGTAAGGATCTCTCAACAGTGACATTAATACCCAAAGGTACGTTTACACCAATAGATGCGTGCATAGTAATGCAGCGAGCTACGTGCTTCTGCATGGATAAAGGTAGCCCAATGCGAGAAAGGATGGGTGACACCAACCCCCATGCAATTTCGTGGACTTGATGCTCGCTCCTGGCAATGATGAATTCCCGACTGGCTTTTCGTGCTATAAAGATGTGAATTTCTCGCTTAACAACCCATTGAATCTGAAAGTATAGCACCATCAAGTGCTCGCTAGTTGTAGTGTCATTCGATATCATGTCCTCCAGCTGTTGGAGTAAACATGTATGTTTGCAAGTCTCCTTGTGTATTGTTAAGAGTTGAACAAGGAAGGGGAGATAAGTCGATCTGTGCTGCAACTTGCAAAGACCTTAAGGGCTGATGAAAGGAAAACCTTAGATACAAGTCTAAGCGTATATATATATTGAATTAGTTCTTCAGGTAAATCCTTTTCCAAATCAATAACTGTAAGGAAGGTTCAATCCATCCATCTTTGGCCATACATAGGATTCGAACAAGTGCATAGTTATTGTTTGCGCTGCTGGGCAAACTCACTATCAATCGTGCACCTTCGACACAACCAATGAACTGCGTGGGATCTTTTTTGCCTCTCGGGCCTGAGGACTTCGCTAAAAAGGAAAATTCATTGATGACAGAACACTAACTTGATCAATAGTCGATGCGCCCACTTGAATTACAAACACTATTATGAGTGTATATCGAACACAACTCTTACAGCGAACTGGGTTTCCTATCAAAATTACACAGATCATCTAACAAGTCTTCTTATGAGAAAACTATGCAAGCTATCTATGCTATTCTTAGTCTAATGTTGTTGAAAGGATTGACGACCCTTTTTCTTTTGTTATCCATTTGCTTTTATACTTAAGATATTTGGAACTGCTTTCTTTGGTAACCGTTGTCTCTTATCTTCTTTGGAGATAACTCCCTGAACTTCCACGACCGATCATTTATTCTGAAGCCTCCCCAATCACGCTGATCGTGGTCCATTTCATGTGCTTCCACTAACCGATTTCCTCGGCATGTTTCATCCGTTACTTTCAGCGCTATCGATTGTGATGCTACCTGGCGGTTTTCCTCTCTGTACAGAATTATTCGAACATTTCATTTTTCCGCGTTTCCTTTGATTGCTTGTCCTTTCCTTACTTTTCGGTAACAAATAATAATTGCTACAGTCGTGCTCTCTCCACCTTCCTCATTAATGCATTCTACTGCAGTTATTCTTATGCCAAGTGTTCGCATCCTATTTGTGAAAATATTTGGTGACAACATTGCCCCCCTTAACTCGCACGACGATACAGTCGTGTGAGTTAATTATGTTCGGCCCATTTTTTACTTCCTTTAATCTTGGGCTGTTCATCGGGCTTATTTAAATCGTGTTCTATTCGTTTTTCACTAGAGTACTTTCGCAGTAAACCCTAGAATTTTTAATCGTTCCTTTCTCAAATTACCTTCAGCAACTATGGTGAAAACAAGAATTGTTCCCCATGGAGATGAGGGAGAAGGAGTTGAAATCCCTTCCCATCCTCGGTGGGGAGTTGGGGCTCTTTTAGATCATGTTAACCCCATCGATTCTCGGGTTCTGATCCCTTATAAGATATGCCTGAAGCCTGTTAGCCCGCATATTTTAGGTCCATCCTTTAGGGTTCCTCCTCAGCCTCTTCGGGGTTATCCTGTCGATGATTCAGAGAAACTGCTTCTCGATCAGTTCCCCTTTTCTAAATTAGAAAGGATGGAGCAAAACTGAGTTGCCAATTAGATCATAGCCGACTCTGATTCATGCCGATTGGGGTTTATGGGTTGATCTCATGTCTGCCACTTATGCCGATAAGTGGAGGCGGCAAGGTATTTTTGAACTTATTCATATGTCTAAAACCCCTCCTAAGGTGGATCGATGGCTTTTGTCTAGCTCTTTCTATTTTTGGTCTACTACCACTAATGCCCTTATGTTGAGAACTAGGATGACGGCTCCCACTATTCTTGATGTTTGTGCCCTCACGGGTCTTCTGCCGATTGGTAGTCATGCTAACGCTTTAACCTACCATAATCCAACTGGTATGTCTCTTGATGTATCTTCTTCCAAATATTCTAAAACTTTTGAAAGATTCTTTCTCAAGTCCAAGAATGCTGACACCTCTCCTGATCTAAAGGAATTGGCTATTTTCCTTTGGATGTGGCTTTCTCGCCACGTGTTTTGTGTTCCCAGTCTTTCACTGACCAAAGAGTATATGAACTTAGCTATCAACTTAGCTCATGGAAGGGAATACGCTCTTACGCCTTTAGTGTTAGGCAGCTTGTATAGGTTAATGTTTACCATGGTAGAGAAACAAATCCATTGGAGTATTGGTGGCCCTTTCTGGCTGATGCAGCTGTGGTTGCCCACTTATTTCCCTGAATTTTGTCTTACCATTCCTGATTAACCCGATTCTTCTTTCTTGACTTATGGACATCGCATACTGCTGGGTGAAATCAGGCCCCGTTCTTTCATCACTTACTTCCGTTTCTTTTTTTACTTCAACTACTATAAGCCTGGACACCCTTTTCTTGGTCGATCGATCGGCCCTCACTGGTTCAGGAACCTCCCAACTTTTATAAATGATTTTATGCCCATAGAGTTCCAAGATAGAGTTCGGAGATATGGGCTAGCTTTCTTTGTGGGCAATTTCTTCACACGGATGGTCAGATTTTTACTACCCCTTCAAGGTCTTGTGGATATGAACGATACACCCCTTCTCAGTTTGGGCAACAGTTTGGGTTGGTACAGGGCATTCCAAGTCCTTTCTTTATAGAAAATGGTTTTTTGGAAGCTAAAGAAAGGATTAAACGCATAACAACCAACCATATCAGGAAAATCGACCGGGTTGTTGACGAATCGATAGACAGTTTCACTATGTCTAATTTCAAGATTCGTACTTCTATCACAGTCAACCCTTTTGACCCTTGGTACCAGGAACAAGTCCAAAGGTTATACAATGGTATCAGTTGTGTCGATTGCATGGTCTGCCTAGCTTTAGACAATCCACATCGATCAGGTATTCTACTTTCTTTGATAGCATTCACTATCATTCCCGCTTTTAATCACATCTTGGTTTATTTGATGCAGGGGGTAGTAATCAACCTCAACCCGTTGCTTCTAGAAAATCAGATCGCTCTTCCTCCGCCGAACCTTCTCAACCGGTTCAAAGTAGGAAAGGAAAAGAGCCTATTACTGAATCTTTTTCAAAGAAGCATGGTGTTGACAGTGGGTCAGACAATTCTTCTGAGGATATGCTCTTTGGGGAAAAAGGTGAATTTAAAGATTTGGAAGAGGATGAAGAAGACGATGTTCCCCTCGTTCGTCAGAGGGAAGCAATAAGGGAAAAGAAAAGACAATATGAACGCGTACCTGACGATGCTTCTTCCAATGGGCCCATATCGGCTGTTCCTTTAAATGTTGCTCTTCCTTCTCAAATCGTTGCTAACTCCCCATCAGGTCTGAGTTTTATCATTGTGCCCTTTTACTAATGAAAGCCAGAGACTTACTTGACTTTACATTACTCTTATGCAGTTGATCAAGATGTCAAGTCATCAAAAGAAGCTGCTACCGATCTCGGAGTCTCTACGAATGTTGTCCCTGTGCAAAAACAAGGATCTTCTCTTGTTCCAATCGGTCAGCTGGGAGCTCCTTCGATTTCTTCAATTGATCTAGCAGTGCCCAAGCCTTAAGCAACCAGGAGGAAAAGTATTGCTCGCAAGACTCGTTTTAACGCGAGAACTATGTCTTTGAAGGTAAAACCTTTCTGTTAGTTCTTGTATTTTAT
Source organism: Escallonia rubra (assembly GCA_033065855.1). Lineage (NCBI taxonomy): Eukaryota > Viridiplantae > Streptophyta > Magnoliopsida > Escalloniales > Escalloniaceae > Escallonia > Escallonia rubra. Next base: position 48,663 of record JAVXUO010002918.1, on the reverse strand, counting down.
TTTTGCTATCTTGCATTTGCTTACCCCTCATTAGGATTTGGGTGGCATCACCATCGATTTGACTCAGGAAAGTGCCAGCAAAGAGGACAACCCTGGCTGTACTGCTTTTGACGCTCCAACCAGCGATGCAACTGACACTGAAGTCACAAGTGGTGGCATGTCTCCTTTCCAATAGGTCTGCAAGTTTTCAAATCATTAAGACTTATTATTATCATTTACAACTTACTCCCTTTTGCTGATCGCGTCTTAGGTTGGAGAATCTTGGGATATTCCGAAAGGTTCTGATGACTCCTCTAGTAGTCATCATTCTGATGAATCGAACGGTGCTGCCTCGCCTAATTCTCCTATTGCTGAAACTTTCCCCCTGGTGGATATCGCTCTCCTGCTCCTACGGACCCAGCCAGAAGCCCTAAGCTTATGCCTGCAACATCTGGTCATACTGCAGTAGCTCCTTCGATGCCCGAGTCATCAACTGTTCCGATTATTTCCAGTTCTCCTTCTATCACGCAGGCAGTGGTAGAAGCAACAGATATTCTAACAGCCCGACAAACATCTGCTCCCAAGCCGGTTGTTGACGACATCAATCACAAGTTTCTGCAACTTCAGTCGGCTATCAGTGCCTTTTCTTGTCCTTCCAGCACATCAACCTCTACTTCCAGCGTTGATTCAGCCACTATTCTTAGTGTTTTCAAGAGTTTGCTCAGTTATCGTCTTCCTGACATTCTAGCCAATGAAGACGCTGTGGTGAAGATGAATGAGCCGATTGACACTCTTGCTGATAATACCTCGGCTTTGAACTCTATTCAATCAAGTTTGATATCCACCTTGAAATTCTAAATATCTCTGATATATGCTTCTTGGAAACAAGGTATGGGCATTAAATCTGATGTTCAAGTGGTGGATCAAGACATTGACGCTTTAAACGTCCAAGTTCAAGAGAAGCATCAGATCAGCATGCAAATTTCAAAAGAGATTGATGAGATAAAGGTTCAAAGGAAGGAATTGGAAGCTAAAATGAATGCCTTGAATCAGAAGGAGCAAAGTTTATTGGAACGGCAAAACAACATCTATCAGGAAGCTGTTAACTTGGCCGCAACTATGGAGGAGCCTATAAGAAAACGGGCAAAAATTCAATCTCAGCTTGCCTTTGTGGACCAAATCATGTCTAGGGCAGAAAGTCAATGGGGAGAGATTCAATATGTATTTGGTATTTGATGTGGATAGCCACTTTTCTTGGCTAATTGTTTTAAAAGCTATCATTTGCAAACTGCTTTCTTATAGATTCCATGTGTAGTTTTCTTTATTGTTTTCTTAGCCTTTATCAGGCTAATGTGAACTACCCTTATCGATTGGTTCTACTCCTTCCCACATGGAAGGAGTATATATTTTTAAGTATCTACCATTAATTGGCTTAGCATGCAACTGTCCTTCTAATTATTTTAGCCAGTATGCCCACCTCTTAAAACTTTATGAACTAAAAAAGGGCCTTCCCAATTTGGTGACCATTTTCCAAATTTTGGGTCTTTTGACCCTATGGGCAGTATAGTTTTCCACACTAAACTTCCTTCTTGAAATGTTTTGGGTAAGACTCTTCGATTGTAAGATCTACTTACCCTTAGCTTTTGTGCATGTAATCTATCCAATGTATCCAATCGATGGTCGTCCAAATCCTCCAATTCAATTACCATGGCCTCGTTATATTCTGCCACTAGCAAACTATTTTGCATAGCAACACGAAAAGATCTTACGGTTATCTCCATAGGTAGTACAGGATCATGCCCATATGTTAAAGCATATGGAGTTATTCCAGTACTGGATCTCGGAGAAGTCCGGAATGCCCAAAGAACCTCCGATAACAAACGGTGCCAATCATTCGGGGCCTTTTAGATGAAGAAGGATGTATATGTCCTATTAAATCCATGGCCCATCCTCTAAATGGCCATGGCTTCACTATCGATTGTATTTCAACGCATGGCACACGATGGATGGCTCCGTGTTTTTGGCAAGCCTGACACCCTTTTGCATATCAGACGCAATCCTCCATTATGGAAGGCCAGTAATGGCAATGTCGTCTGATTAACCATCTCATTTTGATTCCTGCTTGATGGGCGCCGCATATGCCTCGTGTACTTCAGCCATCACCTGCATTGCCTCTTGCCATCCCAAACATCTAAGTGCCAACCCTTCTGGCATCCGTTTAAATAAATCACTGTTTAATAGGAAATATTTGGTTGCCTGCAATTTTACTTTCGCATCTACTCTTGACTCTAGGTTCTGTAGATACTGGACTGATTGGCGTTCTCCAATCGTTTTGAATCGTATCGATTGAGTTAACCATCTCTAAATCTTTATACATGTCATTGATCATTGGCAGACACCTTGATACCTTCACCCATTGTCCATCGACTCCTTTAAGAACCTTTAAACCTGAAGCTAACTAAGCCATTACGTTGACACTGCTATTATTTATGCGGGGAACTTGGGTTATAGTTACATCATCAAATCTTGCCAATAGGTATGTTGCGATGTTGAAGTACATCTCTAACCCAGGGGCATTGCATTTAAACTCTATGTTCAATTGTTTTATCACCAGTTGAGAATCTCCAGATATTTGTACTATGGTGATGCACATGTCCAATAGTATTTCCAAACCAATGATTAAGGCTTCATATTCCGCCTGATTGTTAGAGCAATCTTTTTCAATCTGAAAAGCAAACTGATGTATGTTACCATCAGGAAAGATTAACACTATACCAGCACCAGCTCCTTGACTAGTTTTTGACCCATCGAATGTCATTTTCCAAGGAGCGATACCCACATAAATTATCCCATTTTTGGGTAACTACTCGGATGATTTGCTAAGAAATCAGCCAATGCCTGTCCTTTCACAGTTTTCTGAGGAATATATGTTAAGTTGTATTCTATCAGCGCTAGGACCCATTTGCCCAATTTTCCCCTCAATACTTGTCTAAACAACATATATTTTATCAAATTGGTTTGTGCTATAACTAGTACATCGAACGGCAACATGTAATGTCGAAGTTTAACTGCAATAGAATATAGAGTCAAACACAGCTTTTCAACAACTGTATATTTTTGTTCAGTTACACTTAAACCTCGACTGAAATAGTAAATAGCCTGTTCGAATCCCTGGTCATTTTCCTGGGCTAACAGACTTCCAAGAGATGACTCTACTGCCGATACATATAACCTCAAAGGCCTCTCGATCTTCGGTGGCATCAGCACGGGGGGTTTGGTTAGATACTCTTTGATCGATTGAAAAGCCGATTGATGCTCTGCTTCCCATCGATACTATGTATCTCCTTTCATCCCTAATAATGCTAAAATGCTTTTGTCTTTCCTGCTAGATTAGCAATGAATTGACGTAAGAAATTGACTTGCCCCAAAAAACGCTGAAGTTCTTTCTTATTTGAAGGAGATTAGCATTTATAATGGCTTTTGCCTTGTTCTTGTTGATGGAACAAAAACCCTAAGAAGTTACCTGCAGGAACTCCAAATGCTCATTTTAATGGGTTCATTTTTAGGCCATGTCTTCTCATCCATATCAAAGCATTCTCTAGGTGTTTAACATGCTCTTAATAATCGTCCGATTTAACAACTACATCATCAATGTATACCTCTAAAAACTTGCCAATCATATCATGAAAAATCAAATTCATTGCCCTTTGATATGTTGCTCCAGCATTTTTTAGACCAAAAGGCATAACTACCCACTCAAATGTGTCTATCGCACCAAGACATCTAAATGTTGTTTTATGAGTATCTTCATCTTTAAGGAAAATTTGGTTGTATCTAGCATTCTCATCCATGAATGACATAATGGCATATTTAGACGCAGAATCAACTAACATATGTACAATAGGCATGGCATATTGATCTTTAGGAGTAGCAGAATTTAAATTTCTAAAATTGATACATACTTTTAGCTTACCATTTTTCCTTAACACATGAATTATGTTTGACATCCATTCGACACACGTGGTTGGTCTGATGAACTTGGCCTTGAGAAGCCGTTCGATTTCTTCCTTCACCAGTAGCGTTACTTCATTTGACATTTTTCCAGGGGCTTGCATAAACGGCTTGAATCCTTGCTTGATGGGTAATCTGTGTTCTACCAGCTTCCTGTCTAAACCCGGCATTTCTTCATAACTCCATGCAAAGCAGTCTCTATACTCTTTGACTAAGTCAATGATTTTTCTCTTAATTTCAAACAGTAGTTGGGCGCTAATGTAGATTGGCCGTGGGTCCGCTTCTGTTCCCAGATTTACCTCGATCAGTGGATCTTGTTTCTCTATTCTTAAATCATCTAACTTAGCTGGTGCCAATCTAAGATCTTGTAACTGAATTATGTCTAATCGGTCTTTCTCGTCATCTTCGACGCACTCTGCCCAGTCGATAGGCGATAATCTTGCCAATCATTTCTCCATGGCATATATCATTAACCTCCTTAAAGTCTGCATGATCTCCTCTTGTCCTCTTCTAAGCTCGCTCATCTATTTTGCCGCTATCGGCTGGTCTTCAAAATCTTTATCGTTTCCTTCTATTTCCAGACTTTCTGCAATTGAGGCACACTATGGCTCCCATTGCATTTCTTTCTTTCTCGATGAACGTCTATACATTAAAAGTCCTCTTCACATATGTTTGGTAACGACCTTCTGCTTCCAGGTCCTACCATCGAATCGATTCCTCGGCATTCCACTAAAACCCCGTCTTCATCCAGGATTATGGCTCTATGTTCTGCTGATAAAATTTAGCTTCAAGACAATTCGACTCTGCAAAAAATGGCTTGTCATCAGCCCAAACCAATTTGGCTACCTTCTTGCCATCTTTTTCGTCCCTCCAAAATATTAAAACCTGATGAAGTGATGATGGTATAAAGCCATTTACGTGTATCCTATCTTTTCCAAGCAAGGCGTTGAATCTCGTAGAAGAATCAATGAGGAAGAATGGTGACATTTTTGTTTTCTTTCTGACGATTAACTCTGTTAGGACCACACCCTTTGGCTTAGAGATTCCTCCTGCGAAGTTACATATCATGATTTCAGAGGGAATTAGATCTTTTTTGTCTTTACACAATTTTCTCAACATTCTGGTGGGCAAAATGTTTACGGCTGCTCCATTATCGACCAATACTCTGGCCACTGGTTGAACATCCATCAGTGTGGAAATAAATAAAGGCTTTAGATGCCTTGTCTTTTAGGGATCTGGTTTTGTCAATATGACTCTATTCCGCGATCGATCATTATTCCTTTGCCTGAATGGTTTTTGGCTCATTTCACTTGTTATTCCATCCTTTTCTTTAACCGCAAAGCTGTTTGGTACTGGTGCTTTATCATCCTCCACGTCTTCTTCTTCTCGAATCATTTGTTCTCCTTTCGCTTCAAATGTGAGGGGAAGAACAAATACCATATTGCAGTCGATACTTGTTTCGTGTTCTCCAAAAAACAACATTCTTTTGGTTTCTGCCTTCTTATCTTCGACCGTCGCTTTGTTTCCTTTCTTTACTTCTTTTTCATCGGGAATAACCATCTTCTCTTCCTTATCAGCCGACATCTGCTCAAGCGGCTGAAACTTTCCTTTTGCAATCATTGCCCGAAGAACCTCTTCCTCCGTTTGTTTCTTAAGTTGAACTTCAGTTAAGTTCAAACCCTCTTCCTCTCTTGTCCAAGTCCACTTCCTCCTTTCGAGTTGGGCTTGCTTGATCTCCAATTCTCTCTGCATTATGGCTGCAAACTTCCTCTAAACTCGACGCTTCTGCATTCGGCTTAAACCTTGATACGTTTTCGGGAAATAAACTCTTTCTTGTCCAACTGTATGCCAACATTCATCAGAGGGGATTTTTGGTTTCAACATCCTAGATTCTTCTCGATATCTTCGCATCATCCGAAATTCATTTCCTTGTCTGGCTCGTATAGGATTTTTTCCCTTATAATTTTTGGACACCTACATTGGATCAAACAGTCCAAACTTTGGCTTTACCATCTTTGAGCCAAAATGTCCGGGTCCCACATTATTTTGATAGATGACTTGGTTAGCCATATTTGGCTGTCTAAAACTCATGCCCGATTGGAAAACTTCCAATTTTCTCGGCCTGTCTTCTTGTACTATTTCTCGACGCGCTTTATCTTTCGTCAAGCGCTCTTTTTGTCACATTCTCTGACTATTCCTTAGAGGAACCACAACTCTGACATACCAGCTCCCCTATCGGTCCGATTTTTGACACAGAAGTGCCCAACTTCATAATCTCACTTCCTTTATTGGAACTACTTTCTTCATCGGCCCACAGAAAATTCCCCTAACAAATATAAATATATATCATGTAATAAATATAAAATAGACAAAGCATTGTGAGTCATGGACGCAACATCTAAGCTTTTTTAAGTGCTATTCCTTTATCATCATGCTTGTTTTGGGGTCTTTTTCTTTCCTTTACCCATACTTATCGGGAGTTTTGGTAGAATTGCACAATTATATGGTTCCACATTGGGCTATCCGTTTTGATGTTTAGTTCTCACATTTCATTAGTATTATTGCCATTACCTTTAGTTTTCATATTACCTATGGGCATAGTTTTTGTCTAGTGCATTTTATGCAGAAAATGAATTTCAGAACTATTCTCTTCTAGCTTATTTACGATGGCTATTGTTTGCATTAAATAATTACCTTTAGCTCACGTACAAAAGGGCTCACTTCTAATCGTTTGTCTACACACCAATTTAATCTTTTCACTCTTTCATTTCTTACTGATATGTTATACATGTATATTTCTGGGCATTTTGATAGGGTATTGAGTGATCAAAGCTTCTATTTCATTCATTTATGCTGACATATTGTTGAAACAACAATTTGAATTGTGCTATTATATCTAAGAGGCGAATGGCTGTATTTTAGCAAAGTGAGTAAATGAAATCCAAAATTTGGGTCTTGATACAATTGCACATTTTTCATTGATTTTAGTTTCCTTAACAACCGTGATATTTTTTCACTACATCTTTTTTGGGTTAATTTTACCCAGCACCCTGTACTTAGGGGTCGGTTGCACCCAGCACCCTAGGGTTTTAAAATTGACACCCAACACCAAATGACGATCAAACTGCCTGTTGACTAGACGGCTGTTAGTTTTTCAAGGGCAAAATGGGATTATTGCCCCTAAAGCTTACATGTCATCCCAGTTAGTGACACATGGCCAAAATTTTACCCAGCGCCCTGGATTCATCTTTCCATGGGATCCCGCCGGATGCCATTAGCCAGCCCCTCATTCCACCGCTGACCTGTCACTGTCCTCGCCGGGACCGGCGATGGAGCTGACCTTCTGACCGGAGACCGAGCGCCCCTCTCTGTCTTTCTGGGGAGTTCGCCGGAGTACGGCCGTTTTCTCGGGATCTTCGCGGGAGACTTACGGACCCTTTGGGTCACTTCCTTGAGTTTTCCTCTGTTTCCTGCAATTTGAACCAAAATAAACGCAAAAAGCCCTTTACTCGTGACTAATTAGAAATTGCTCATCTCTGCCATCTTCCCAACAAACTTGCAAGCAAGCTCAAAGTATGGCCGGGCTCAACTGCAAAGCAAACATGGTGTCTCCCGATATACGAACCAAATCGTCGAGGCCATCGAACAAGCTGAGCATACCGGTGCTGCCGCCGGTTCGCGTCGCGGATCTGGCGCCGAGGCCATCGAACAAGCTGAGCATACCGGCTTGCTCGGCCTACGAGCACTACCTGCGTCTACTGGAGCTGAAGAAGATCTGGGATGCCAAGGAGTTTCCGGATTGGAAAAACGAGTCGGTTCTGAAACCGGCTTTACAAGCGTTGGAGATCACTTTCCGGTTCGTGTCCACCGTGCTGTCGGATCCGAGGCCGTATACGAACCGGAGGGAGTGGAGGCGGTGGCTCGAGTCGCTCGCGACGAGTCAGATTGAACTTATTGCTGTGCTGTGTGAGGACGAGGAAGAGGAGAGCGAGACGTGGGGGACGGCGCCGATCGTTGATTTGAGCACGTCAGGATGCGTGTTGGCTTGAGAAGGGAGCTCGGCGGAGGTGAGGAAGCTGCATGACAAAGGGCAATAAGACTATTTTGCCCCTGAAAAACTAACAGACGTGTGGTCAAAGTGCCTCTTGACCGTCGTCATCTGGTGCTGGGTGCCAAGATTTTTCAAAATTTTGGTGCGGGATGCCAAAATTAGAACCATAAGGTGCTGGGTACAACTGACCCCTAAGTATGAGGTGTAGCGTAAAATTAACCCCATCTTTTTTAGATAATGACTTTCACAATTGACGTCTTGTAACAAATGTTGCAACGACTAATTTGTGAATTAAACATTTACCTTTGAAACTCACCAATAAATGGAATCATTTTACGTACTAACCTAATAAGCTCTCTCTCTTTTTCATTTATGTTTTACATTAGTTTTATAACCATTTTGATAGAGTATCAGGTGAAGCATGTCAACAGTTCAAAAAAATACAAATGAAACAACTGTTTAACTTCGATTGTGTCTTGGAGACAACGTGTCAAAAACTTTTTGCTTCACCGGCAATAATTCAATGGGCATGAGTCACCTAAAGCAAGCGACCTAGAGATATTTCTTGTTATGCGTCCAACAATGATGTCATATTCGTCAACCTTCAGGGAATTAAGAAACTCTTTTTATACCTAAAAGCCGAGCACTTTGGGCGAGAATTCTTTTATGTAAAGAACGCCAATATGGCCTCTGAGCAGATTTTCACATTCCCGAAAAGTCTCCTTTGCGTTCAATGCTGGAACAATTCAAAGAAAACATGTAATTTTTCATAAATTGAAAGGGTAAGCTTGTAATAGATTCTCATTCTAAGTGTGCTAGATAAGTATTTCAATGCTAGAACAAGTGTAATTTGAATTCCATCATGCGCGTGGCATTAAACTCACTTTAACACTGTGCTTTGAAGCCAACTTGTTAAGAGGCACTGTGACTCACTGTCACAGACTAAGAGGAGGCAATACAGAGTATCCAAAGAGAACATAATACTTACATTCTGCTTAATCCAAAATGGTTGAAATGCATGCGTGTTTCCCTCCATGACTTCATACTTTTATGCTAAAGTTGGTGGCGAAGGTGGATACCGTCTACGGCAGTAATGAATCACGAGGGTTGTTAAGGGGGGAGATCTGGGTCGAGGTAGTGATTTTTCTTCCAATGATGGGGTATCGGTGGTCGATGATAGTGGCGTGATTTTTCTTCCAGGGAGGAGCGGGAGATGGAGAAAGGAAGATAATGATCAGTTATGAATACCGTATCGGAAAGCATTACCATTTTCTCGAAGTGAATGGTACGTTTCATTACCATTTTGGCTTTTTGCGCATTATATAGAGATATTGTTGCATGAGCAACTAGTCTTAGGGAAAACTAAACATACAAATAGTGCAGCCTTGCCCAAGTTTCTCTACCACCAGCATAACCTCAATAGAATTGAGCTTTACCACGTGAACTTTAACGGGAAGATTTTGCTCTTGTTAATTGAGAAGAATACAGAGTTACAGCTGCTGCTTCTCCCGATCAATGCTTTCACCCCAACAGCTGCCATCAATCCTATTTCAACAACATCCCTGAAGACATTGGCATCTGTTTCCCTGGTATTGAAGTCTCAAGTATCGTCTGCAAATTGCTTTAAAGGTGGTATTCCCTCCTCATTTGGTGGCATGGCCTCTCTGGTATATCTTAATGTGTCCAACAATCAATTGTCTGGCAACATACCGAACAGCTTGGCAATGGGTTGCCCTTTTTAGATCCCTTGGGACTATCAGCCAACATAACGAACAGCTTGGCAAGGCTCAATACTATCCAGGCCTTAACACCGGACTAGGTTGCGTTCCTTAGAGCTGGACGTGAATATTGTCATAATCCCAGATAGCTTGTCTAGATGCTGTGTGTCATTTGTGTAAGATAATTACAATCTTGGTGGTCCCTTTCCAACTGCATTCTGCCTACCTAATTCGCTTCGTATTTTGGACCTCTCAAAGAGCAAAATCACTGGCATTTTACCTGCTTGCTTCGGCCGATCCGATATCAGGTATGTTCAGTAGTCCAAAAACAGGATAAAAGGACTGCATTCTCATGCAATTTCAAATGGCAGGTTGGTGGTGTTAGATCTTAGCCACTATCAGTTAGTAGTCCCATGCCAGACTGGATTGACAGCCTTTTGGTCCGAGCATTCTGCTAGTGAATAATAATCATTTCGGAGGCGAGATCTTAACTCAGTTTTGTCACTTGTCCTGGCTAAGCTTGATTAATCTCTGACACAATAGCCTTTCTGGTTGCATCCCCCCTTGCCCAGTAACATCACTTGAGCCAGCACTGAACAGAATTCACATGGATATCCAATATTACCATCGTCTGTAAGCTATGTAGATGACTACTACAGAGCAACTACATTATTCACATTATCATGGATATCCAATACTATCATCCTTTATAAGCTATGTAGATGACTACAACAGAGCAACTACATTATTCACATCATCGAATCAAGAAGCACTTATAAAGGTCACAACAAAATCAATCCTCTCGCGTACCGGGGAAAGATCTTAGACATTTTCTCAGTAATTGATTTGTCTTGCAACAAGTTTACTGGCCTCATGCCACTTGTGATTGGGAATATAGTTGATACTAAATCTCCGAAGTTGTCCCACGATTGCCTCAGAGGGATAATTCCGACAACATTTTCAAACTTGAAGGGCATAGGAAGCATGGATCTTTCATTCAACAAGCTAAGTGGAGGCAGTCCTTCTCAACTTGCTAACACTGACGGTCTTGGTTCCTTCAATTTGTCATTCAATAACTTATCTGGAATGATACCTCAGGCAAACCATATTCAAACTTCTGATGAAATAAGCAAACGAAAATCCGCTTCTTTGTGAGAAACCTGTACTCAGAAGCTGCTCTGCCAGTGAACCACTTCCACCAACAGTAAACTCCACAAACGCAAATAAATTAGAGAACGATTTCAGCGCCAAGGTCAAATGTACCCTGCTAGAAATGTCCCCTTTCCCCCACCTTTGTAATTGGAACTAAAATCTCTTCTATCTACTTATAACCTGCATTGTACCGCTATTGGCTTGGATGCACCCAAAGTTTCTGGGTCTTGCTAACTTTTGCTGTGGCATGCCAAGTCACTAACATAACATATACACCATTCCGTATAAAGCAGGGAAGAGCAATTGTTTAATAAAAGGCTAAGGGCTAAGCTAGTCATGGCTAATTGTAGACCAGGAAAAGCTGTATCATTCACCTCTCCAAACACCCCCCACCAAAACCACCCACCACCTTCAACCCCATAACCAAAATATGAAAAGTAAATCACATTTTAATTAAAAATACAGATGATAATATATAACTACTATTAGAGGAGCACATTTGAAAAAGAATTATGGCGCATCTTTCTCATTTAATTAAAAAAATTAACTGCCTTTCTAATACGGGTGATGAGACCTCTATTTACATCATTGTCCCTAAAGTAAGATGCTGTTTTTTTAGATGCATTGGCTAAAGAAAGTTTGATACTAGATTCTGATTGTTAGCCTGGTTGTATACATTTAAATTGCAAGTACACACAGATTTGGTTGATAAGCCTTTGATTTTTAAAGTCGTTCAGCTCTGCAGGGCTCGTTTTTTGTGCCTAATGAGTATTAGAATCGCAAAATTATTGATGCAGTATAGGGTTTCTTCCTTGTTCCCAGAATGTGGTGTGTAGGGTACTCTCCTTGAGATCATAAACAGACCAAGTGAAAAAGAAATAAATGTTACGCATATATAGGCATAGCAAACTAAAGAGGAAGGTAGTAAACCTCAACATGGGCATGAATTCACTACTAAAATACCACAGGGGCATAGCGTGTTTACAACCAAAAGAAACAGCACAATACAAGCATCATCACAGAATTCATCTCATCTGACTTACCCGACTCAAGTGCAACGCAAGAGCATTCCTAATCCCGTGAGCACTATCATCCTCCTCCCCTTCAAAAAGGGGGAGATCGTGATTACTTGAATGGCCTAGATTTACATCAGGCAATGCCTCACTGCACTTGATAAGAAAATTATGCAGCAAACAACATGTCACAACAACGAAAGGGAACGACTCGATGCACTCTTCTTTCCACGGCCTCAACAGCAGCTGCCACTCGGCCCTAACTCTCCCAAACGCCTTTCCAGCCAACTCCATCCCTCGTCCATGCACCGAGTTATAAGCTGCCTCAGACGAACTCACAGTAGTCCTACTCTCATTAGATCCACCAAAAGGCGTGAGAAGCCAAGGTAAAAGAGGCAAGCAAGAGCCACCTAGTACGTACTGAGGGATGGCATTGCCATCACTCAGCTGAAAACACGGCCCATTCAACAACTCCCTCAATTCCTCCACGCCAGAGAACAGCTCCGACTGGCGTAGAATCGAGTCGGGCTTTACTGTACTCGGCCACCCGGCCGATACATCCAGGAATCTCCCCTCGGAATCCACTAAAGCCTGAACTAACAACGACCCATTTTCCCCCAACAGGTCACCATCCACCTTAAATGCATCATACCCCAAAACACCACAGCAATTGGGAAGCGAAATCCAGCCGAAACCCACCACGATGCGGTTCAAATCGGAGCGAAATTCGAAGAGATGGCCGAGTTTATCGATGATGGCTTTGCATACAGTGTAGAAGGATCTGCAGGCGGTGGGCGGATCGAGGCCGAAGAGGGGGGAGAGGGATTGGAAAGGGGCGGCGTGGGCGAGGCGGAAGAGGGTGGCGGCGAGGGCGTAAATGGGGGTGGTGGGGGAGAGAGGGAGAAGGGAGGGGGTAAGGAGACGGAGGAGAAGGATGAAGGAGGGTTTTGACATGCGGAAGGAGTGGGTCCAGCGGGTGTCGTAGTTGGCGGTGGCGGAAGAGAGGAAGCGGTGGAACCAACACGGCGGAGGTTGTGGTGGTGGCAGCAGTTTGGAGAGAGAGTGGGGTTGGAGGCGGGAGAGGAGATGAGAGAGGGAGGAGTGGTGGGAGTGGAGGGAGAGGGACTGGCGGGGGAGGAGGAGGAGGTCGTGGCGGAGGAGGAATGAGTGGGCAGATGAAGCCGCGGAGGAGGAGAGGGTGAGGAGGTGAGTGAGGTTCTGGTGGTGGTGGAGTTTTTTGGGTTTGCGTTTGGTGGTGGGATGCTTTGCTACTCCGCCGCCGGCGGGCATGGTTGTTGATGGTGCTTTGGACTTTGGGGTGTGCAGTGCAGCTTCCGAAGGTTACCTCTTGTTGTGTTTTACCGTTGGGAATGTTTGCGAGTTGTTTTCTGAGGACAAAAAAAAAAGGAAATTTCCTTCCTTGTATTTAGGTAGCGTTTATGAGTTTTTTTTTTTTTTCAATTTTAAAAATCCATTTAACAAACGGTTTTCGTTTTTTCCCTTCAGTTTTTAAAACGGGATTGTTTTTAGAAACTCTATTTTGGAGTTTTAGGTCTTCAATTTTGATTTTTTATTTTGAGATCCAACTTTCAAACTTTGTTAGAAGCAAAAAAATGAACAATGTTTTAACAAAACCTCCATCACACATAGAGCACCACCACGACCAGACCTGCCACCATCACCATGACCTACCACCACTGCCATTTCCACCATCACCACACACCACTCCCCTTTGACAACCATAAGCACTGCCAACGTCCCTCCCACCACTACCGCCAACACCATGACCCAGCACCGCCGACCACACACACCCACGACCAGCATCGAGACAAGAGTCGTCACCTCACCACCGTCGCCACTCACATTCCTACCATGTCGCCGCCATCCCACCGTCGCAGATCTGCCCACCTTCGCAGGTGTGCTCTACCCCACAATCATCGTTGCAAATCTGCAATGACCAATCGTCTTACTTAAATCAGACGTTGCAGCCATCGTCGTCACCTCTACCATGCCCACAAGCTTCACCAATCACACCCAATCGCGCCATCGTCGTTGCAAATCTGTGTTTTGATAAAAAGGGGTGGTGATTATGGTGGTGCGAGTTTGGTGGTGGAGGTGATTGGCGTTGTACATGGCTATTTGTTGCAGAAGAAGAGAATATTTTAAAGAAAAATGAAAACTAAAAGAATGAGGAAAGGAAACTTAAAACAAAAACTCTTTACCAAACATCCACTTATTTTTTCTCCGGAAAAAAAATATTCACAACTAAAGTTGATTTTAATTTTTTTGAAAACCAAAACTAAAAACCACAGCTTTGTCAAATAGATCCTTAGTTTTGAGATTTTAAAAAGAGAAAAGAAAAAGGTTTAAGCTTTCTTCACTTTAAAAATTGAGAAAAAATGGAAAAAAGTGATACTATCATAAATATTACTTTAATAATATCTATATTACCCTTGAGATAATGATTATTAAAATTTTAATGACTTTTAAGTCTTAGGGTTTTTTAAACCATTTCACTCACATAGATGATATTTTTAAATTTTAGAGTTAACTCATGGCCTTTTATTTTACCTTTGGTGTGATATTAATTAGATTTAAATCTTGAGATGTTTGCAGTCAACTCATAACTACTTTGTGTGTATTTTTTTATTGTGACATTTGTATTTTCTCATTGTGACGTTTGAATTATGTCATCGATGATTAATCTGTATTCTGGTATAATCATGTTGTATTTTAACATCATACTTTAATACTCTTTCTTAGAATTATCAGTATATGGTATAAGTTTATCTATGTAATATGGTGTCTTTTTCTTTCTTTTCAACCAAATACATTTAAAGATCATTTTGAAAATTACCATTTTTTAAATGCATTGATGATTTTTCAAAAGACTTCAAAATAAACACATATATTTTTAAGACAATATGAAAAATGTTTCAGATAATCACAAACAATTTGATCACAATATGGAAAAATGTTTCAACTCGATTCCCTTCAATCAGATATCAAGACATGCATTCCAATTATTTTTCAAAACATTCAATGTAAGATAATATGTAAAAAAAATTAAATAGTATTGATCCTAGGTAGAGTCAGCAATGCACGGAAAGTGTACACATACATGATGTACAATAACTAACCATTTTCTTCGTTCAAGAGACCAGCCTGTGTTTCCCTTCGGAAGCATGGACAAGCATCCTTATAACCCCTCCCTAAGAACAGATTCCTAAGTCAATACAGAAGAAAACAATCAAAGAATCAACAAGGAACTCAATGCTTGACATGCAACAAAGTTGAGCACCAACATGAATTTAAATAACCAATATCAATTTGGGTTTCAATGACAATTAAACATGCTGATAGCAATTCATCACCCAGAATTCAAGAATAGCCCAAACAAGTAGCAAGAAGAAATACAAACAATTATTGAATTTAGGCACAACAACAAAACAAAAGAAAGGACGCAAACAGTTATGAAATTTGCTCAGCATGCAATAACAGGCGAGCATCAACAAGATCTCCAAAATAACCAATTCAAGTTCAACGTTGGGGTCTCCTTGGCAATAACATGTTGATATTAATTCATATATCAGTGTTTGATAATAGCGATAAACGAATCGAAAGGAAACTTACAAACACAAGCTATCAAAATTAGGGTTCGGATAGAAATTCTTACCCGGGGTTCAGATAGAAAATCTTACCCGAATCTTAAGCTAAATTATCCTAACCGAAAAATCTTTTCCTTTAACATAAATGGAACAATCAAATGATCAGATTACAGTCTACTCCACGATGTTATAAACTCAATACTGACTTTCGAATAATCCCATAATGAACCCCCCTCACCGAGCAAGTAAAATTACCAAAATGCCCATTTATGTATAAAATTATCAAAAACACCCCTTTCATACTTAAATTACCAAAATGTCCTTCCCATAAGTAAAATCACTAATTATCCTTACCGTATGTGAATTTATCCAAAAGTACATTTATAGGTAAAATTATCAAAATACCTCATCTGGGTGGCACCAAAATACCCCCCCTGGGGATTTCCGGACTGAAAAATCTCAAAAATACTTTAAAACACTATTTTAAGCATCTTGAAGTCATTTTTAAGATAAAAAGTAACTTAAGAAATTTTCGTCTGAGTCGGTGTCCGGACCGAGCACTCAGAAGTCGGTTATGCTAAAAAGTGCTATAAAGCTCGAATTGGCACAAAATTTTAGAAAGGAAACATCTCAGTAATATAAGGTTCCCCTAAAATTTTCAGATTAAAATAACTTGATTTTCTATGTCAAATAATTTAAGAATTCTTTTTAATTGATATCCTAATGTAGCATCATTCGCGGACACCAAAAAATTCCAAAATTTCCCACAACGTACATCTCGTAAAAATATCAGAGGTCATTGTTTTAACTTTATCAGATTATGATCTAAACTCTTTATAAAAATTCGTACAAACTGCTTAACACTAGCGTCCCCCCCCCCCCTCCTCGCGGTGACAATTACACTTACTATTCACATACATTTAGATTGAACACACACACACACTTGTACACATACTCACACAGCTCGCAAACATACATCTAGCACACATACCCCTGCCCAAATACACTATAACTCATATAGCTACACCTATTATACACACAATTTCACACATATTATCACACACACATTTGCGCACACAAAAAAATATACCATAGCATACGGTTATCTCTCCCCTACCCACACATATTTTACCTGGATACACACACACACACTAAACACACTGACCACACTCACGGTCACTTTTCCCTACCCCTACACACACTAAATACACATATACTTGCCAAAAACACACACACAGTTACACTCTCAAATCCCCTATAATCCTACAACGGTAATACCTAAACACACCCAATGAACACACACACATGCACACAGTGTCTAAAAACACACACACAAAAACTTAAATCACACTTAGAATGGGTAGAGAGATACCCTTGAAGAGATCCCTATCTCTATGATTCTTGCCCGAATTTCTTCTTCTTCCCCCTCTTTGTTCTTCTCTATTTTCTGTTCTTGTTTACTATTTCTTCTTTTCTCTTTTTTTTCTTCATTTTCCTCCCAAAATTATTTTCTAATTTTGTTTTCTTTTATTTCCATAAAATTCCATCCCACATTTTATAATAAAATCAATCAAAATTAAAATAAGTAGGAGGTGGCAATTGTAATTGACCTAATTTCTAAAATCTTGACAAATAAATGCATACTTTTCAAATTTGCAAATTAGCCCCCAAAGTTTTTCAAACTTACAAATGACCCCAAAAGTTTTCAAAATTACATTTTGACCTCAAAATCATTTTAAGCTTTCATACTCTACTAATACCCGGGCATTGTTCACAATTATTGCACGTTTATTTTTTTGGGTCACAGATAGTTACCTTAAATAGCTCAAAAAGTGAGGGATATTACATACCTACCAACTGGTATGCCAACACAATGAGCGTAGAAAGATTCAACGCTATGTTCACGCTATATGTGGGCAAGGGTTCTTTCCTTACATTCAGTTTGGCGGGGGGAGACACTTGACCTTTGTTAATAAAACATCAAATGGCATGACAGAGGGTGATGCACTTTTGGTGTGATGACCGACCCCTTGATGATAAGCACAATCGGCTTGGGCATCATATCCTTCGGGTAAAACAGTCGGTGTAGGAGTAGGTGGCAACTTGACGATCATGCCTCGGTGAATGGTGGTCGGGGTTCGGAGCTAGCTTTCTATGACACCACCTATTGCGATCCCATATTGTGTGACATTGTTCGCACTGGCTAGCTTTGACTAAGCATAAACATTCCTCACACCGACGCGGTATCCTCCCGGCTTAGCCTCTCGTGATAAGGTCCATTGATTGATATCATCTTCAATTTGTACTAGATTAGTGATTTGAAGGAAATTGATAGTGCCCAGATACATATTCATCATACACAGGTAGCAAGTTATTCCTAACTATGTTAACATTTTCCTCTTCTGAGGGGCAGTTAACCATCTGAGTAGCCTTGTTCCTCCACCGGATTAGGTTCGAATTGGTAGTCTCCAAGTTTGTTCGGGTGATGTCCAAATCAGCATTGTACGGATAGTGATTAACAAATTCTTTAACTACATCTTCACATATTCACACTTATGAGTCGTTGAGAGTAAGGAATCATCAAGTAGCATCCCATCAAAGTGTGATCGAAAAGCTGGATCAACTTATTCTCATTAACTCCATGAGGAGCTAACATGCACATGTAGGTCTTCACATGAACTTTGGGAACCATCGTCCCGTCAATCTTCTCCATATAGGCATCTTAAGCTTTGGTGAGAGTTTATCTTCCGGGCCCAAGGTAAAGGTACTGAGGTCCATTGGGTCATCAGCCCTATTCATTTTAGTAATATGTTACTCAAGTTCTACTAGTTTTTCTTTCCATTATGGGACAACTATCTTCCTTTCATCATCAGACTGTTACTACCAATCTGCTTCCAGTTTGGGATATCATCTTCCTCTTATTCTTCTTCATCGCTACCTTTAGCTATTCTCGGAGTCTCTATTCTAATCCTTTTTCATGAGTAATTCCACATCCATGGCGGTCTTTGCACGTTGCACTGCTAAGGCAGTGAATTTGGTTTGAAAATCCTTTTGTAACTCACCGAGGATCAAGACTAGGTCATTAAGCTGAGGAATTCTTTGTCCATTGAAATTTGCTTGAGTTTTACGGACGTACCCCCTTACCAGAGTTTCTTACCCTTAACTGTATAGGGAATAAAACACTGAGTGAAAACAACAAATTAAACGCATATAAACTGGCCGGTTTATACCTAAAAAAAAACATGGGTTCTGACGAACAGTCCAGTAAACCTTTTGGGTTTACAGGGCAGTTAATTAGAACTTTATTTTTTGGAACTTTTAGGGTGGCCACGGGAGAACTGTATGGTAAACCCTAGTTGGGTTTACCGTTCGATTGACCAGTGACGGATTTTTGAATATTTTAATTAGGGTAATTCGGCCCATTTAGTTATGGAGAAATGGTGACTGCAGACTAACCGTTCGGTTGATCAGAGACACCTTTTCCACGCCCCACCTTTTATTCTATGGAATATTGGCCAGTTTCCTTGTGATATGCCATATTACTGGCATGTGTTCACTTTGAAGGGTAGATCTCATAAATGGTCAGGGTGTTTGTTTTATTTGACTATGGGTGTAAGGTCATTCCATCATCTTTACTTGTACGATTTACCTCTTATCCGTAACTAATGGACTTAATGATGGATGATCATTGATATGTACACAAGTCATTTAATATACCAAGGTACAAGAGGTCTCGGTATTAGGCCTTGGAGGTGTGGTTATAGTCAAAATCACTTCGTAACTAGGAAGCTTAGGGTTTCTACCGTTGCTCTCGAATGGGTAGGTTGGGACAATTCTCCACGTGCTTTAGTCACAAAACAAAAAATAATTATTTCATGTAAAGCATTTTATACAACGGGAATGCGTACTACGGGAATGTGTTAGGCACTCGTTATATCCTAATGGTCTTTACTTTGTTTTTATTATTTTTTTGGCCTTTAAAAAATGCAATAAGATGGTGCATATACTAGATCCTAATCTATCACACAATTTTGGTTTGAACCCAACATCGGGGGTCGAGTGGCCAAGTATCCGGTCAGACAAACATAAATTAAAACCGCGTTGTTCTAACCGAGCCCTACAGAAGGTGGTCTAAATATCGGTCTTGACACAACTTCGTCTAGTTGAACAAAAGTCAAACTTGAAACTCTTTTTGTAGCTTTTAGATTTTTAACCAAGATATGGTCGCAAGGAGGGGAGACGATCTAGACTCTCAGTCTAATGTATAAAAGGAATATAAAAGTTACCTCGAAATGGAGCTTACTTAGACGACTCAGGATGACATTGGAATGGATTCATGATGCGACTCGATTAAGAAAATGAGAATTATCTTCACTATTGTTACATAATTCTCGCTATAAATAGTGCAACAATTCTAGGGAAGAAAGGTCCAAAATTTCTTGAGAGAAACCAGACCCCTAATCCTGAAGCCTAAGGGGTCAATTTTTAGTGGCCTCAAGACTCTAAAAAACTGATAATTTTTTTTTTCAAGTCTAATGTCTCTAACGGAGAAGAATATACGATTTAAATCAAAGACAAAAAAGTTAATTACCAGCTGGTTTGTCGAAAACTTGGCGGTTCATGCCATAATTAAATAAGATTTTTTCCTATTAAGATCTATATAAAGACAGATGAGATGCACCAGATTTCGGAATTACCGAAGTCGCGTCTATAAATCATATCACTTGCTTGGGGACGTCATTGACCAAGATACTTCTTGGTTTGCATGTGACTGTACTTAGTCTCGTACACAAAATCTTGATATTTATTATTCTTGCTCCCATCTTATCCATCAAATTGTCATTCCCAATATAACCTTTCTTTATTCACCTGCACTCCCATCAAAATGAAGCCAAACAAATTTCCTAGTTTGGTTTTAAAACTGAAACCCATTAGCCACATATTCTCTTAATGTTTGTCCAACCCAAGCCAGCTTTTCTAACTCTCCTAATCACTCTCGCGTACACACACGCACACCCTCGCATAACTCTATAAGACAACGAACGACACACAGCCACACGCGCGTACACACACACATACACATTTGCACATGGAACACACACATACATGCACAACTAAAACATCAGACCAAAAACACACACCCACAAATAGCTGCACATTAGCATACACAAGACACCTACACAGCTGCGAAAAAAACAATGCGCACACACACCACATTGCATACCACCACACCCATACTAGTGTACATGGTTGCACACACTGATACATGCCCGCATGCACACAAATACCAGAACACGCACATTAATATACACGCGCACATACTCGTACAAGGCTGCACATCACACAGCAAAACACACACACACACACACACGAGAGAGAGAGAGAGAGAGAGAGAAACATAGAGAGACTGCAACACTCACAAAATTACACTTAGCAAGACACACACACACACACACACGGGTGCACATCACACGACAAAACATACTTCACGTAAGCAACCACGCACGCACACACCCACACACACACACACATACACATGTTGTATATAAACACACACACGACTGCACAAAGCAGTCACATATAAATTACCCGCACACACATGTACACCCACACATCACACAGCCGTCCACTCTCCAATGCACGCCTTATTAATCAATCTGCACAAAAGGAATTGCAACCTAATTCGTCAAAATTTTGCACCACGAGTGGGACTCCTTATCTCACCAATTTCAGCCACACACACAGCCCTTATACAGATTGAAAGCTTTGCTTCTGAATTTGGAACCTCTTCTCAATCACATTTTGAAATCATGCATTAATTCCTCTTCTTGTCTTCATGATTTCACATAATCTCTCATTCTCTCTTCTATCTGTTCTAATTTTACACAATATAAAAATCCATTTTATCGTAAAATAAATTACAGACATTTGTATATTTTACGTGATCACCCCGTTAATTGTAAGTTTCTTCTGAAGTTACCCACTGCCTTTCATATATATATATATATATATATATATATATATATATGGGGGCCGATCCCTGTCTACCGATGGAAAAAACTATAATTATCCACCGAACCGCGGTTTAGAGCAGCGGTTGGGAAAAAGGCGTACGGCACTGCATTAATGGCGAAAATGGCACGAGGAAATGGTGAAAATATCACGAGAAAATGGTGAAAATATCACCAGAGGAGAAAATAAAACATACCATACACCAACCGCAACTCCTTTATGTGGTTGGCATTAATTGCATTAATGGCCCAACCGCATAAAGAAGCCGCGGTTCGGTTCCATGGCCCCCTGCCACGTGGCGTCCCCCCACCCCCACGGTGATGCCCCCATGTGGTGTCCTTCCCCCCTCCTTTTTTTTTTGCAGAGACAGCTCAGGGCAGGGCAGAGTCTTCTGCCAAATTTTTTTTTTGCCACAGCCTATGACCGCTCAATCACGGATTTTTTTTTCTGTCTTCTTTCTTCTCTCTCCCTCACTTTTCTCTCTTTATAATTTCCTCCCCCGAACCCTTCTTCTGCACTCTATCATCTTTACCAACTTTCTTCATACTTTATATCTCACCTACATAATTTTCACAATAATACAAACTAAAAAATTTTACGCTAGAAGATCGGTGGATAACCGTTAGAAGATCGGTAGATTTTTCTTTAAATATATCAAGTCACAACAAGTAAGTATTTTGAATTTCCTTATAATTCAATGTTAGGTTTATACAAATCAGCGTATTATATTTATAGATTCCAAAATAGCGATTTTTTAGGGTGCCAAATATAAACAGTTTTTCACAAATTTATAAAAAAATAGCTAGAGCTAAATTTTGTCAAAGTGGAAAAAAGAGACCCTAGTTATTCTTAAAGGATCTGTCTCAGGTAAAAATTTCAGATTTTTCCAAAGACTGGAAATGTGTTAACTGATACGGGGAACCTTGTAACTCTGCAGTGTATTTTAAAATATCAAGCTAGCGTGATTTCGCGCGAAAATTTTATGAGAATCCTAGGATGTTGGGAAGTTCCATTCCCCAGGAATTGGGGCCATTCCGAAGCCGTTACCTATTTTTTTGGCCGAACGGCCCTTTAAGCGCTCGATCCGGACACCGGTTCGGAATTTTTGGGCGAAACCTCCGTAAAATACTTTTTACGTCAAGAATGAATTCAGGAAGCTTGGCCCCGTACGTTTACCATATTCGTTTTCTGTTTTTAGCAATGATGATGAAAAAGATTCTTTGTTTGCGTACTTTTACCATTTTCTGTTTTCGTTTTGGATAAAATTACTCAAATAGTAACAAAAAACTGAAAAAACCTAAAAGGTGTTTTCGGCTGTTTTTCACTCAAACTTAACCCAATATAAGAAAAAATAGCTAAATTTTTTTTTGTGAAAATGATAAAAGTACAGGAACATGTTTTCAAACTGAATATGAAAATCGTGAAAATGAAAACAAAAAACAAATATGGTAAGCGTACGGGACCTAAAATAGCATTTCGAAGCACTTTTGAGATTTTCCGATGCCAGGAGGCATTTCGGTAATTCGCCGCCCCGAGAGGGGTATTTCAGTAATTTTACAGTGCTAAGTTTTTTGACGGACTTTTTAGTCTAGAAATGTAATTACAAAACCTGAAATGTTGTTTTGAAGCTGATTTGGCGCGCGTAGGGGTGATAATGAATCTCCAAGGGCATTTTGGTAATTTGTCGCTCAGCGAGGGTATTTTGGTAACTAAACGTTGTAAAAATTTTCGACTAACTTTTAGTTCGGTTTCAGGGTGTAAGACACCCGGAAAGTTATTTTTTCCAGTTGGTCTGAGATGTTTGTTGGGGCGATGGCTGTCAGGGGGTATTTTGCATAAGTTGGGAGTGTTTTGGTAACTTTCCCCCTTAAAATATATTGAGGAAATATTTGGTATATAATTGACGTAATACATTTAAAAAGTGGTTTTAAAACGGTTTTGTGGTGTTGGTGGTGTAGCGGGCATCGGGGGGTATATTGGTAAATTGCCACGTTGGCTCTAAATTTTAGGGAAGTAGAGTAATTAAGCGTTCGGAGTGGTGGGAAGTGAGGAATTGTTTTAATACATTGAAATAATGAGATAATGACTATTGCTAAAGCGTTGGTAAGCTAGGTTTAACATCCAGTTATATTTTTGTTATGCAAATATTATGGACGCTAAGTTGGTTTACGATTATATTTTGTTCTTAGAGATATGAATTTCAACCCCGGACCTCATGATAAATCAATCATATACGATGACGATGACCACGTCGCGAGGAACGTATTTGACGATGTCGACAGGGGTGTTTTGGAAACAATTCAAAGCACACGTCACCTCGAAAAGTGGGTACTGAACGAGGAACAAATACAATTATTACACCGTCAAAATTTATCTATGTTCACCGATTGCGGGATTTAGTCTCGACACGACGATTGCCTTATATCCGCTCTAGTTGAACGATGGAGGAACGAGACGAACTCATTTCACTTCCAGTTTGGTGAAATGACAATTACATTAGAGGACGTCTGATTTATACTTGGAATCTCATGTCACGGCAAATCCATTACTTTGAGCAAAATGTCTGCATCCATAAAGAATATGGCTAGGCAGTATTTTTCGGAAATTCCGAAAGAAGCTCTCACAACAAACGGCATCAAACTTAAATGGCTAAGAGAGCAGTACGGCGAGCTACCGGATGAATACACTGGTCATGATTTTGTGACGTATACGAAGGCATTCCTTCTATATATTATTGGAGCTATATTACTTCTGACGCATTCGAAAAACACGATGCATCCGAAGTATATGGTGTTCTTGGAGGATCTTGAGGAGGTATACTCGTATTCGTGGGGTTCAGCTGTTGTTGCGCACCTATATCGAGCACTGCATAAGGCTACGAGAATAGGTGCCAAGTCTATTGCCGCCTGCCTGACTCTATTACAGGTATGAGCATTTATATTCTTGTTTTGACGTGTCAATATATTCATGATTAATTACTAATTCCATATAATGTTTGCATTCACGGGATTGGTCTTACGAGAGGCTACCCACGGGTCGTCCACAACCGCGGGAATATTCCGATGAGACGTGGCCTAGGGTGTGGGCCTGGGGCCAGAGACTAACCGGAAGAGACGGGTAAACCCTCACAACCATCTACATTTCTATCAGGGGGAACTAGATATGCTGGATGCACCCCAGGTGACGTGGCAGCCATATGGCAAGGTGATGCATCGGTTAGATGAGTGGTGTTGGCAACTTCCGGTATCGTACGTGCTGACAGGTTTGGTTCGGGTGCCGCTTATTCACTTTGAAGTATGTGAGTTTCAGATGCCCGATCAAGCTATGAGGCAAGCTGGCTGTCTACAAGGGATACCAAAACCCCCTGTAGACATGCGGCCATATAGGAGTCGTCAGCTTCCAAAATTCGAGGTGCTTGATGCCTTGTTAGCCCATTTCTATGAATTTCGGCGAAAAATGAGAAAAATTATTTTTTCGGTTTTCTTACGATGCCCCTATTCGCGCACACACTTTAGCGCCCAATTCTTAGCTTGCGAAAAAAGTTGTAATTTTTTTGTCACTTTTGTTTCGCTCATTGCACATCAGGCACGCTAGTTAGCCCATTTCTATGAATTTCGGCGAAAAACGAGAAAAATTATTTTTTGAGTTTTCTTACGACGCCCCTATTCGCACACACTTTAACGCCCAATTCTTAGCTTGCGAAAAAAGTTGTAATTTTTTTGTCACTTTTGTTTCGCTCATTGCACCATTTTCACCATTTTTCTCCTCTGGTGATATTTTCACCATTTTCTCGTGATATTTTCACCATTTCCTCGTGCCATATTCGCCATTAATGCAGTGCCGTACTCCTTTTTCCCAACCGCTTCTCTAAACCGCGGTTCGGTGGATAATTATAGTTTTCCCACCGGTAGACAGGGATCCGCCCCCATATATATATATATATATATATATATATATATATATAGGGAGCCGATCCTTTCTCCGCCACAAATCTGGCTGTCCACTTGTACTCGTGGATGGACCAGATCTGTCCTTTTTTTTTCGAAACGTGGTAACTGCTGGTCTTTAATGCAGTTACAAAAATGCCAAAAATACCCTTTTCAGGCCAAAAAAGCCCTAACCGCTGATCTTTGTAACGGTTAAGGGACCACCACTAAAGCCTTAATCGTTGGTCTTATAAGGGGTTAATGGCCAACATAATTAAAGAGAAAGCCACCTAACCGCCACAAAGAGTAGCGGTTGGTGGGCCCTAACCACTACTCTTTGTGGTGATTAGGTATTTTTCCCTTTGCGCTATCTCTCTCTCTCTCTCTCTTCATAACATTGGATACCTTACAACATTGGTACCTCTTTCTCTCCAACACCCCTCCACAGACCCTATTTTTTCACTCTCAATCTCTTTTTTTTTTCCATACCAACTTTCTCCATCATCTTCATCTTCATCTTCATCTTCCCCAATTCTTTCTTCCATTTTCTTCATCCTCCAAATCACACCTCCATAATCTCCACCATAACACAAACAAAAAAATCCTACGTTAGAAAATCGGTGGATGGCGCTAGAAGATTGGTGGAAATTTTCTTTAAATGTATCAACTTTAAAGCAAGTAAGTATTTTGAATTTTCTTATAAATTAATGTTAATTTCATGAATTGAAACCTCTTTATCTTTCAATTGGCCTTTATTTTATGCTTGAATTGTCTTCTTACCATAAACTCAAATTAGAGTTTTTTAGAAATTGAAATTAGGGATTGAATTGAAATGCTTACTCTATGTATGGATTGAAATTAGGGATTGAACTAGCGGCTTTTAGGTTTTGAAATTAGGGTTTTGCTTAAGATTCGAAATTATGATTTTTTTAGGTTTTCAAAATTAGGGGTTTTCTAGGGCTTTGAAATTGGGGGTTTTTTAGGACTTCAAAATTGGGGATTTTTAGGCCTTCAAAATTGGGGGTTGATTTTGGATTATGTGTTCTTGTTTTAGTTTTGGGATGTAAATAGCATGCACGCTAAGTTGGTTTACGATTATATTTTTTTCTTAGAGATATGGAGTTTATGATTCATCAATCTTATACGATGACGATGACCACGTCGCGAGGGACGTATTTGACGGTGTCGAAAGGGGTGTTTTGGAAACAATTCAAGACACAAGTCACCTCCAAGAGTGGGTACCAAATGAGGAACAACGACAAATATTAAATAGTCGGAATTTCTCTTTGTTCACCGTCCTTCATCATTGGTCTCGGCACGACGAATGCCTTATATCCGCTCTAGTTGAGCGATGGAGGAGCGAGACGAACACATTTCACTTCCAGTTTGGTAAAATGACTATTACATTAGAGGACGTCGGCTTTATACTTGGACTCCCATGTCACGACATACCTATTACTTCGAGTAGGGCGATAGCTCAGCTGACTAGGCAATATTTTTTGGGAATTCCGAAGGAAGCCCTTACATCAAACGACATCAAACTTAAGTGGCTGAGAGAGCAGTATGGCATGCTACCTAATGCATATACTCTTCATAATTTGCTGATGTATACGAAGGCATTCTTATTGTACGTTATTGGAACTGTATTACTTCCGACGCATTCAAAAAACACGGTGGATCCGAAGTATATGTTGTTCTTAGATGACCTTGGGGAGGTATATTCATATTTGTGGGGTTCAGTTATACTTGCGCACCTATATCGAGCACTACATAAAGCTACGAGAAAGGGTGCCAAGTCCATTGCCGCCTGCCTGACTCTATTACAGGTATGAGTATTTATATTCTTGGTTGACGTGTCAATATATTCGTGATTAATTACTAATTCCATACAATGTTTGCATTCACATATTTGGCCTTACGAAAGGCTACCCACAGGTCGTCCACGGCCGCGGGATGATTCTGATGAGACGTGGGCTTAAGGCCATACGCCCAATCGGAAGAAACGGGTAGACCCCCACCACCATCTAAAGTTCTATCGGGGGGAGCTAGAGATACTGGAGGCATCGCAGGTGATGTGGCAGCCATACTACAAGACGATGCAATGGCTGGATGATTTTTGTTGATAACTTCCAGTGTTGTACGTCCTGGTAGGTTTGGTTCGGGTACCGCTCATTCATTTCGAAGTTTGTGAGTTTCAGATGCCGGATCGAGCTATGAGGCAAGCTGGATGTCTACAAGGGATACCAAAATCCACTGTAGACATGGGGTCATATAGGAAGGACCGAGGGCTAAAATTTGAGGTTCATGATGCCTTGGATATGTTGAGCGACGAGGTGCAACAGTGGATTACTTGGCAAGAAACGTATGATAGTCTTGTATCGCTAAAGAACACAGGCATCAGTATTGAGGAGTACCTGGAATGGTTTCTCAGGGTGATGCGGCCGAGGGTGAATCGCCCTTTCCAGGTGAAGAAGACATCGTATGAGCCACATGCGATAATCGACCAGTTCTGGGCATTGAACATTGTAAGTCATTTACATCTGATTCAATTTTTATTTGTGCACCTTGTCGACCATGCCTGAAATGATTAGCCATATTTTTCATGCATGTTTTTTAGGTTGACCTGGGCAGTGAGGTGTTCAAGCAACTGGAGGAGTTTGATTGGTTTGTCATCCATGCGTCTGACAGTATCAAGAAGTCCATCGAAAGGTACAAGACTGAAGTTCACAACTTCAGTAATGAGTACTGGGGTTACCAAGAGAGCCGTTTGTTCGATTGTAAGTTAACACGTACAACTCTCAGCCTAGAGTTAGGTGACCCAAGCAACTCCCCAAAAGCGCCCAAGCATCCAGTCGGATAAAGGAAAAGCGACGAAGCCATTGAGGCAGGCCAAACGGGATTGGATCGACGAGCATTACTTCAGGCCTGAGCTAAGGGCTATAATAGACTTTCATGTTTTGTATTTTGCTAGGTCACGAAGACATGAGAATGTTGGCGCCGAAAATAGATCTTTCGAATTTTGTTATGGACGCTTACACGAAGCTGCTCTGGGTTAGAGAGCTGCGTCATAACCCCTGCCGAACTTTGAAGGTCAACATGTATCCCTATCATTTTATGTAAGTCGTGATGGACAACATGAAAGATTTCACATAATGGAGGAAGAGGCGAGGGAAGAGCAAAGGTGCGTGGATACCCTCAGCAAACTTGTTAGGCTTGTTGAACTCGGACAACCAATGTCACGTGTCTGAGGTGAACCTTATCATGATACCTCATCTACATGCAAGCCACTTCTTCCTATTAGTTCTGTAACCTGCAAATAAAGCGGTCCACATATCGCCTGAGAGAGGACGGACCTGGTCAGTAGCTGGCACAGATGTACAAAACGTACATCAATGCAGTGGTTAGTCTAGAATTCGAAATTAATTTTACATTATATCATACTTGAAACGTGATTGACCTTTTTTATTGTTGGATGTAGACTACTATTATTCCGCTAGCTTGCAGATATTATTTGGGAAAGGCCATCACGAGCAATCCGACGATGGATCCTTGGACGGTCGAGATGATACAGGACCGACCAAAGCAATATATCAGTCACGATTGTGGGCTTTATGTGCTCAAGTACATGGACTACATAGCTCGTGCGGAGGTGTTCGAATCTACGTCGTGATCTCGGAGGGATGCGTTGACGTTTATATATAGGATAGCTTGGGAGCTGAAAAAAGGTGTAGCTAGACGCCTTCCTTACTATTATCTTGAGATGTACTAGACGTTTGCCTTATTATTACTATTGTTGAATTTTGGATATTGAGGTTTGAAATTGAATTAGCCTTATTATTACTATAGTTGGATTTTGGATGTCGAGGTTTAAAATTTTGGTTCTCATCAAAACGGGTTTGCCGGTTTATTTTGAGATGCAGTTAGGGGTTTGCCATTTTATTATTATTGTTAGATTTTGGATGTTGGGATTTGAAATTGGATTGTTGGATTCTCCAGATTGGCATTGGATTGTCGAGATAGAGAGTATAGATTTTCTAAGTAGAAGCCCAAAAGGAAAAAAAAATTAAACCACCTAACCGCCACAAAGAGTAGCGGTTAGGGATGGCTCTCAGTACTGCGGAAATGCTGAGAGGTATCCTTAACAGCTTTTGTCACAACCCGAACCTACGGGTAAGCCCATGTGCTAGGCACGTGACCGGCCGCAGATCCATTCAAACAACTCTTTCGGGTTCTGCCAGGCCTTATTTAAACATGTACACAATTCTAAAGTCATGCATTACTAACACCATAATATGACTTCTAAAGATATCCTCACAGATTTTTACAAAAATTCTCTCTACTAAATTCCTACACAAATGACTGATATAATTTTATTGAAAGAAACCTCATGGAATTAAGCTACAAAGAATTCTATAAATAACCAACAGTTCTACAATTTCTCATCAAACTTAAATAAACTTCCTATTGAGCATCTCCTTCGACTTCATTTTCATTACCCTCATAGTACTCGGGTTTATCTAGGTGATCACCTGAAAATATTAATAAAATGGGATGAGCTGGGGGCCCAGTAAATACACATGCCATATCCCTAAAATAAAATTGAGGGTTTCAAATATGCCATGATTTTCCTTTTCAAAAAAAGGAATTCAATGTCACCAAAATAAATTATAACTCAACATATCTACGTACATATATGTACTTGCAGCAAAAGAATTCTCCAAATAGAGTACAATCAACCAAAAGATTCATCAAGTACTGTCACATTTAATCATCACATGGTATACTGCGGTCAGCGTATGGTCCCACTGACTAGGACCCAAAATCCCTCATCCACCCGGGATAACAAAATGTGGACGCAAGGGCGAACCACGGTGCAACAGTACTGTGCGGCAACGTATGGTTCCGTTGACCAGGACCCGAAATCCACTTTCCCCCATGGATATGGGGCGCAGTAACACAGTCAAACTATCATCTCATTCCACATGTACCTATCATGATTCAGTTACTCATACAACAATTCCATGGCATTTCATTTAAATTTGCATCAAACAATTTACCACGAACATAGGACAATAAAAGTGTTTCAAAACTTTCATTTTAACTAACAACATGTATACAATATATAATTTTTCAAGTAGGGTACAAGGAGGAATATGGCAGGGTACTTACCTGGATAGTTAAGCGGTTCTGGTTCTTATTTCCAAACATGCCCTAGCTCTTGTCTATCGAAACCTAAACAATAAACAGATGTTATTTATTGTCGTTCAATCATGCCTAGGTGCTAAATTTCCCCCGGAGTGCGCAAAATTACCAAAATACCCCTAGACTTATGTAAAATTACCAAATTACCCCTGATGCCTAACGTACCGTTACACACCCAATATAACTCAAAACGTCCTTTTAAACAACAAGGTGATTTTTCCGAACAAAAAAGACCTTTCTGGAAATTTTCCGTTCGGAATCTCAATCCGCTCCTTAAATTAAGCACTATGGATCCTACTTCAAAAGTATATAAAATGATGCCAGAATGCTACAAATTTTTAGATGCTCAAGAATCTTAGTAGGATCAGATCACTGTAAATTTTTTAGCTAAAAATAATTTTGTTTACTATGCCAATTAATTCAAAAATTTTAAATAAAATCATTTGAGGCCCTTCGCATGCCCAGAAAAATCACAAAAAATTCTGCATTGAAGGTTTCATAAAAATAAGGGGAGTTTTAGTTTCGTATTTTTCCCAAATATGCTAAAAAATGGCATAAAAAGTTTTGGCAATTGACTCATAAGTAATTCTAGAAACAATAATTTTCAGCAAATCCTAGTTTTGTATATTCACCATTTTGAGGCAGAAACATGATGAATCTTAGAAAACTAAAAAGTTAAAGTATACTTTCTAAGATTTTCATAAATATAAGGGTCACAAAAATTCAATGAGTAATGACATCTCTATAGCAAAACAAAGTGGCTGATCAAAACAGCACATCTCAGTACAGACCGGTTTTGTTCAATGGTTAATTTGGAGCCAAAACACTACGAATATTAGAAAACTCAAAACTGAAAAATTGAAGAGGACTTTCTAAGGTTTCTAGAAATATAAATTTCACAAAAATATCATGATTAATTAATTTTATATGATAAATCGAAGTGGCTGACAGAAACCAAAAATTCTGAACTTCTACAGTGAATTGACTTTAAGGTCATTTTTCAATACGCAAACGTGGGATTCTGAGAAAACTCAAAAATACAAAGTTGAAGACGACACAATGAAGTTTTCATAAAGTGTAAAATCATCTCAATTAGATTTGATATCAAGGAGATATGGCAAAAAAACCCGTAACCCACTCTTATGCTGCTCTATAGCAGCCTTCTTCTCAACCACAACCACAAAAGCTACCAATTTCACAACAAAAACATATATATAACATCCAAATTCATGGATAAACTAAATAAAGAGTTTATGGATTTCATTACCTTGAATTTTTCCTTGCCCTAGCTTGGTTTTCCCCTCCCTTTTCTCTCCTTTTTCACGTGAAACAAGAGCTGGCAGATCTGCTAGGACGGCTGCCCTCTTAAGACTTCATTTATATATGGTTGCCCTAGGTTGGAATAATTCTAAATACCCCCACACTTAGCTAGTGTTCTCATCCCTCTCACGTTCCTTTTAAAAGACCACAATAGTCTTAGATTAAGGTTAAAAATAAAAATTTCATCGACTAATGAAACATCCAGGGCATTACATTCTTCCCATCTCATTAACTTGCAAGCTTCAAAAGCATTATTAATGGTCGCTAAAGTTCACAATCAATACCGTTGGTGATAATTGTCGCTAAAGACTTCAATTAATGTATATTTCTATAACTGTCACTAAAGGAATAACTAAAATTCTAAGATTTACCGTAAACCGTATTCTAGGTGCAGGGTATTACAAATACTCTTTGTGGCGGTTAGGTGCAAATTTTTTTTCCTTCTCTTTGTCGGGCCTCTCATACTTTGGGTTTATACTTGGGGCACATTTACTAATTATCCGTTTTCAATTGAAATTGAGACAAGAATTTTTTTTTGGTTTTTCAGTGTCGCCCCTTATCGGGCACATTTTAAAGCCGGATTCATAGCTTCTGGTGAGTTTTTTTTTCTTCAGGTTTCTTGCATTTTAGGCACAATAATCAGCCCCTTCCTACGAATTTTAGTGAAAATTGAGACAATATATATATATATATATATATATATATATATATATATATATATATATTTTGGTTTTTTAGTCTCGCCCCCTTCTCGGGCACATTTTAGCGCCTGATTCATAGATTTCGGTAAGTTTTTTTTTTTCGGGCTTCTTGCACTTTAGGCACACTAATTAGCCCCTTCCTACGAATTTCAGTGAAAATTGAGATAATAACATTAAGGTCGGACACAAATTCTAAATTTCTGCAGTAAAGATTAACAATTAAAGTTCAAATTAAACATTAACCCTAACATTCTTCTTCATCATTGTCCTCTTCGACCATACCGCCAGGTTCGATACCTAACACTTTGTAGTGATTTCTCTTATCATGATCAGTCATCTTATTACACAATGCACACTTTCTCAATCGTTTCTGACCCGTTGCATTTTCAATCGGACTCTTCATACGTATTGCTCGTTTTCGCCCTTTTGTTTGAGAAAGAATTGGATCAAAAATATCTTCATCCTCACTTTGCAGACTAGCTCGGTCAACGACTGGCTGTGAAGGCAATGACCGAAGCTCGAGTGATTCTACCGGCTGGAGTCGTCCGAGTAGTTGGAGTGTCCCGTCTATCTGGTATTGCCACCCTGAACTGTGCAAGATTAGCTTTATCCCGTGCGGCTGCTTCAACTTGATATATGTACCCATCAAATGCTGACGCTACATCCAATGATAAACCATGTATGATGTTACAGAGGTGATTATATCGCAGTGTCTCAGATTGCTCGAAATCAACTGCAACATTGGGCATGTAAGATATGTGACCGTGTACTCTATTGGTTTGTTTCGTCCACCGATCTAAGATATACTCTTTCGGAATTTCAAGAGCATTCTTCGCGCGTCAATTAGTTTGGACAAATTACACATATGTCCGTTGACTAAATGGAATACACAAGTACCTAACGGTTTTGATAAAGACCTAAATGCCCATGACTTTGAAATACCATCCATTTCTCCCCCTTTCATCTTCATGCCACTATTACTATATCACGACCTCCACCGTGCCGCCATCATCACGATAGCACCACCTCCACCATGCCACCATCATCAACCTCCAAACTAAGTAGCAAATCCTAAGTTGACCACAACCATTCACCCAAGGTTCACCACAAACACCAACAACCATATACCTTTGGCTGCACTACCACCACCAACTACCACCATTTATTGCTGACAATATCCACACCCACACCAGGGGCGGAGGCGCGTTAGGACAAGGGGGGCTGAAGCACCCCCTGACTTCTGGGGAAAAAATTATTATTTTTTTGGGAATCGCGTTGACCCCGTTCCCCAATCCCCGATACCCGTTCCCCGAGACTGGCCGAGAGGCATAATCGACTCTCTCTCTCTCTCATACGGTCTCACTGGCGACCGGTCACCGGTGGACAGTGAACCGACCGGCAACAGATCCCACCCACCGGCGACAGCTCCTTCAGACAGGAGCTTCAAGCATTCGACGACGACGACTCGTCACGACGGAGTGATGTCGTGACCGGACGACGACCGTCGACCTCCCACTGTCCCGCAGTCCCGCGACGCGCCGGCGCCCTTGAAGAACCAGATCTGAGGTAGTCAGGTAGATCTTCTCATCTTGGTCTTGCGTCTTGCCGTCTTCCTTCTTGCTCTTAGATGTTGAATTGTTGTCTGCTTGTATTTAATATGATAATATGTTAACATTTATATTTTAGTTTGATATGTTAAATTTAGTGTAATATGCTAATATAATAATATGTACAATTATTTAACTATGTGAATTTGTGTTGAGATATTGAGATATTGAAATTTTATTCCAACGCGCGTGTATGTGTTTTTTTCAAAATGGATAATTTTTGCACCCCTAAAAAATATTTCTGGCTGTGCCCTGCCCACACCCACCACAACCAACAACCACCATCATTTACCGTTGGTAGTACTAACATCGACCACCACCAACCCATCACCACCATAAT
The DNA here is from genome assembly GCA_033065855.1 of Escallonia rubra. NCBI lineage: Eukaryota > Viridiplantae > Streptophyta > Magnoliopsida > Escalloniales > Escalloniaceae > Escallonia > Escallonia rubra. Next base: position 14,023 of record JAVXUO010002918.1, on the reverse strand, counting down.
TGACTTCTCCAGCGGTGATGCCAACAGAAACCACCATCAAACACCACAACTACTGGTAACTCCGATATGGGCAAGCCAATAACACATACACATAAAAGTCACAGATGCACACACACCACTACCATACCCCTAAAATGTTGTGGCAAGATCTAAAAAATTGTTGGCCAAGTATAAGAATTTTTTGGTCTTGGCTTGATCTGGAAACTTGGGGGTCGTGTAGTGGCTCCCATTGCGCGCATCACGATAGTGGCTGGCGATGAAAGGGGGTGCCTTAAGTGGTTGAGGTGGCAGCGGCATGAAAGGGGGTACCGTGAGTGGTTGAGGTGGTTGTGACGGCGTGATCAAGGAGAATGAGGGGATGGGCAATGGGGTGGGGAAAGGGAAGGGGTGGGCAGCGGGGTTGGGGGGAAGGGAGGGGGCGACAACACGATTGGGGAAAAAGGATGGGGCGCCGGGGGGAGGGGCCGGTGGCTAGGTAGGGGAAGACTTAGGGAAGAAAGAGAAGACAGGTTTGAAACCTTATTTTGAAAATTAGGGTTCAAATTAGGATTTTGAATTGAAACCCAAGGCTAGTATCGACATTTTAGAAATACATTTTGGCGACATGAGCATAAATGTACGGTTTTTTAACGGATTAATAAGGGTAGGACAAGACCGGTAGATTTTTAAAGTTGTTGGTCATGGCATGTTATATTTTGAAATTTAGTGCATGTTACATTTTAAAATTTTTTTTTACTGTAATTTCACCTAACCTCGTAATATTGTTTCTGTAATTATACCTTCCGATTAAATGTTCAAAATATGTAGGTGCAGGGTGAACGCAAATATGGGTTAAATTCTAGACGAAAGGACAGCACCTTAATAAGTGCCACTACAACTGTTTTCCCAAGGGTTCATAACAGCAGTTAACACGGAAAAATCGTTGGATTGTAGTCTGAATTTGCAACTCATAGAGGCCAGTTGTATGATATCTGTCACCACGATCTTCATTGTCTAGATTGATTTTGCCATCTATTCCATAGTTATTTTACTTCGCGAGCTGCACACGACATGTTCGACGAAATGCCTAACAGATACACTCACCTTGTTATCAACTGTTTTTTTTTATATAGCCATTGTAATACCAAACTTCATACTCAAGTATTTGATGACTAAAACTCTTTTAGTCACTATGATATACATGTGCCATGGTCTTTGAATTTCTGGGCGGGGTGTGTTATATGTATGCATATGCGTTTCGTTTGTGATTGACTAGCAAATTGTTGTGTGAATCATTACTCTGGTGAAAGATACAGCTCAAATCGAAGCAATAGGGTCATGTTTATCCGTTGCATCTTGAGCTGCATACAACATGTTCGACGAAATGCCTAACAGATACACTCACATTGTTATCAACCTGTTTTTTTATATAGCCATTGTAATGCCAAATTTCATACTCAAATATTTGATGACTAAAACTCTTTTAGTCACTATGATATACATGTGCCATGGTCTTTGAATTTCTGGGCGCGTGTGTTATATGTATGCATATGCGTTTCGTTTGTGATTGACTAGCAAATTGTTGTGTGAATCATTACTCTGGTGAAAGATACAGCTCAAATCGAAGCAATAGGGTCATGTTTATCCGTTGCATCTCCAAAGTTTATTATTTCTGATTCTTTTGGTCAAGAAATGTATGTAGCTGTACAATTTGGAGAGGTATGTAGATATGTCCCGACTGTGGAGTTTTTACTTGTTATTGATTAAAGTCTATCATAGTTCATGAAAGAAGTTTTGAGTATAGGTGAGAATATGTAGCCGCATTACTACTATTTCTTACATATCTGCTGTTAGTTCGTGAATCTCAAAGTATACTAGCTCATTTTCCCTTTTAATGCTTCTTACTTTCTTCGCGTTGTACTTTTTTCACTTGTGGCCCTTTTGACTGACGTTTGTTCGTGAATAAGGTTTTTCTATGCAACATTACTTGATTTGGTTTTGCTTCTTTTGTACAGGGGGATTCCTTTTATGCACTTCATGAGTATCGTCGTTGATTTCCTTCTCATCACCATTTTCCGCTCTTATTGGAAGCAGGTCTAGACTCTTAACCTTCTTAGGCTTGAACCAATTTCTTTTCCTCAAGATTCTGCGCGTATCCCCATATGCTGGCTTTCAGTTACACAGCACTTGGTTGGCAGGCATTTCAAAACGTGTCGTAGAATGCCTTTACGAGTTACACATGTTAAATTTTCATTAAGCACAATAAAGGGAACACCTTGCGTCGATTTCCACCTTGCGCCTGCTAGTTTCATCTTTATGTGGTCTTGTCCAATCCAATTCATTTCAACATGTTATGGTGCTGAGGCTTGTTAGTAGTTAGTCATTGGCATCAGCAAAAGATGGTTCGGTGGTTGTTGTCGGCAATTAAGGGGAAGTATGATTTCAGTCATGGGTTTAAGGGAGGAGGATTTAGTTACGAGCAGAGATTCAGCCTGGTTAATGTGAAGTTGAAATGGGCAAAAGATGGTGCATTGGATTCTGTAGTAGCCGGTGAGAGGGATCTTAAGGCAGCTTGCATCCTTGTTTCCATCATCTGCTCCGTTCCTAGGTGCTGCCTTCCTGTCTACCACCTCTCCAGGTGTCGAGGACAACTTGGTCTCCCCCATGATCTTAAGATTTCTACCTTTATGAGAAGATATCCCACTGTCTTTGATGAATTTCATGTACTTGACAGTGGAGGCACTTCTGTGCCCTGGTTCCGCTTGACTACAGATGCTCTGAATCTTCACCATGAAGAACTCAGTCTCGTCCAGCAATATCAGGGGGATATTGTTGACAGGCTACGGAAGCTGCTCATGCTCACTAAAGATAGGACTCTTCCTTTGCAAACAGTCGACCAGCTAAGATGGGACATGGGTTTGCCATATGACTATCATCATTCCTTGATCCCATATTTCCCGGAGCTTTTCATTTTGGTTCGCCTCCCTGATGATCGTGTCGGTGTGACACTCCAGTCCTGGGATGATAGCCTTGCAATGTCACAGCTGGAGAAGAATGCTGCCTTCCAGCAAAGAAATGAAAGTATTAGAGATGGAACCTTAGCTTTTCCAATCGGATTCACAAGGGGCTTTGGATTGAAGAGAAAATGCATAGAGTGGTTGGAAGAGTGGCAGAGGCTCCCTTATACTTCTCCTTACTCTGATGCCTCCAATTTGGACCCCCGTACTGATGTATCCGAGAAAAGGATTGTTGGAGTCTTCCACGAGCTGCTGCATCTTACCATACTGAAAAAAACAGAGCGCCAAAATGTGAGCAATCTCCGAAAACCACTGGCCTTGCCTCAGAAGTTTACAAAAGTGTTTGAGCGTCATCCTGGCATTTTCTACATTTCAAAGAAGTCTGACACACAAACTGTTGTTCTGAGGGAAGCTTATGACCGTAATCAACTCATGAAGAAACATCCACTTGCTGATATAAGGGAAAGGTATTCGAGAATGATGAGAAAAGGATTGCTTGATAGGAGCAAAGGATTATACAAGCAACACACTGGTGCAAGTGGAACACATGATCTATTGTCTAATGTTGGTGGTAGATATAACAGCGGCTTCAAATCTGAAGGAGAGTCAGATAACAATCTACTTTCTGAATATGAATCAGATGACGAGACATATACTTCTCACTAAACTCTGCTGCTTCTGTTAAACCTTTAAACAATGTCTGGAAGGGGGCCAAATTCCTTACAGATTTTTAACTCCTGAATTGTTGGAATGAAACCAGCATTTACTGTGTCACGAGATATTTTTAGTATAGTCTTGTGTTTATCAACACTTCATTAGAGATTGGGAGCAGCATTTTTTTGTTTTTGTTTTTGTTTTTATTTTTGATAATAGCAGAGAATTGCATTGATATGGAAAAAGTACATAATGTATCCAAGCAAGCGGCCTTATGGCCTTACAAGTTTAAAAGTACTGCCAAAAGATAACAAAGACGGTAAATAGTAGAAATAACAGTGTTGGATCTCCCAGATCACCCTCTTGATCACTCTTTACTTCCTAGTTTGGATTCCACATCCACTCTCTTCTCTTCTCAAATGTCCTATCTGCTATATGTAGGAGTTCACCTCCTCAAAGGACGCTCTAGATCTCCTCGATCCAGGGTACGGAAGGCGTTTTGCAGCTGTCATCAGCCATGGTGTCCTTTGCTGTTACCTCCAGTAGAGGGCTTTGACAAGAATGGTTCGACGACTCCTAGTCTGGTGTGCCTTCAGGGGTGTTTTGCTCCTCATTCAGTTCCTTAGGTTTTATAGTTTTTTCCAGTCCTTGTGCTTTTGCCTCCTTGTATTCCCGCTGTTGGTACATGATGTAAATACTTTTTGGTTGGTATATATTCCTTACTTTCTCAAAAAAAAAAAAAAAAAAATCTCCTCGATCTTACAGTTAAAATTGATTATGCGGTTAAATTTAACTTCTAGAGTTGTCTCTAACATTCCCCAACCTTCTATACAGATCCACCTATATGTAAAAATCTCTAGAAAGCTCTATATAAATCTACACAAATCTGGACCTTTCTTGACTCAGACACTCCATGTAGCTTGAATTCGCCTTGTCATTGCACGCATTGGGGGTCTAGTCGGGATCTGCGCGCAGGCGAATAACATCTCAAATCTCTCGGGCGTGACAATACGCACTCTTTTAGTATTTCACTTTTGACACAATCCACATTAGAACTCAACTACTCAACATCTATCAATTTCTTAATATATATTTAAACTTTTACTATATGATTTTTTTGTACAGGGGAAGATAATAGTAGAAACATAATCCTAGACTTAGATGCAAGGGAGGCAATAACGCTGAATGGCTTAAGAATTAAACCATCCAAGATGCTTTTGGCATCTTCATCAAAGGGAGTAAATGTAATTTCTGAAGAGTAGCATCTGATGCAATGGTGGTAGACTTTACAAGAATGCCACCTAAAACTAACAAGTTCTTTCAAAGGGATCAAGGTTTGCAAAGTTTAATGACAGCCCTAATTTGCAAAAGGGTAGTCTCGCCCTTATTGCCACGGTTCTAGGACTCGAGCATTTACATGCAATATTGCTTTGCAATCTTACGATCACATCAATTATCAATTAAACATGCAACCGACAAATGTTCACGAACAATACTTGTATGTTCTAAAACTTGACAATTTTATGATCTTACTACGATGGTATAACCTTATTTGCAGTCCTACCATCCTACCCTGATCTCAGAATTGGTGGAAGGGCAATAGGGTGGCTACGGGAGGCAATATCTGGTTTTCTGGTGGTGGTCGCTGAGGTTATGGGGTTACTGGAGGGAGTCGTTAAATTGTTGAAATGAGGAGTCGGTTCTATAAAAATGTGGGTTGCAAATACTTCTAATGAAGCATGAAGGTTAGATCTAAAATGAAAAAAATGAAAAACCTAAAAACTCCAAATTGAATTTTTTGAAAAATCATCCTAAATTGACTACTTGTTTAAAAAATTGTGGTGAAAACAAATCAGACCAAACATCAATCTTTCTTTCAGTTTACAAAACTGAACGAAAAAAGCTGAAAAGAAAAAAAGAAAAACAAATCAGAGGGTGTTTGGGATTGATTTTGGGATGACCAAACCTGATTTTATCTGCATTAAATTAGGTACATGGATGTTTGGCAAAAAAAGATTCATAGATTTAATTTGTCTCACAAAGTTAAAACCTGATTAAATCTATAATCCTGAAAAGTGAGGATTATGAAATATTAACTTTTCTCATTATCAGATTTGACCTTTTAATTTACTATAATATCCTCATAATCAAGTTTGGTATTTTAATTTACCATACTATCACGAAAATCAGTTCTACTATGACTTTTGAACACTTTTTTGAGTTATTTTTTATTCAACGACTAACAAAGACACAAATAGAAGGAGCACAATAATAACATCAACAGCTTCGTCCTCCCCACCATATCAGTGTGTTAGAGTTACAAATGAAAGTTACGTTGATATTACTTCACTATATGGATATTAGAAATTTAGTAGATGTGGAATCCAAACTAGGAAGGAAAGAGTGATCAAGAGGGTGATCGGGGAGATCCAATTCTTCTGTAAGACCGGTAATTTTCTCTTATAATATACATTTACATCTAAAGCCGATCTTGCCTTAGTGTTTGAGATGTAGGTGGGGGAGACTTGTGAGCTTCTGTAATGACCCGGTCCACAGTCCCACCATAGGACAATGCTTTCTTTAAAAGGACTAGTCAAGTAGATACTTATAAATTCATGGACAGGACTTGTAAGGGCAATCACAAATCATCTCACATTCGATGTGGGATGTCACAATCTTCCCACTTTATGCCTTAATATCCTAGTTAAAGCTCAATCACACATAGCCCATAATCTTCCTCTTTAACCGGTGTGGGATATACCTGCTCACCCTTCGTTGCTTCAACCCTCCTTTTGATAAGGGATATGCCCGGGCTTGTCTTCGTTTTTCCCAACCATCGGCAACCTGACTAGATACCCTAGCCTGAGCTTTCAAGAGTTGACTCTAGCTATCATCTGTAACGACTTAGTCCACGGCCCCACCACAAGGCAATGCCTTCCTCAAAAGGGCTAGCCAAGTAGGTATTCATGAGTTCATGACAAAGGTCTTATAAGGCCAATCACAAATTATACCACATCTGATGTGAGATATCACAATTAAAAGAAGACAGATTGCTCTCTTCTTGCTCTCTCGGCGACGCTGCAACCAAATATTGTAATCTATATTTTCAGAAGAGATAATATCTGATCATTTTGACTGGAGTGATCGAATCAAAACTAATATTGCTGATCTATGGAAATCGCCTTATTGTGCACTGTACAACGTTAGTGATTATGCGTCTTTTCTTAGCATTCTAGCAAGGGGCTTGACGCGCTAAATGCTGCATGGGTTGCGTATAGACTTGTCCAAAGGTGCGCGAGGCTTGAGTTTTTCGCCTACGACTCTTAGGCTCTATTTGACAACACTTTTTTTTTATTTTCAATATCTAAAAAAAATAAATTTAAAGAGCAGCTTAATTTTTTTTTTTAACAAAAACAAGTGGGTGAACCCATTTTTTATTTTGAGTTTTTTTTTTGGTGGTTTGCGGTGGCGGTGGCTGGTGGTTGCCGGCGATGGTGGCCGGAGTTGGCCGGCGGTGGTCTCTGGCTTCCGGTGGTGGCTACTGGCAGTGGTTGCCGGAGGTGGTGGCCAAAGTTGGCCACTGGTAACCGCCGATGGTGGTGGCCGGCGGCCTGCGGTGGCGACCGGCAGCCAGCGGTGGGCGGTGGCTGCCGGCGGTGAGAGGGTGGTACTCTCGAAAAAAAAAAACCAAAACTGAAAAAAAAAAAACTGATTTTTGGAGTTTTTTTTCTTCTTCAGTTTAAAAACTGATTTTTTTAAACTGAAGAAGAAAAAAAAAATGATTACCAAACGCAATTTTTTTTTTCCAATTTTTAAAACTGAATTTTTTTTTTTGTGTCAAACAGGGCCTAATAGTCTGTGACAGTATGTTGTTCTATGCTCATATTTGGTTGCTAAAAAGTTTGAACTATGTAACATCAATCTTTGAGCAATGATAGAGAGTGTGGAAAAGGATTATATGGTGTGTAAATAGACATTTTCCTACTGAATGCTCTGACTATAACATATGTACCTGTAATATCACCTAACCTTAGAAAAAGAGAAAAAATGAAGACCTTATCACCGTAGAGACAGCTTGTGTAAGCCTTCTCACTATCGCGCTGCTGAAACTCTAATGTCTCTATTGAGGTTCTCGCCGGCGAACAAGGGTCATCTGTAGGCACCATCTCCGACCACCGTAAGCCATTGCCATCGTCAAGTCAGCAACACCAACTTCTCTGAACCACCAATTGAACCCAAAATTTTCCATATGTTTGAAACTCTGATTGATAGTCTAATGTACCTTAGATTCAATGTTGAGGACTCTTTCATGTTATTGGATTTGAGATTCGTGTTGTACGCTAATTAAAATGGTGGCATTTGGATTCTTTAATTCGGATTTTCTTATGAATTCAGCTATTTCTGATATGCCAGTAGTCGATGACAACAAATAGTTAATTGTTTGCTTAATTTCTTCAGCAGAATATTTATCATGGCAATTTGGAGTGAATTACGAGAAGCAGTTTTGGCAGAGTTAGGGTATAAAAGTAGTTTGCAAAAAGAATGGAGGTAAAAAAGTGTATTTGGCTATTTTTTTCGATTTTATGTTTAATTAGACACCTAAGGAAAGATAAAATCACTCAAGAAAGCAAGTCAATGTGCAACCAATGCATTCTTACCTATCTTGTGGATTTCAAAGTAGTTCAAGACCATAAGAAAGCTTTGCTAAATTTTGTTATGTTAATATATATATTCACAACAAAAAGTCATGAAGTGAAATTTAATGAAGATTTTTTTTTTTTTTAAATATGTATCAGTGTCGAGCTGGGCAAAGGTCGGGTCAGATCTGGGGCTGTGCTAGTAGTCAACTTTCAAGTGACCTGTAGGGCTCCTGTCACAAGGATGCCTAAGACGGTGTTTGAGATTGATTCTAGATTGGTCAAACCTGATTAAATTCAGATTTTAAGTGTGCTCCAATGTGCTCAAAACAGATTAAATCCATAATCCTCATTTTCTTGAATTAAGATTTAATTAGTTTTGGAGAATCAGGCTTGACCAAAAGATTTACCAAAATATCCTTATATTTAGACATATATTAAATGCTCAATTTCAGTTTGAATACACTATATGGTAACTTTGCTACACTAAATCTACTTTAATATCTTTTTATCCAAACGCCTTCAACAAATTTTAATCTATTATGTTTAAAGTGGATGAAAGCTGATTTTAAAAACTGATTCTAACTTAATTGAAATCTATTTTTAAGAAGCAATCACAAATGGCCTCTAAGCTTGTTCCAAGATAGTACTTCCGTCGGGCCGGGCTGGGTCATTCGTAGGTTTTGTACTTTCTTACATGAACCCAATAAACCTAGCCCAACCCGACCCATGAACATGCCTACCAGACCTGAAGCACGGATGTTTCAATTTGAGTGAATCACCGGGGTCTAATGCGGGACAAATGTGTATCCATTATTTTATTTTATTTTATTTGGTAAAATCGGGCGATGTTAGGGTGCAGATGAGATACGGGTCCGATGCGTATCGGATACTTTTGGAGTTAAAACATACGGAGTAATTTCTAAAAGAACTTTTGGGGGTCAAAACATAGAAAAGAAGTTTTGAGGGTCAAAATGTAAATAAAAAACCTACACAAATCTAATGAACAGACTTGTGAAGAGAGGAGAAAGTGAGTGAGAGAGACGGGCAGACAGAGCAGCGGCGACAGGACCCAGGAGGTGACCACCGGCGACTCAGGCGACAACCCGCGACCACCGGAGACGATGGGTACTCAACTCCGGCAGATCTGCGAAGAGAGGAGATACTGAGAGAGAGGGAGCATCGGCGACCACCGGAGACTACGGGGTCTCACCTCCGGCAGTATTTCTCGAGAGGTAAAGTTCTATCTTCCTCTCTCTTTGCTCTATGCTTGCTCTACGCTATACCTTTGTCTTCCTCTCTCTTTGCGGCTTGTGACTTGGATGGTTAGACCGATTTTTCAGTGTGATGATTGTTTCAGTGTGACAATATACATTGTTTCAGATTATTTCAGTTGCATTTTTTTCATATGCATTATTTTTCACTGTGACAATATGCAGTGTTCATATGCATTTTTCTGCTGCTGCCTACTTTTGAAAATTTGATGCTACTTCTATCATGAATTAGCCCCCCTCAACTTCCAGAATTTTTTTTTTACATTTCACCTCTCTGCGGCAGAAGTGTGGCCTCCCCCCCCCCCCCCCGACAGACGCACGACTCTCTCTGTCTCTCAGTCTCTCACCCACTACCAAACCGAAGACGGCAGACATCACCCCCGACGGCGACACGCTCACACGGCAGCCGGCAGGGGCTTTCACCTCCACCAGCCGACTCTCTCTGTTGAGGAGAGCTCAGATCTGGAACGAGTGGTCGGAGTGGAGCCATGGAAGGAGATGGAGATGGACCGGCGAAGAGGTCTTCTTCTGTTCGAATCTAGAAGTATCAGTGAACGGCGAGTGACAACGACGAGGTGAGGACTCCACCGGCCAAGAACTCACTGCCGGCGACGACGCGTCGACGACCGGTGACCCGTGACCAGTCAATTAATCAACTGCCTTCATCATTTTCAGATTTAGGTACACATTTCAGATTGTTAATTGATCACTTGCTTTCCCAATTGAGCTTTTTAGATTGTTAATTGAGGCATTGAGCATTTCGGAATGTTGATTGTGCATTTCTTATCAATTGAGCATTTTCGATTGTTCATCAAGGTTGCTTTCCTAATTTGATTACTCTTTGTTGCTTTCCCAATTGCTGTCCTAATAACATCCATGGTTTTGTTTTCTGCTTATTGATGTTGTTTTTAGAAAGACTCTGAATGCCTACAAAGTTATCCAATCTTTTGGGCTTAGTAGGAAATGGAAGTAGAAAACGAAGTAGTTAACGTAAGACAAGCTGGGGATGTCCAAATGGACAACTGCAACTGTATTTCCACGGTTGTGCAGGTGAAGCCTCGTTCATTGATGAACAAGCCACCATAATATATTTCAGACACACTAAAATTTCCCAGATAGCAAAGACAAGAAAACAAATTTGGTAAATCATCTGCTGCTGAATTGAGTACAATGGTTACACTTTATCAGATCTTTGATTTCTAGGCTTATTGTCCCGTTACAATGGTTACATAGTGCTGCGGTTGTTTAGATGACAGGGTGCAGTTTTGTAGGGGTTGTCCACCAATTTAGTGTAGATATCCATTAACAAATAGAGAAGTAGTCAGGTCACAAGTATGTTTTGAATTCTATTGAGGCTGTGATGGCTCTCTTAAACATTACATTGCTCTGTTTTCTCATTGGTTATCCGTAATTTAAGAAAAAAAATATATGAATCAATCACTTAGTACAAGTTTGTGTTCAATGTTACAAATGATATGGGTTATTATCAATGAGCATTTTCCTTTTCTATGATCCATTTGTTGTCCATCACCACTTCAAATAAAAAAAGGAAATCGAAACTAAGCTAAGATAACACGGAAGGGATCAGAAGGAAAGGTATTCATATGAAATAGAACAACCAGTAGCCCAAGCTTTCTCCATTGAGTACTTCAGCCATGCTGCATCCTTTCTTGAACTTCTTCAGATTTCAAACAAAATGATTGTCAATAATAGAAATCAGTTATTACTTTTAACAGCTTTCGTAAAGTGAAAATCTTTCACTTCAACAGCCCTTTACCTTCCTTCTTGAAATTATTTAGAAGCCAATAAATCCTGTCAAAGACATGCAATCAATCGTATTGTTATCAACTGAATAAAGGTTATACTGCTTCAAGATACTATTTTTCTCAATTTGAGTATTGTGATGTGTGTGAGCATTCTAGGCTATATGTCTTCATTTTTATTACGATTTTTATTAGTACTTCGCGTGGAACTAGTTGCTTGAAATCCAGAAAAAATAGCTGAACTCGGAATTGCTGTTTGCTACTTGACAATGTAAGACTATTAGGGTTTTTGTTGAAAGTTCTCCTCATTCAACTGTAATTTAAATGGGTAAATTAATATGAGCGTCTTAGAATCATGGTTTATGAAATTTAGAAAATGAATATATATAAGTATATAAACATAAGAAATATAGGTTAATATTCAAACTTGCCACTAGAATAGGCTATTTGTGTACTATTTTACTTATAAACAAATTTAATGACTTCGATATATTTTTAGCACCCCCTGGAGTGAAATCCTGGTTCCGCCACTGATCATGATGTATCTGGTCGTGGTTATTATGTATTTGATGGTATTGTACTATTGTAGAATCGTTAAATTAAATTGCACCTCATATTCTTTTGTGCACGTTCTTATGATTCAAATGGTCCCTGGTTTGTTTAGAAATTCAATACTACGTATGCATAGTTAAAAAATACATTAAAAATTTTTTGTATCCCCACCACACCCGTATCCTAAAATTGTAAAAAATGCCGTATTGGCATATCCGCACCCGTAATGCACCCATGCCCGTGCTTCATAGCCTACTGGCAACCATCTTCCATATCTCAATTAGTTAGAATTAGACCCAGTTTGCTGTTGCAATTTAGGTGGGAAGGGGAAGATTGAGTAGGTTAGAGTTCTCAAAGTTTTACATTCAGAAGAATTACCAGTTGTTTTCTAATGACCAAAATGGTCATTTGTGCGTCAGCGCAATCAGGCATCAAGAAGGGCGAAGTGACTTTCAATACTGGGAAGGTCCTGGGCATTCTCACCCTCATTCAAACATTTTTGGGAGGTCAGTGGACATTAAGTTTTCTTCAGAGTCTCCTTGCTCTCTCCTGCTGACTTGTGAAACTTGACCATGAAAAATGGACCAAGAGAATAATCCAATCTGAAGAGCAATGGAGCAACATAACAGGATTTTAGACACTTTATTACTTGTGCATCTATATCTATACTATATATATTTGGATTTGGTTGGCATCTTCTATGCCTTCCAAACCCCCAATCCTATTTTCTTAAATTCTTAAAATTTTAAAATAAAGCTTAATATGTGTTAAATTTTGATTGGTTACAAAATAACTTCCAACCCCAACTCCAACCAACCATCCCCATGACCTCCATTCTTCCATTTCACAATCAATTAATACAATTTCCGTACATAGTACGGGATTTTAATTAACACCCTTCCGGGGTTTAAGTAGTAGTTAATAAATATGTTGTCAAAAGAAGCAAATTTCGTTGAAAGCATCACATAGCATTATCCTGTAGTCAGTTGCGCTATAGTTTACTATTGATTATTGAACCATTTCAATTGTGCACATCATCATATATTTGGCCCTCCGTCTTTATTATGAAACAGGCGTACTTGCGGGTACTGCAGTTAAGCAATGGGCATATTTTTCTATCTATGGAGATTACATACCATGCTGCTTTCCTTGTCGCAGTTTTGCTATGTACATAGTTCATGTGTCATAGAAAGAAGTTTTTCAAAGTGTTTGCCATTCAAAATTGCATAAGGACTTCGGCATGAAGTTATCATTGTTGTTTTATCTAACGATATAGCCAAAGCAGTAAATGTGAATAGTATGTTGCAGTGAATAGGTTGTCTGACGCCTTGCATTTGAATTTCAGGGTGCTACTGCAAATTCGGTTAGACCAAGAACACACTCCTAAACCTCTATGTTTTTTAACATGTCCTAGATTTTTTATTTTCTACAACCGATTATTTGTTAGAGACACTTGTGTACTCCGTGAGCAGCTAGGGAGATGCTGGCAGCCAAAACATTCCCGCTCTCCTCACATCACACCAAAACGACCATCTACCCCAAGCCTAGCCGTACCTTCCCATGCACTGTCTTCCCTACCACCAGAACACGGAAAAGCAGAGTTAAGGCCACCTCATGCCTTAAATTATCTGCACCCGAATTTGCAGCTAAAACTCGAGTCCAAATCCTCTCCGAAGCACTACCGTTCATCCAGAAGTTCAGGGGCAAGACCATAGTGGTCAAATATGGGGGCGCTGCCATGAAATCCGAGGCCCTCCAGGCCTCTGTCATTGCCGACCTTGTCCTCCTCTCATGTGTTGGACTCCGCATTGTCTTTGTCCATGGCGGCGGCCCAGAGATCAACCACTGGCTTAACCGCCTCGGCATCGAACCCAACTTCCACAACGGTCTTCGCGTCACAAATGCCTCCACCATGGAGGTTGTTGCAATGGTATTGGTTGGGAATGTCAATAAGAAGCTCGTAGCACTGATCAACAAGGCAGGGGCCACTGCCATCGGCCTATCCGGAATTGACGGGCGCCTTCTCATCGCACGCCCCTCTCCCAACTCCGAAAAATTGGGTTTGGTGGGTGATATCGCGAGTGTGGACCCATCAGCTCTTCGGCCCCTCATAGATAATTACCACATTCCAGTAATTGCGTCTGTGG
>JAVXUO010003096.1:12500-172256 GCA_033065855.1 Escallonia rubra | reverse complement strand
GAAGTAGCATGTCCAATCGGAATGCTTACTCCCCCTTAAGATTTAGCTTGTTGCTCCTCCTTCTCAAAATTTTCTTGGAGCCTTCTCCTTGTTGCTATTTGCCTTTAGCTTTGAACAACCTACAATTACAATTTAGGTCTAACTTTTGGTACCCAAATTTTCTTGGGTCCATGAGTGTTAGTCTTAGCAACATTAAGAAACTTTTTAATAACCCACATTTTCTTTACACATCCAACATAAACAATTCTACAAAGACAATAACTAGTCCTATGTCATTTCTTGTTGCACCAACCACAATGTGTAAATGGTGTGCAATAGTTCTTTGGTTGTCTTGGAGGAACATTTAACCTAGCTTGTTGTTTAAAAACTTTAGGAGGCAAGGTGAGGGGATCTAATCCAACACCGCCTTTGTTTAGGCCAACTCTTTGGTGTCCAAGCATGACATCCAAGTTGTTTTTACCATCAACAAATTTTTCAAGGCATCTTTTCAAATCACAAATCTCAAGCTTTAAAATTTCATTTTGTTTTTCTAAAATCGAAGTATTACAAGAGATTTGTTTTGTGCTAGGAATGCTCACAATCAATTCAACCAAATCATTATTCACATGCTCTACATATAAATGGCTAGATATGCATTCATTCTTAGCATGCAACTCATTATTTTCACTTTTTAAGTCATCTAGCCCTTTTGAAATCGCATGCACTTGTTTTTTCAAAGTACAATTTTTCTTGGCTAATTTCATGAATTCTTCGTATAAAAGAGCGTAAGCATCATAAATATCATCATTAGAGCAATTGCTATCACTATCACTATATGAAGAAGTTACTTCACCTTCTTTTTGAACCATGAAGCATAGATTTGAATCTCTATCATCGAAATCACCACATTCATCTCCACTTGAGTCATTATCGCTCCAAATAATGGCTTTAATTGATGTCTTTATGGGGTGCTTCTTTCTTGCCTCGTTCTTCTTTTTATTCTCCCTTGAGGTACTCTCCATACTTGACTCGTTCTTGCTCTTGTGCAAGTTTCCATCTTTCTTCATTTTGAGATACTCATTAAATTCCTTTGCAAGTATATCAATCTCTTTGTTATTCAAGTCTTTCTCCTCCGCACATGAAGATTGATCCGTTGTTGATGAAGCTTTAAGAGCAATGCACTTCTTCTTCTTCTTTGAAACTTTTTGCCCGGATGATTCGAGTTGCATTTCATAGGTCATCAAGGAGCAAATTAATTCATCCAACGGAAAGATACTGAGATCCTTTGATTCTTGAAGTGCGGTGATTTTTGTATCCCATTCTCTAGGTAATGACCTAATTACCTTTCTTACAAGATCACCGTTAGAGAAATCTTTTCCTAATTGTTTCAAAGTATTAACAATTTTAGTGAAACGAAAATTCATTTCCATAATAGATTCATCGAAAAACATTTGAAACAATTCATATTCTCTATACCATAAATTCATCTTTGAATCTCTTAGAAAAGAAGTCCCTTCATGAGTGACTTGAAGTGTATCCCACATACGCTTAGACGAATCACACATAATAACTCGATTGAGTTCATTTGTGTTTAGACCACAAACAAGACAATTCTTAGCTCGAGAATTCATGCAAAGCATATTTCTATCATAGTCATTAAATTCGGATTTCTCCTTTGGCACAAGTTTATTCCTAATCTTCTTGGTTTGAACATAAGGGCCATCTTCAACGATTCCCCATATTTCATAATCTAAAGATTCTAAAAATACTCGCATCTTAATTTTTCATATACTATATGAAGACCCATAAAAAAGTGGAGGTCTAGTAATAGAACTCCCCTCAAGACTAGGAAACCCCATGATCTTTTAACTCTCTAGGTGTTAACCAAAAAATCAAGAGCCGAGGCTCTGATACCACTTGAAACCAATAAAATAACCCTAGAGGGGGGTGAATAGGGTTTTAAGACTACTTTAAAAATTTACAAACAACTAACCTCAATCTCAACACAAATGTAAAACGATAATGAAAAGAGAGAAGGGTTTAGAGATACTTGACAAGGAGATTTAAATGGTTCGGCTTGATATACCCTCAAGCATACATCCACCTCTTCAAGGAAGTCCCTTGCAAGAGCACTAGAATCTACTAGCAACAATCTTCTTCCGGGTCAAGATCAAAACCCTTACAACACTTGGTGATATCCCCACACCAAGCACAAGCCTTGAATCCACAAAGCTCACCCAAGACTTGACAAACCCAAGCCTTGATCACAATTCTTTTACAAAGATCAAATGTGTACAAAGAAACCCTCTTGAAAGGAAACGAGTACAAATGAAGCTCTAGTGCAATAAAGAGATGAGAGAATTGATGACTTGAAGGATGCTCACTCTCAATCAAAGAATTGCTCACAAAGATGCTCTCTTTAATGATGTAAAATCATGAAGATGAAGAGAGATAAGTTTAATCTATGAGCCTTGATGTTTCTCTAATGAATGGAGGCTTAAAATGTGGTTTTCCATGGTGTATGATGAAGCCTCAAATCATTTATATAGAGAGCAAATAAAATATAGCCGTTATAGGCATAATATGGGCAAAACTGCCATTGCAGTAGACTGTAATCCAATGCAGTCGACTGTATTCCCTCAAAAATAGTCGTTGGAACTGAATTTTGACCAATGCAGTCGACTGCATTGGAATGCAGTTGACTGGATTCAAATACAGTCAACTGTATTACCCTACTGCAAATCAGCTGCCTCACGGAACTCATTTTCCTATTTTGGGCATAACTTTCTCTAGAAAAATCGGATGGAGGTGCCGTTTTTTGCGTTGGAAAGCTAATGAGAAGTTTTATCAATATATGAAAAGATTAGAACCAAAATTTTTTTTGAGAAAAACTGAGTAAGCTCCAAAGTTCACTCATTTTTAAGAACCGCACTTGTGTGAATGGTTATGAACTCACATGCAATGCACAAGGTGTCCTAAGGTCTTTTTAGGTCATAGTCATCAATCCAAGCATCAAACCAAGACTAGTTACATAATAGGAAAGATCAATTATAATCGATAGTAACTTAGCCGATGCATTCTTTGTTGCTCTTCGACATTGGACTTGATGAAGCTTCTATAGCATGTCCACTATAACTTTAAGCTTCTTTGACTTTAATCCATCTATCCAACTTCTCAAATGTGTTTTCATAAGTGTGCATATATATACTTACTAAGAATACACTCAAAGCACACATTAGAACATAATCAATGTATAGTTATCATCAAAACAAGATGTAAGTTTAGGTTATCCAACCATATGGCTAACAAGGAGTACAAGCAATATTTTTGTCGTGTTACGACGGCCTTTGGTGGTGCAATCTTGCTCCAATTAATAGACGAACAAATGTGAGCTGAAAAAGTAGTTTTGACTAACAGATGTCATGTTAGCATAATTAATGCAAGAGATCCCAATTAACCCACTTATCTTTTTAGGTAAAAAAAAATTAAGTATTTTTAAGGTGCACTCGAATTAAATGAAAGTGTATCATTTATTTGCACGGATACTTGTCGTTTGGGGTTCGTATGAACTTTGAAATGCTCAATCTCAAATCCTTCCTTTCAAAATAACTCGAGGGGGTAACTATATATATAACACTAAAAAGTTCGTGATGGTGTTGTCTAATTGTGCCCACTATTAGATAGTGGGAGGAGGTCCAATGCACCTTTTTATAATGCAACGTTGTAAATCAAATACTGAGTATAGTACATTAACATTTCTCATGGACCGATCTGTTCCCCGAGCCCCGAGGCCGAGCCAGCAGCAAACCCTTACCAAATGGGCCAAATTCTAGGCTAGTGTTTCTTTTTGTCGAAGCTCAAAGCCGGTACCTTCTCTAATTTATCGGGCCAGTCCAACCATTCAAAAGCTGGGTTCCCTCACATCACAGCACAGATCCACCCACATCTATCCCTTGCACCGATCCACATATATCTTACCCAATTTTACCTTGTCATTTATATTGCCAATGCTCTCCCCAAAACCCTAATCCATCCATCATAAAGAGAGAGCAGCAGCTGCACCGCCATATCTTCCACCTCTTGGCGGCCGTCTGCGTGTCCGGTCCAAGATGAAGGTTAGTGTTCGCAATCCTCACACACTAGTTCAATCCCACGTTCTGTTTGTGTTTGTGAGTCGCCGGATTTCATTTGGGGCGTCCCCACGGGGTTGTTAACCCGTAAGTCTTGATGGCCGGTATTCAGCGGTCGGGTTACCTCAAGATCGGCAGCTCAACCACGCTGTGGAGGAGGAGGAGGAAGATTACTGACTAATCTTTGGTCACCTCCCCCCCCCATGGGGTGTAGAGAGTCAGCTTATTGAAGACTTACCATAAGTTTGGTGTTTGGTTTGCAGTTCAACATCGCGAATCCGACGACTGGGTGCCAGAAGAAGCTCGAGATTGACGATGACCAGAAGCTGTGAGCCCTTTTAACCTCTATTCTCTGCTTCAATTCCATGTGTTGTCGTTTTTTTCTTAGAGAAAGAGGTGTTTGTTTAAAAGGGTTTTGAGAAACTGTAGATTGGTCGTACCTGTTGTTACGTTAAATCTTTTTGATATCGAAAGGCATAGTGGAATTGTGCAAGACTGGGTCCAATGCTGAATTAGATGTCGATAGTTTTAGTTTTCTCATGCCTTGCATTGGTGCCATCCTTCTACTTATCTCGTTTTTCAAGTATCTGAGACACTTGAAATGTCATATAACCTCATGACGACTGCCCTTTCGGTTTTTATTTTCAATAATGTTTTGTTATGGAAAGTTGCGGCCCCAATCTACTCTACTTTTCATCAGTCCCATTCTTTTCCAATCTAGTGTTGTGATGTTATTGTTTTTCAGTATTTTGGGGAATAGCATCATACCAGCAGGTTTCGACCCATGGGAATTTTGGCTAAATCTATTCAAGGGGAGATTACAGACCTTGTACTTTTGTAGGGGTGAGGAGCTCGGATACCGGCATGGCCCATCGGGTCAGGAATGGTGACCTGATGGCTGGGCGGGAATGCACCCTATAGAATCCGAGTCTGTTTCTACCTGTTGCCTGTGTTCATAGTTTGGGTTGATTACCTTGCATTCGTGGGTGTGGGAGCCAAATCATTTGGTGTAGATTCTCGTTTGTAGAAGAATCTACAGCAGCTTGCTGTTGGGAAGATTTTTACCGTAGTATGAAATTCAAAGGCTGTTATTGTCTACTCAATGTAAGTTGAAAGTATACATGTCAGTTTCAGATGCTGGTCTACTTGAAATTGAAAATATTGTTTAACTTGAAAATGAAAGTACACATACCTTGGGGAATAGACGGGCAGAAACTACCTGCATGAGAGCTTCAAGGGGGTACTGAACTATTAAAAGATGGCAGTTGGCACTTAAAAAAATCTTACCTAGGATTCTTATTACTTTTTCCTTCTAAAGGCTCGATGGTAAGAGTTCGAGCATGGTATCCCAGAAGAATAAGAAGAATACAATGAAGATGGAAAATTTTCACCTTGAATGCCATCTGCACTTCCCATTACAGATGTTTTCTGAAATTTTAAAGAGCCTTAGTGACGTGGAGATATAATGGCCGTCAAATTTTATTTTATAGTAGAGATGTCTTCAGTAGCACCCTGCTGTAGAAGCCTCTACAGTAGAGGATTCGTGGGTGTGGGTGGCGTTGGTGGTGGTGGTGAAGAAGGTATCAAAGAGAGAGAGAGAACAAGAAAGATGACTTTGCAAGATCTATACCGTCGAGAATTAATCTAAATCTAATATGTGGTGTATTCAGGGGGTTTGGATGAGTGGTGCAATGTTTTTGAGGATTTTTTTCAGCACTCTCGTTTGTTTAGATCCGGTTTACGTTAGACATTGGTGGATGTATTCAAGCTAATCAGCTAGTTTGCCTGTTTTGTTTTGCGTAAAGAGTTTATTGATCCATTTTTTGTTTATCATTGATATAGTCCTGATACTGCCGATCGTTATCTTAGTTCGTTCAATTTGCTTCTGTGATTCTTTGCGCTCTTGCATTCTTGATCATAGAGAAGTGCTAAGGAGTTCCTTGTTTTGCATTGGTTGTGGTGTTCATGACTTCTCTGTGATTCTCTAGTGACCACGACCATATACGTTTTCCCTCTATTTCGCCCGTTATTTTTTTTTATGCGGCCATTATCTACGCAGATTTGGCAAATCATTCAGGCGTGTAAAATTATCATGCTTAGACGATCCGTGCTATTGAACTTTAGTAAGGTTAACAGGGTCCCAATCTTTGGATGTAGATATGCGCTACCATTTTTGTTAACTAACCTTGCTTTATTCCAGCCGTGCCTTCTATGACAAGAGGATCTCTCAGGAAGTGAGTGGAGATGCGCTTGGGGAGGTATTGTTTTTGCATCTCGTGATATGTTTGTAACCGTAGAAAACATCGACTCAAAGTGATTGTGTCATGTGCATCTCATCATTGCGATGTTTGCATGTTAATTATTTGACAGGAGTTCAAGGGCTACGTATTCAAAATCATGGGAGGCTGTGACAAGCAAGGTTTTCCAATGAAGCAGGGAGTGTTGACCCCAGGCCGTGTTCGTCTTTTGCTTGTACGAGGTTGGTGATTTTGGACCTCACTTGGACCTCATTAGCACTTTTTCTATCCTCGTATCTTGATTATCATATGATGAATTTTTTTTTATGCACAGGTACTCCTTGCTTCAGAGGATATGGTAGGCGAAATGGAGAGCGCCGTAGGAAGTCTGTTCGAGGCTGCATTGTTAGCCCGGATCTCTCCGTTCTGAATTTGGTTATTGTGAAAAAGGGTGAGAATGATCTTCCTGGACTGACTGATGTTGAGAAACCAAGGATGAGAGGTCCAAAGAGGGCATCGAAGATCCGTAAACTCTTCAACCTTACTAAGGATGATGATGTCAGGAAGTATGTCAACACATACCGCCGGACCTTCACGACGAAAGCTGGTATTGTACTCCTTAAATTGGTAGTTTTAACTCTCTTCTAGAGATAGGTTGTCTAGCGTCTGTTAATCCCTTTTTAATTGGTTACAGGGAAGAAATGCAGCAAAGCTCCCAAAATTCAGAGGCTTGTGACTCCCTTAACTTTGCAAAGGAAGCGAGCTAGAATTGCTGATAAGAAGCAGAGGATTGGCAAGGCCAAGGCTGAGGCAGCCGAATACCAGAAGCTCCTTGCCAGTAGGTTGAAGGAGCAGCGTGAGCGACGCAGTGAGAGCTTGGCGAAGAAGAGGTCCAGACTCTCTGCAGCCTCTAAGCCGTCTATTGCTGCTTAAGTGAGGAAAATCCTTGGTTCTTCAGTTGGCTTGATATTAGACTGAATATCTTAGTATATTGAGAAGATTTTGTTTTTCTATTGCACGGAGCTTGTTTGACTGTTAGCTTCGTACTTTTGCTACTTAAATACATTTGAGATTTTTGCATATTTGTTTTTGTTTGTTGGATGTGGTCAGTATTGTAGTTTGTTATGTCATGCTTTCCAATGTTCCAAGTATGTTTTAATAGCTGATTAGATGCCTGTCATTTGTATTACCCCCTCTAGTTGTTGAGGTAGTCCATAATTCATTTAGCTATTCCGAGTCTTTGTAATCAGTTGCAGATGTCCGCCCTGTGTTCACCCACTGTCCTTGTCTTTGTTGAGGCCAACCTCTAGGTTGGTCGATAGTGTAGTTTTCTCATGCCTTGCGCGGGTGGCATCTTTCTACTTATCTCGTTTTTTGAGTATTTGATACAATTTACGCCTGACCTCTATGCTTTTATTTTTGTAAATTTTGTTATCGAAAGTTGTGGCTTCGTGCAACTCTACTTTTTATTAGTTCCGTTCTTTTTCCAATCTAGTGTTGTGATGTTATTGTTTTCCCACTATTTTGGGGAATTCAATCATACCAGCAGGTATGATGAATGATGCAGGGGGACATTACAGACTTTGTCCGGGTGAACCTGCATGGCCCATCCCCTGTTGCCAGTGTTCATATTTTTTGTTGATTACCTTGCATTCGTGGGTTTGGGAACCAGATCGTTTTTTGTAGATTCTCCCTTGTAGAAGTATCTACAGTAGCGTCCTGTTGGAGAGATCTTGACAGTAGAATGAAATCCAAGGCTGTTATTGTCACCTCAAAATCTAACTACGTTGGTTCACTTGAAAATGGAAGTACAATACTTTTAAAGGGCAAGCAACCCCGGCAGAAACCACCTGGCTGAAAGCTCCAAGGGGCTACTGAACTATTGGCAACTTCAAAAAATTCTTACCCATGGGATCCTTGTTACTTTTTGCTTCCCAAGACTAGGTGGCAGGAGTTTGAGCATGGTTTCCTGGAAGAATAGGATAAAGATGGAAAATTTTCACCTTAAATGCTGTCTGAACTATCATATCACGGATGTTTTATTTTAAAGTATCAGGGGTTGTTTGATAAAATTGATAAAATTAAAATTTAAGTGCTGAAAAAGTTAAATGTTGAATTCATAAAACTGAAAACTTTAAGAGTGTTTGGAACCATGGAATTTCATTTCAAATCCCTAAATTTTGGGGGAAAGTAGGGAATGACTCCTTCTATTTTACACGTTGTGCGATTTGTCCCCTCCACTTCAAATTTAAGCACTAAACTCCCCCACAGTTATAGAAAATGGGCATCTTAAACGAATCCGTTATGAATAGCGTGAAATGACCAAAATACCCTTATTTCTTTATTAGCTAATGACTCCCTGTACTATACACGGTGTGCAATTTCCCCCCTCAAATTTAAATTACAATTTTTGCCCATGACCCTCCTCCTCTGGTCAACCCCGCTACAATTGGTGATTCACTGAGCACAACCACTTCACTGAACACAACTACTGGTCTTTTTCTCCGACCACCAGGAAGTTAAAAAAAAAAAAAAGGAACCACGATTGCCGTTAGGATTAACAACTAATTTGCAAATTAAGCTTTTGAAATCCTAAAATTAGAGGATTTGAAACCCTGATTTAAAAATTAGGGTTTTTCTTCTCCTTCTCCAGATCTGATCCCGCCGCCAGCAGCCCAAGCATCCTCCTCACCCCACGCCGCCGGCAGCCTCTCTCGGCCCACCATCCGGCAGACTCGCCCCACCCCACCATGCCGACAACCCCCCTGGCCAACCCACCCTACCACGCCGGCAAGCCCTTTGGCAAACCCACCCTTTCTCTCTCTAAATCCCATTTCAATTCAATTCAAATTTTCATCAATGATGTGTTAATTAATGGATCACCTCGATGGGGTGCGTCGTTACCTCCATCATTGTTGACTAACTTTGCGGCGACGGGGAAGGGGAAGGGGAAGGGTGGTCGCTGTGACGGGGAATGGGAAGGGGGAGGGTGGTGCGGCGACAGGGAAGAGGGAGGCAGACGGGGAGACGAAGGGGTGCGGTGGTCGGGGGAGTTTGAAAGACATAATTGGGTTGGGGGGATAGGTGGGTTGGGTGGCGGGGGTGGGGGGGGGGGGGTGGTTAGAATTAGGGTTTTTTCTGATTTTCTTTTCTAAAATGAGACAATGGGCAAAAACGTCATTTACAAAAAAAATCGTTAGTCAAAGCGCGTGTTGACCACGCGCTGTTATATTTAACGGTTTCCGTCTAAAGTGCCCATTTTCTATAACTGTGGGGGGGGGGGGGGGGGGTTAGTACTTAAATTTGAAGAGGAGGGGGGCAAATCGCACAACGTGTAAAGTAGAAGGGGTCATTCCCTATTTTCCCCTAAATTTTGTTGTTTGGAACATTAAAAAAGGAATTGGATTTTGATTTCATGGGATTTGACTGGATTTGTTTCTATAGTGTGAAATCCGATGAAAAATAGTCGGATTTCACGGGATTTCGATTTACTTGAATTAAAAGTAATTATTTACCTATCTTACCCTTTTTTCTGGATCTCTCCAACAATGAACCAACCACTACCATCTTCATTGCCGCTACCGCCACACCACTTTTACTACCACCACCGGCACCATTACTGCCACCACCACCACTACCGGCACCACTACTACCACCACTACTGTCACCACAATTATTGTCGTCACCACCACCGTCACCACCACTTCCACTGTCGTTACCGCCACAACCACCGTTAACCCTACTGCCACCGCCACCACTATCATCATCGCCAACACCGCCAGTACTGCCACAACTACCACTGTTGTTGCCACTACTGCCACCACCACTGCCACCACTACTGCCACCACAACCGCCACTGCATCCCTAACCATTACCGCCACCGCCACCAGTACTGCCACAACTACCACCGTCGCCACCACTACTACCACAACCACCGCCACCACCACCGTCAGTACTGCCACAACTACCACCGTCACCACCACTACTACCACCACAACCGCCACCACCATCGCCAGTACTGCCACAACTACCACCGTCGCCACCACTATTGCCACCGCCACCACCACCACTGTCTCCGCCACAGCTACCATAGCCACCAATAATGCCACCACCACCACTGTCGCCACCACTACTGCCACCACCATCACCACCACCACCACCACAATTGCTACCAACACCATCACCGCCATCAACATCACTACTACAACCGTCGCCGCCACCACTACTGCCACCGGCATCACTATTGGCGTCAGTTGACGACCACCAGTTACATCTTGTTACACCTCAATACCACCACTACCATCATTACCATCACTTGACTACCCCATCACTTGACTACCCCACCACTTTCACCGTCGACGTATCTACCCCGTGCAGTGCTGCCACCACCATGTGGTGGCACTAGCACACTTGAAACCATTTACCGTAATTTATTTTTCATCGTAAGTCAATGATGTAATTGTCTAAAAATTTATTACATTTCCATTTTCTCTGTTCTCCAAACACAAAATTAGATTTCCGTGATTTGAATTCCCTTTCGTTCCAAACAAAAAAAAGAGAATTGAATTCCTAATCCAATTCCAAATCTGAAATCCAAATCCTAAAAGAATTGGATCCAAACGGACCATAAGCGACTGAATTTTTACTGAAAAATAAGTTAACCTGTTTGGTAAACTAAAAACACGTCTTAAATTTTTTTATTTATAAATTTATCCATTTTACCAAAATTATGCATTTCTTTATGTACTTTATAACTTTTTTGGGAGGGCTAAAATCGTGTTGGTGGTGGTGGTTAGGGGTGAGCATCAAACCGTTCAAACCGATCCGAACCGCTCAAACCGACCAAACCGAACCAATCCAATCCGAACCGTCCAAAGATCTTAATGGTTTGGTTTCACATTTTTCAAACCGACCTTGGTTCGGTTTGGTTCATGGTTCACATTTTCTAAACCGAATTCAAACCGAACCCAACCGAACTGACCTATGATATGTTACTCTACATTTAGTAACATTCATTGACAATTTCACATATACGATAGTAAACAAATCAATATATACAAATCTTAAAAGTTATAAGAAAATAAAATTATGAGAACACTTATAACACAAATTTTTCATGACTAATAAATGTTCTATATTTTCTCATTCTTTCTCGTAAATCAAGTAGCACTTATATATCGAATCTAACAAGATTATATGCAATTTAGAAAACATATAACTTCAATTTTTAATCATTATTAGATCCAATAGTAGTTTGCAGATGAACAATGTCTTTAAGTGGACGCAAACCGATCCAAACCGACTAAACCGAACCGTTTAAACTGACCAAACCGAACTGTCCAAACCGATGGTGTTTGGCTTGGTTCGGTTCACAATTTTCCAAACCGAGGGGTAACGGTTTGGTTTGCGGTTCAACCCCCAAACCGAACCGTGCTCACTCCTAGTGGTGGTGGCAGCGACAATAGCTAATAGGTGTCAATGGTGGCGGTAATGG
This sequence comes from Escallonia rubra, assembly GCA_033065855.1. Taxonomy (NCBI): domain Eukaryota; kingdom Viridiplantae; phylum Streptophyta; class Magnoliopsida; order Escalloniales; family Escalloniaceae; genus Escallonia; species Escallonia rubra. The sequence continues at coordinate 160,416 of JAVXUO010003096.1, read as the reverse complement.
TGCGTGAAGACGTGGTATTGGTAAGTGTGATGATAACGATAAGCGGCAACATGACGGTCATGGCAATGATGGTGGTGTGGTGAATATTTAGATGATTTTGCCAGAAATGGACGTGGTGACGATAGCGACAGTATGGTGGAGGTGGCGGTGTCCTTGTGGTCGTGGTGGTGATAATGGATAGGTCATGGTAATTATGGTGGTAGTAGCAAAAAGAAATAATGGTTGTGGTAGTGGTTGTAGTGACCACGGAGGCGGTATTACCAGCAAATTAATTGAGGATGTATCGTGGTGGTAATTATTATTTTTGTTATGTAAAAATATGTTAGATAACGTTTAATCATCTCACTTAAAATTAAGTGATCAGCATTCCTGACTTAAAATTTTAGTCCATTTTTTTTTATATAAATTAATTTTTTAAGTGATACAAAATTTAGCGTTATTAAATGCACTTAATTGAAAATCATTAAAAATTTTAAGTTTTAAGTGCTTAATTGGTTATCAAACGCAGCCTTAGTGACGCGGAGAAAAAATGGCCCGTCAAATTTTAATGCATAGTAGAGACATCTCCAACAGCACCCTGCTGTAGATTCGTCTACAGTAGAGGATTTGAGGGTGTCGGTGATGTTGTTGGTCGTAGTGGTGATGAAGGTATTGAAGAGAGAGAGAGAGAGAGAGAGAGAGAGAGATGACTTTGCAAGACTTGTACCATCGAGAACTAATCTAACATGTGGTGTATTCAGGGGGATTGGATGACTGGCGTAATATAATATGTTTGAGAATATTTCTAGCACACTCGTTTGTATTTGAACAGTTTAGATCCGGTTTACATTAGACATCGGTGGAAGATTATTAGCTATAAGAAGAATGTCCATAAGACTCCAATAAGTTAATAAACATGTAAGGTGAACTTATGTTAGATTCAACTTAGAGTTCTCTGGTACTATGGAAAGAATATTTAGAGTTCTCCTTATCAGAAAATGAATATATACTCTTTACGCAAGGAGATTTTAGAGGTGAGTAATCGTCAAATGTACTTCATACAATCTTTAATCTTACACATCGGCTTAACGTGTGTCCATGTTTGGTATATATTTTATTCAACACATTACTACAATTTCCAAGCATCTAATTTTTTTTTATTTTTTTTGAAAAGGAGTAATTCCCTCTACGCCACTTAAGTTTACATTTTTGATCCACTAAGTCCATTTGCATTTTCTAATACCTACTAAGTCCATGATAAAGTTTCATGTCCTATAAAACTTTCTGCCCATTTTTTTTTTGGACGAAAGGTGTCAAACGTGTCCAAAGTGTCTACAGGATAAAGGCGAACCAGAAGATCACTCAAAGAAACAAAGAAAAAACCTCTTGGTCGCACGGTGGCCATTCTGTAAGCGGGAGTTTCAAAACATTTCACAAACCAAAATGGTCGATCATTAACAAAGGAATTTATCTATTTTGAAGATGACGAATCAAAGGCGAGATCAGGAATCACCCATGCATAATTCTCAAGTAGTTACCGTAAGTTATTTAATTGATCAATGGCTTTGTTGTTTTGGGGGTTGTACTTGATTTTAATAGGAAAATGCTCGCTTTTGAGTATGGGTATAGGTGCTTTACGTTGTGTATATATATTTTGATGGATTTGTGTAAAATTGGAGTGCTTTTCTCTCAGTAATTAGTTAAAAAAGAATTTCATTGTCAGTGTCATTTGACGATTAAAAATGCTTTAGGTTTGTCGGTACTTGCTTTTATAAAAAACGAATAGTTGACATTTGTTGGTTTGTAGTAGATTATCGAAAATTAAAGTGGTTGTTTTCAAATGTCAGCGCAAATACTATCACGACCTATTTGTTTGTGGAGCCCCATTTTCAACCTACCTTACAATTGGAAGCCCCATGGTAGTAGCCGCCGCCGGGGGGGGGGGGGGGGGGGTGGTGTTGGGGTATGTGTAAAAGAAATGTATTTAGAGCAAGGCAGTTTTTTTAAGGCAAATTGAGGTCTTGTGAATGAGAATGATGAGGATGGTAAACAAAATAATGAGGAGGGGTCTGACTTTTTTTTATTTCTATTCTTAGAAAAATGGAGTTCCCTGAGCTCGTTGGATTTAGCTGATGATGTTGTCATTCTTGATGATGATAGGCTTAATCACAGTGATTATGGTGGGTTCGTTTAGATGATGATGACGACGACGACGTAATACTAGAAGGGCACGAGGGTATGGATGAAAGACAGGGCAACAAGGGAATACTTGATGGTGACGGTGATGGTGATGAGGATATGGATGAAGTGGAAGTTCATGGGAATATCGATGAGAACTTGATCAACCGAATGAGCCCAATGAACCTACATTATCCAATGAGACAAATGAAACTAAGGGAACTGTTCAACTTAATGAACGGAAGATTTCACATGATACACAATTTTATCATAGGGACTAAGTATGTGCTAGATTAAAAAAAAAAAAAATGAATTTAGTGGGTTAGAGATGCAAACTTAAGCGGCATACAGGAAATTACTCTTTTTTTTTTTAAATAAGGCGTACCTTTGAAACGAAAGATTTTGAATCTTAGAGACTTGTGTTAGGCCGAATCAATCTTTCTTTCTTTCTTTTTTTTTTTTTTTTTTTTGTTGTGTACACATAACAAACAATCAACCTGAATTTAGTGAAGAGCACGATTTGAAATTACTCTTGCATGTCTATCGGCATCACTTACGTATTTCAAAGAATTTCAAGTACGTCTTTTACACAAAACACAACCAACTTAGTGAAGAGCACGGTTTGAAAGCCCAAAACACTGAAAATTGGCAGATACTCTCCTTTGTTTGGATAGGATAAGTCAATATGATTACTGGCTTCCACATAATGGAAACCGACCCACTAACAAATCACTTTTGCTTCGACCATCCAAATACGTGACACTTCTGTTCATTTACTCAAAGGGATAAGGAGTCAAAGTCTTAAGTAATTAGTGGCGACAGTGTTACCACTATCTTCTAAGGTGACTTCTAAATTTATCAAAATACTTTGACTTTGTATACGGAACTACTTATGTTTGATTTATAAAAGTCTAACCGACCCACTAACAAATCACCTGTAGCTTTGTTTTGTAGAAGTTATTGCATCAGTATCGCACAGTAGTAGCAGTGCATTATTTTGCAAGCACATTAGGTCATCTGAACAAGGACTATGATGATGATAGACCATCTGTCAACACGAGGACCCCGGTGGTGCATGCACAATAAGGACGTGTAGCAGTGCCTGCTTGTATGGCATGTAGGGGACCTCCTCCGTTCTGGTCCTCTCTTTTGTACGTGAACCACTGTCTAATCCAATCCAAGTACACCAGCTTTGTGATGGACCTCTGCCCATAAAGAAATATGCAGTTTAGCAATATGCAACAACTGCAGCACCCACATTTACCCTAAGGGTGTGTTTGGATATGAGATTTTGAAATACTGGGTGTTTCTAAATGCCCTCATTTCGAAATTCCTGATTTACAAATTCTATCATTTTGAAATATCTTGTTTGGAAGAAAGGAAGTAAAAGGTTGTTAAAAAGGTATGAGGCAAGATTCCTAAAAAATAAGGAACTAGTTATTGTGGGTTTGTAAATTACTGATTGGAGTGGATTTGACAAATAACTAGTTCAAACTAGTGATTTGAACCATCCACAGTTCAAATCACTCCGAAATTTCAAAAATTCCCTTTTGAACTATCCAAACAAGATATTTTGTCCAAGTGATTTACAAATTCCCTACCAAAGTCAAATCCTCAGTTCAAATCCTATATCCAAACACACCCTAATAGTTTCAACTCCAAAGTCAAGCATAAATCTAAGGACCCCGGCCATTTGGTATTATTCATCTTGTCGTGTTTTTGTAAACTTTTCACCACTAGGCCGCTGTGGCTTTCGAGGTCTCAATAAGTCTTCTTTAGCTAATTTCAAAGTGGCCATTTTCAACCTTTTAAAAGTAGAGGAGGAGTTTGTGGACTTGTATGGCATCATGTTGATCATCCATATTTTCCACACGCTATAGGTGGCATTGGGAAATTGTGTGATAATTACATCTACCAAATGGAAAAATACTGCCTCTCATAATTGCTCTACGAGACAACATGGAAAGCGAAGCATCGGTCAAAATGGTAAGAACTTGGGAGGTGGGGTCTGGCTCCGGAAAATGACACTGCAATTTAATTGGAAGAAATTGAAATTATGTTCTTCCCATGTCTCGAGAATGAAGGCAATCGGGGACAACTACTTCATTGTACCAAACAATGCATGAGAATTGGTAACTTATTAATGCTCCTTTTGGGCCACGGCCAAATCAGATAAGTTGAATTGAGCACGGTCTAAATGCTAGTTGAGTGTCGTGGTTTTCTTACTATACCTATAGAAGATTGGATAAATTACACACAGTACTTTTGAAGTTTTTCATAAACTACACACGACTCCTATCATCTTTTTTTATTACACTAATCTACATTTTTTTATTATTCAGTTAACGGTGTTAATAAAATACATAAAAAGACTCTGATACCCTTGGTAAATGATGCTATTAGTGGCTTGCTGAGTTCGAATAGCTAGACCCAATGGCATCCCACTCAGCTATGGTGGTCCAATTGGCTTTAACATCATGAATTAGATTTGACTGATGTTGAAATTGAATATGAAGGACAAAAATGTTTTCGATTTAAGATTTGTACGATGCTATTAGTCGCTTGCTGAGTTCGAATAGCTAGACCCAATGGCATCCCACTCAGCTATGGTGGTCCAATTGGCTTTAACATCATGAACTATTGACCAATTTATTCACAATCGTGTGAGTATTGGCAATTGGTTTGATACACTAAATTTGCGCCCATAACAGATCCACCCTAACAAAACTAGCAGCAATCGAATCTCATATTTATTTATTCAACCAATTGGCCTGTGTTTGTCTCGTAGTGTCGGACTATAAATCGCTGACCCTCATGCAAAAGGGAATCTGTTATTGTACCCATCCCACACCCTTTCCACGCAACACAAACATCCAAACCAAGGTTTGGAAAGGACCCAAAACCATTTTCATTACACACCCAAAACACTGACCAAACCAGTACAATATTAATGGCCCCTGCTCTCCTCATCTTCCTCCTCAGCATAGCCATTGCCATGGCCATAGCCGCGCCGTCGCCACTCCGGACGGGTTTCTACTCAGAAACATGCCCGAAAGCGGAATTCATAGTCCGGGACGTGATAAAGAACGCCATGATCAGAGAACCCAGAAGTGGTGCCTCTGTCATGCGCCTGCAGTTCCATGATTGCCTTGTTAATGTAACATCACTGGTTACTACTCAATTTCCTCTTCCCTTTCCTCGTCCTGTATTGGGTTGTTGAGTTCTTAATTGGATTCTGTAGGGTTGTGATGCTTCTTTATTGCTGGATGACACACCTAACATGCTTGGAGAAAAACTTGCTCTGTCGAACATAAATTCCTTGAGATCTTATGAAGTTATTGATCAAGTCAAGGAAGCCTTGGAGAACTTTTGCCCGGGCATTGTTTCTTGTGCAGATATTGTAATCATGGCTGCCAGAGACGCCGTGGCTCTGGTAAGTTTTGCCACCTTCACCTTCTGAGTTTATCTACAAGTTAACATCAGCTCCTCTGCGAAAAGGGTCATCTCGCATCTGTTTGTTTATATTTTTCTTGCCTGATAGAGGAGAGGGTAGAACAAGATTTGACTAGGTTATCCTGTTGATGTGCTAGTCTTTGTCTTGGGAACAATATAATCCTTGCTTTTAGTATTGAATGATCACATGATGTGACAACAAATTAAAGGGACAATAATATACTCTCTGCATTATCACTTATCAGCATAGATTCTTCAAATTAAAAAAATACAAGCACACGGGTATGCATTAGTGCCCGTTTTTTTACCTTTAACGGCAAGTACTCTTAGGAGCGTCTGTATTAAAGAACTTCCTCCCTATTTGCATATACATTCACTGTTGCTTTGGAGTTTTCAAAATATGAAATGTTCGCGTACAATTTTTTGACAGTAAGTTGGTTTTGGAGTCCTTTTGGTAAAATTGGTAGACGCTAAAATCTTGTTTGGGTTGCATTTCCAAAGTTTTCAAACAAAAATAACGTGGGGGGTGGAGGGGGAATAACTTCTGCTGAGAGTTGAAGAATGATACTGATCATTACTTTTGAAAAAGATGCTAAAAGGTATCCAAGTAGGGCCTAAGAAAAATTCATGATGAAAATGAGACTGCTCATGATTTCTGTGTGTTAAAACAGAGTGGAGGTCCCATCTGGGAAGTGAAATTGGGAAGGCAAGATAGCCTAACAGCAAGCCAAGAAGATTCAAACAATATAATGCCAAGCCCAAGAGCCAATGCAACTACCCTCATTGATCTCTTCAGCAAATACAACCTCTCTGTCAAAGATGTAGTATCTCTTTCAGGGTCTCACTCCATTGGTAAAGGTCGTTGCTTCTCTATCGTCTTTCGTCTGTATAACCAATCTGGTTCAGGGCGGCCCGATCCTGCCATTGAACCCAAGTACAGAGAAAAGTTGGACAAGCTTTGCCCACTCGGTGGGGATGGAAATGTGACAGGAGATTTGGATGCCACACCCGAATTCTTTGACAACCAGTATTTCAAGGACTTGGTTAAAGGGAGAGGATTTTTAAATTCTGATCAAACACTTTTCAATAATAACCAAACAAGAGAATTTGTTTGGAAGTATAGTATTGATCAAGGTGAATTCTTCAAGGCCTTTGTGGAGGGGATGATAAAATTGGGTGATTTGCAATCCGGTCGCCCTGGAGAGATTAGAAGGAATTGTAGGGTGGTAAACAGCAGTCCAGTGCAAATACTGATGGAGTCTTGAGGGGAATGATCGTAAAGAGAAAGAAACTTGGATACAGTGAGAAGTAAGCAGCAATTGTTGTAGACACCAAAAGGGTTGATGCCTACTTTGGACTCCACTATATATGTAGGAATGTAGAAACCAAGTCGAATCTGTTCGGCAGATGTTTGTGGTTTATATAGTGAGTCTGTAACTATATTTCAGTCTGCTATAGTTTTTTGTTCTCTTTAAAGATTATAGGTGATGTTAAGCTGTAAGAAGAGATGGTAGTTATGTTTTATTAGCTCTCTTCAACTCTTTTGGAGCTTGCTCTCCTTTTCTTTACTTGAAAGTTATGAAAGAAAATAGTTGCAGCTAGTGGCTGTTAGTTTTGATTTATGTTGAGAAGTGTTGAATTAATGCAATACGAACTCACTGGGCGGGTGAAAGGATACGCTTATAACTGCTACTGAAGAAGAGCAACCGAACTTTGAATTCCTCCTCGCGACCAAGCATCGGTTGCTTGTAATGACTCTTTCGACCACAAAATCTCCCTTGAACATCTTGGGGAACCTTAGCACGAAAGTGAGCTCCATCCAGTGCCCCCTCACAGTCCTATTATTTCTTGTAACAACATTACAAATAGTTAAATAAAATCATTTATTTCTAATGTTATTTCACGCCTAATATTGTGCGATAACTAACCTTAAATACGGAAAAACCTGCGGCTATTCCTGATTTTTGTGGGAGTAGAATTCTCATGTTGTATAATAAGATCTTTACACAGCTTTAATATTACTTTGATGGCAATCTTAAAATATCTATCGATTGTCTCGGTAGACCTATGGAACCGCTCGCCTATCACCCAAAATCTTACGTTGTGTTCAAGTACGTGTAGAAAAATTATAACTTGTTCCCTAATTGACATGTTTGTAGTTGCATGAACTAAAATTTTCTTGGTTAGAAGTTTACAGAGTCCAAAAAATACAGAAGGTCTCATAAGTATTTGGCTTATGCAATGTCGATCACCTCTATACAAAATGGTGTTCATGTACATCTCCCTCGCAACTTCATCATTAACACGGGGCTTCCTTGGATTATAATCCCTATTTCCCCGACGGTTCTTTAGCACAACAACTCCGGTAGACATGACAGAAGCAGCTGCACCCAATATCGCAGCACGAATGCATTTATTGTCTATCTACATAACCATCTTGAAACAAATAGCAGATTTTTAGGGCATTGTATATATCCATCCAAAAAGAAATGCTATAATTGGTTATGAAATGAATAAAATCTCAGGAGATCATATATTTAAGATAACACAGACGTATAACTCAGGCAGCAATAGCACACCCTGTCAACTTAAGAAAAACCTGCATTAGAACACTTGCTATCAGGAACAAAAATATAGCAATAGCACAATGTAACTCAACAAGAATGAAGCCCCCAAAAACTCTATAACTAACAGTAGCAACACCTCTATTCACTGTGGTACACCCCTTAGAGAGAAACTCCGCTTTAGGCAAATTTTACAGCTACCGCTGCAAAACTTCTACGAAGTCGGGCTCTGAAACACGCCCACACGCCCACACACAACACTAAGTTTTCACATAAGTTCCAATGGTGCAAGTATACAGTAGTTAAAGGCGGTTGATTATATGAACGATAGCTGAATTTGCCTTGCCACATTTTAATTCTATAACCACTAAGAGGATTTTCCTAAGTGACAGTAGTAGATGTCACTATGTGCGAGGAGTCATAGTGCCCTTTTTTAGAGAAATACAACTCGGAATGACTTGAGATTTTACAGGGAAACTTAAATATATACAAGGGTGATCTCCACCAAAATTGAGCAAAAACGCACGCCTGGATCTTCAGATCTTCACGGTTGGCTTTTGACGTGCACGGGCACTGCAGTTGGGCGCGCGGGCGCTGTGCTTGACGGGCGCATGGGCGCGAGACTTGAAGAACTTGTGAAGGCACATGGGCGCATGTTGGATGGGCGCGGGGGCGCTGTGCAGGATGGGCGCGGGGGCGTGGTGCTGAGCGGGTGCAAGGGGCAGCCCGTGACACATATCCATTGCAAAATTATTCCATTTTGTTGCAATTTTTACTGTTTGAAACCTGGTAGAATTAAAACTGGATGGTTTGTTGGTGTTGATCCTTTCTAGGCAACACGTTTGGAAATGGTAAGTTGTATGTCAATGAGTTTAATAAAAGAAATGCATTTAGGGCATAGGCAGCTACTTTAAGGCAAATTAAGGGTCCTGTGCATGAGAATAATGAGGATGGTAAAGCAAATAATGAGGAGGGTTTGACCCTCCTCATTCTTGATGATGATAGGCTTAATCACAGTGATTATGGTGAAGATGAAGGAGTTAATTTATATGATGATAACAACGTAATAATAGAAGGGCATGGGAATATGTTTTCACAATCTAATATGTAATAATAGAAGGGCATGGGAATATGTTTTCACAGTCTTGAAATTTTCCTATATTTTACACAAATCTAATATGTTTTCACAATCTAACAAAATTAATCTCCCTCTTTTTACTTTATTATAAGTCATATAATACGTATATGTATATATGTCTGTATATACATATAATTATCTCTCATATTGTATTATCTCTTATGTCGCAAAATTTTTTATACTGTTTTAGGTGAGTTTTAGTTATAAAAAACTCAACACATGAGTTATCAATATTGCTACTAAATATGGTAGAAAAATCATAAAAAAGTGAAAACAGCATTATTTGTTATTATTATTCGACATATAAGTATGAACTTTCAATTAGCTGTTGTTGGTCTCGTGTGCAACGTACGGGGTTAATGCTAATATGGATGAAAGACAGGGAATACTCGATGGTGATGAGGATATGGATGAAGTGGAAGTTCATGGGGGATATTGACGTGATGAAAGGTTAATTCAATTGCCTTTATTTCTTGCCTTTTTTCGGCGGTTTGGCTTATCCATTAGAGCCATAGAGTGCTAAAAATTGCAATAGGTATCAATATTAAATAAATAAAAGCGGAACTGCTGGATTTTTGCATAGTCAGAATACATATGATAACATTCTAGCAAAGCAATAAAAGAACCTAACAGGTAAAAATGCAGAGTACCTGAAGGAAGATTCAGAGCACGGCAAACATATCTTCGACGACAAAGGTGACATGGTGGCAATTCAGATATCCTTGCATCTCAATAACACCCTTTTTCGGACATCGCTTTGTCAAGAAGATTGCTGTGGTATATCCACTTCACAGGCGCGCCATATATGTTTGGGAAATGATCACTTACAGAGGGAGGAAGGACAATAGAAAGGACACCTCAGCTGACACAACACTTGGGCGACGAATATACTTGTGAAATGTTTAGAGCTTAACATAAGGTTAACACACTAAAAAAATATATATATATATGTTTTTTTGACATTAGAAACTGGAAGCGAACTTCAAGTTTGAAGGAAATGCAAAAGGTGGTTTTCATGAACATTCATTGCTCATAGTTTTTCAGGAAATGCAAACTTTAAGGAATTATACCACAGGTAGACGGGAAGAATCAATAAATTAAAAAAATTAAATTCTAAATGTAATTCCATTTTACACAAATTTTAAATGACAATGGTGCAGAGTTTCTAAGAAGTACAAGTATCAGGGACGTCAATCCAATTCAATGACCACGGTTATAACTTAGACCATATAGAATGAAGAGCATAAATTGATTCAGAAGGTATTGGGAAGAAAACTGATGAAAAGAAATATATGGCCAATGCCTGAAATGAATGAGGTTCCATCCAAATTGATTTATATAATCTGTAGGTCTCTGAGGAACCAACCATACATCCTGCTGCTTCAATTCCTAATCTTTCCTGTTCTTGTTCTACTTCTTTTCAGCGTCTGACCTCGAGGCCGGTCTTGGAGAGGACATAGACTCTGAATCATGGTCAACTGGTTGGCTTTCTTGGCTCTGTGGGACTACTGGAACTACCTTTACAACCCAACCTTATCATCCCATCATGAAACATTCTGCAACTGAACTTGCAAGTGCAGGAGTCAACTTTAAACCCCGCCAAGCAGAGGACCTAGACGTGGAATTCAACACATCTTGTTGGTTTCATTGGTTCTGTGGTCCTTGGACGTCCGACATCCCCCCATGCTGCATCTACAACAGGAGTAGATCATCCTTTTGTTTCCTTTCTTGGTTCTTCTTGTTGTTTGGCAAGACTAGATTTGCTGTGACGCAACTGTGCATCGAAGACTCCACCGAGTCATTCCTGAGAAACCTCATTGCTTTTGAGCAATGTATTCCTGGGATTCAGACATACTTCACGTCTTATGCCTTCCTCATGTATACACTCATCGACGATGAAGACGACGTTGAGTTGCTTGAGAAAGCAGGAGTCCTACGAGAGAACCTGGGGACGCGTCAAAATACCTTGAAGCTCTTCAAAAACCTCTGCAAAGAAGTTGTTCTGGCAGACTTCTCCTTCTTCGCGCAATGGAAGGAAGTGCACAATTACTGCAACAGCTACTCGCACAAGAATTTAGCAAGAGTGAGACGTAATTGTGCAGCACTGAGAAGCTACTATTTCAGTAACCGTTGGGCGTTTATCTCGGGCATCGCTGCCTTCACCCTTTTCACCCTCCAAGTGATACAAACAATCTACACCATCCGTTCTTCTTATTAACGAGAAAATATTCGTTATAATGAACGGTGACAATAATAAAAAAGTATTGCCAACGATGGGTCGGTAACAAAACGAGCCCTCCAACTCCAACTGTTCTATCTAATCAAGGAGTTGGTAATAAGCTGTTGCATTATAACCTTATAGCATCAATATGTGTGACTATGCTTCGCTCTTATCAACATGTAATTGTGGAAGGCTTCAAATTGGTTTGTATTTTAATTACCTTTTTGAATGTACATATCTCCTACCAAGCAACCGTTGAGTTTGATATGGATTTTATCATTGGCCATGTTTTCTTTTATCTTTTCAGCAGTTCAGATTAAGAGTTTGTACTTGCTGATAGTTTAACTTCTAGACTATACTAAACCCTTACAACCTCGGCCTCTATCAAATTTGATTGGGCTCAACGCATATTAACTGGATTGCTTTAGAGGACAGAAATGTTGGGCTCATCCGCATATTTTTTGTGACTGTTGGATTGGGCCACATCTATTTCAAACACTTACCAGATTTTTTTTTTTTTTTTTTGCCCGTTTAATCTGGAGAATTTCATTTCGAAAAACAACAACACTTAACAAGGAATCGGCTACAAGAGTAAGGAGTTTTAAGGCAAAGTAAATCCTATGTTCGCAAATAATTCTGACTTTTTGAAACCTCGTGAAATTACAACTTAGAAAGTGTCAAAAACATTAGGAGAAGCTCATGCTAATGAATTTAAAGAAAAGCGTGAATTCAGTGACAAGCAAAAACTTGGTTGGTACCCTAATAATGCGTTTGTCCCACAAAATTTGATCATATTTCTTTTTTGCACTATATTTTTTTCACAAAAATTGCTCACTTTCAAAATTAAGAAAGATTCTTTGAGTATTTTTACATATTTACCATGTTCATATTTTTTAATTTTATTTTTCTCTCCACATTTAACTCCCCACCAACTCATTTTCTCTCTCCTGACCCACTTTCTTTCTCTCCTCTCTTTAAAGGATAGAATGTGAAACACATAATATATGGTGTAAATCATTCGTCTACTTGTAAAAAAAGAGATCGATTTATGTGAGACAGATTACTACTTTTGTGTTTTTTTTAAATTTATTTTTCATGGTCACAAACCAAAAAACAGTGTAACTGGTAGAAACTTAGCAAGCATAGGAATCACACCACTCAAAAGCCCAGTCTTTCTGCGGTCCTCCAGAGCGAATTCAAGGACCCGAAACAAGCCACATCAGTAACCCAGACAGGCTGCTTGCCGCGTTCGGGGCGGGTGTGCTCAAGGCCCTTGTTATTGTTACGCCAATTGAGGTTAGTTGTTTGCCACGTGCGTACTAAATACTAGATATTCCTTCTTTTACAATAAATCTTTCTCCTATTTTGACTTGTTGTTAGTACTTAATCCGTAAACATTGACTATGATCATTGTTTTTTACCCTACCTTGAGTTGCTGGATAATACTTATCGAGTCTACGACTGCCATTTGAGTTCAAACCCTTGTATTTTGAGTAAAGTCAAATTGAAAAAATCAATGGAGGGAGTAATATTAAGGATATTAACGGACTTAATCTGTTGATAGACAACGATATGTTTCAATTGAAATCAACTCTCGGCTTTAAGCACGCTTACATGAAAAGTAATCGGTCTGGTGATGCTAGTAATAAGTAAACTGGCCATTGTTAACTGAAAGCGAATCGTAATAGTGTATGTTTAAAGCTAGCACTAGTAACCTTTGGCAGCAGCATACAATCCGATGTTAGTTTGCACTCCAGTCACTAAAAAGTTTAAAGCAATTGGTGGAAAAAAAATTGACGCATCGTCAAAGACACATTTGGAGCTCATCAGCTAAAACTAAATTGCTTTTAGTTATTGCGTAATTTGCCCTACATTTGCAACGAGAACAATTTTGTACGATGCTGATTTGTATACTTCTTTCAAAGCAGTTGTGCATTAGCCTTGGAAACTCTTGTATGATGTGATTTTTATGGGACAAAAACTATGCTATGCTGACTTACCTACTGTTAACATAGAGTAAATTTGATGTATTCCGGGAACTTATGTACGACAAGAGAGAGCGCACTATTTTACCGTGACTAAGGACTGTTCTTATAATTATAATAGAGTGGAGTATCTCCCGCCGCTCCCGCGTCTATCTTTAAATATTCCTTCAATATGAGAGTACCGTATCTGCGTGAACTAGCTTATTTCAATTCGTAACAGTTTTTGCTATAGAATTGATTGCTTCTTTGGGTGAGGAAAGGCGAGTAAATCGAGCCGAAACGTACACCTGTTTCTCTGAAAGTAATGAGGATGCCTGACTTGGTCTAATCGACTGATATCTGATCTTAGGGCAACCTGCTGATCTCCTAGCATCGCTGTGTGAAATATATTGGAAAGGTGGTGGTTGACCTCCTTGTAATGCGCTGTGCAATCGATTTCTGAGTCACGCACTCTTTCTTCTCCTTAGACATTCATTTATAGTAGAAACTCTCTCTCGGTGCTTATATTAGGTAACTCAATAATTAGAAGCTGTTGTAGCATAAAAAATTCAGAATCGATCTTACATGTTGTGAAAGTACCATTGGAGTCCACTTTCCTTGTGTTTCTTGTATTTCCCATAGAATGGCTCGCTGCATTACAGCTAAAACAACTGATATAGTGAGGCAATGCATATCCCTCCATTGAAGTGACGCGTTCGCTATGTTAGGATACTAGACCTTTTGGACACAACGACGTACTGAACAAAATAGTGAATTTACTGGAGTAGTGTGGATAGGATATCCTGAACTGGAGAAAGGTGAATCCACTATATGCCAGCATTAACCAGTGTGGTACCATTTCCAGGACAGAGTGACCCAACAGTGCACTTAACAAGGCATAGTTCTCAATTAAATGAACTTCCTTATAATCAAATGTTATCTCGTCTTACCATTTTTCAATCTTCCTTGCTTACTTGTACCTTCTTCATCACTTGAATTTCGTCGATGTCTTCAATTATGGCATCCTTATCTGTTATGTTGACCTCTTTTCAATTTTACACGTATGGCACCCTTTTAGTGCGCTTTAACAATATACTTTCACTTCTCTAAGAAAATAAAAAAAGAAAGAAAGAAAGAGAAGATCAATGGAGCTCCCCCTTGTTTTTACGTCCACAGATCAGAATAGTTTTAATGTAGTCTTGGGCCGGTACAACCTTACCAAATCCTAAATCTTACGTATTATATTGTGCTCTTGGACTTAGCTCATGGGTGTGATCCTGCAACTAAGTAGCAGTGGTAGGTAGATATAGTAATTTTGTGGGATTTGTTGGCTTACAGGAGGTATGAATTAATGTAAATTGTCTTAATAATTTCGCCTCGTATTGATGTGCCTGCGTATCCCATACACATCGTTGAAAACATGTTTGCATTATTCAAACCTGTATTCATGATGGTACTAAACCTTACCTATGTCATTGCTGTTTAATTATGCAGCGAAGTCTAGTGCATGTATGCTTGATTAAGTATAGGTGGAACATTTACTTCATTCGCTTGGAAAATCGTCCATTTGGCTTCATCTTTGACATGTGAAAATATCACTTCCTGATTAAAGTACAATGCTTGCAATGCTAGTTAGTTGCTATTACTAAAAATTTAGTAAATTCCGATTCCTGCAGGTTGTGAAAATTAGATTGCAGCAGAAAGAAGGATTGAGCCCCGAGCATTGAAACTATGTTAGAAAAGAAGACTTGACATCGCTATGTTAAGTTCATTTTCGACTAAAATAGTATGAATTAATTTTTCATGAGTATATGGACTGAAATGGATAGTGCGACTTCGTATGAAACGTCAAAACTAGCATCCGATATACCTGAGCGTATCTGGGGGTGGGGGGGAGGAGAAGATGCATGTACATGGAGAAAGAAATATAAGAGAACATGCAGCCAGCCAAGGTGGAACGGATTTGGTCGACTTATAATTCATTACAAATTTACTTTCTACCTATAATTCAATACAAAAAAAGTAGATTTGCAATGAATTATAAGTCGACCAGATCGGTTTCACCTTGGTTGGCTGCATGTTCTCTTGCACCATTTACTCAACTCAACCATCGATAGGAAGCAGCATATGGTTGCTAATTAATGACTGTCAGGACCATAGCTAGTACGGTAATCAACGAAAGTGAGAATGAAGCCCCCTATTAATTAGTCAGGTCAAGTAGCTACTGGACTCACAGTAGCATGATTTGATCGGCAATGACCCCAATCCCACCCTAATCATGAATGACTGTCATGATTTGTTGAACCCTTGGACTAGTATGGCCATTCCACCCATTCCAATGTGAACCGGCGGGTCCCTGACTTGATGGACTTAAGCCCAGTTGAGATGGTAAGTCCAAATTTTAGATAAGTTCAAAGATATTTCCTACATCTCAAGTGCATCTTACTATTAGTCCAAATCTCTTAGGTAAGTTCAAAGGTATTTCCTCGCATTATAAGTACATCTTATAGTTTCCACAAGCATTGAAACTACGTCAGAAAAGAAGACTTGGCATCGCTACGTTAAGTTTTTTTGCGACTAAGGCAGTATGAATTAATTTTTTATAAGTATCTGGCCAGATATAGATAGTGTGACTTAATATGAAACCTCAAAACTGACAATAGTATTCGATATAACTGACGTCTTCGAATGGGAAGAAAAAAAAATATATGTGGTGACGTCTCCGGATAGGAAAAAAAAAAGATGTCTGTGATTGACGGAGAAAGAAATATAAGGGTACCAATAATAGATTTAAAATGAATTATAAATCAACCAGATCCGTTACACTTTCGCTGGAGGTTCTCTTGCACGATTTACTTATCGAGGGAGCAGCATATGGTAGGGTAATCAAGGAAAGTGAGAATGAAGCATCCTCTTAATTAGTCAGGTCAAGTAGCTACTGGACTGACAGTAGCGTTGATTTGACTGGCAATGACCCCAATCCCAAGTCAAGCTTCACCATGCGTTGACCTGTCTTTCCCTGTACATCCTTTTGCATTCATCAATAAGCTATAAACTATTTGAAGCGGTAAGAGATTGAGTTGAAGAACGCTGCTTTTCTCAAACTTTAAGTACCAAAGTATGGGTACTTCACGTCAAGTTATGAAACAAATGTCCTAGGTCCTGAGAGCTAACTCCTGATTATGCTTAACCCCTCAGGCTTTGAAAAAATAGAGACCTTAGACAGCTTGTAGCTAACTCCAGGGGTAGAGAAATGGTAAAGGTTTTGAAGAATAACCTCGAGATCCCGACCTTAAATCCTCATACTTATAGGCCATATAATTTACAGTTCTAAAATCATCATTTAAGAAAATAAAAGGGCCGCTCTTAGCTCTCTTAATTAAGGAAGGCATATCTAAGGATAGATTATATGAAATGGTTCTCCTTTTTTTCCCTTAATTCACTGAACAACTTTGACAAGTTCTTTTGAAGTGAGATTTTGGAAGGGTCATTTTAGGTCAAACTAAATACCTAATACCTAACCTTAACAAGCATGTACATATTTAGCCGTGAAAAGGCAAAAAATTACTACAATATAGATTATGTCTTATCTACCCAAATGAAGGAAGCAAGAACTTTAACAGTTATTGTCAAGCTAGAGTTGATATACATATAAATGAGGATTGTGTTGCATTCACTTTCAGTATTATTGGTACTACGGTCCCGTCACATTGTAATAGATGCATGAGGTGTCAATGAACGAGATATGTACTTGTAAAACTTGTGAAATATGTAAAGCTTTAAGGTTAACCTCTAAAAACTTTGAAAAATAACTTATTATCTATATAATATAGAACAAGCGAAGCGAGAAAGGTATTGATAATTTTTTTTGCGTGACACATTATCGCTTCTTTATATGACACGTCATCAGATCCTTATTTTAAGATTAATTAACTTCTATATTAGTAAGTCTTATTTAATCAAAAATTAATTTTAATCATTCCAAAACTTTACCTAATCAATATATTAATCTATTAAAGACTTCTTTTTGACAATTACATCCTTAAAATTTAAAAATTAATTCTAATCATTTTAAAACTCAACCTAATCATTGTACTAACTTATTAGGACTTAATATTGACTATTGTATCTTTAAAACTCCTTTTTAATATGAATATAAAAATTCCTACATATAAAAAATGAAAATAATACTTTCAATTCAGAAGAAAAAATTAATTTAAAAATTAATTCTAATTAATCATTCTAGAACTCTACCTAATCAATATACTAAGCTATTAAGACTTCATTTTGACAATTATGTCTTTAAAAGTATTTTTTAATCTATATATATCTATATATAATAAATGACAAGCGAAGCAAGAAAAGCAGTGGTAACTTCTTTACGCGACATATAATTGTTTTTTTACGTAACACATCATCACATTATGTTTTTAGTGTGAAATAGACTTATAAAAATTATATTGGATACGTTTCTTATTTTACGATTAATTAATTTTTAAATTTGTAAGCCTTATTTAATTTAAAAACTAATTTTAATATTCTAAAACTCTACCTAATTAATATACTAATCTACTAAGACTTCATTTTGACAATAATGTCCTTAAATAGTGTTTTCTAAAGATGAAAATTAAAATCCATAGAACGAAAAAAAATAACTTATGAGACTGAAACAAATGCGATCTAATAATTTATTTAAATTTTAATAGGATCTATATTTTTAAATTTAATTGATTTTAAAGGATGAATGAGATTTTTCGTAAGCCTTGTATAAATTAAAAACTAATTATGATCATTCTAAAACTAAACCTAATAAATATACAATTAAACGTATTAAGACTTAATACCACTCTCGAATATGAATATAAAAATTAATATGTATAAAAAATAAAAATAACATTCTTAATTCAAAAAAAAGAAGAAATAATATAAAACAACTAATGAGACTTATAACAAAAGAAATGATCTAACAATTGATTCAAATTTTGATGGGTTCCTCATTTTTAAGTTTGATTAATTTCGTAAGAATAATAAGGTTATATTCATACGCCTTGTGTAATATAATAATTAGTTATAATCATTTTAAAACTCAACCTAATTAATACACTAACTTAATAGGCCTTAATCTGGATTGTTGTATTCTTAAAACCACTTTTAATGTAACTATAAAGATGCATATATCTAAAAATAAAAAATAACATAATAGATTTGGAAGGAAAAAATGACGTTATATATATATATATATATATATATATATATACTGCTCGTATTGTTTGTTTTATTTTGTCGCTTTATTGTTATTTTTGTCGGATGGAACTGTCATTCGTAAAATTTTTAGTTGCCTGTTTAGGTATGTTTTGTACCCCTCTAAGTTATCTTGATATATATTTATACTCTTTAATAAAAAATAAAAAAAAAGGCTTTTGAGGATTGTCAAGAAGATGTTCATTTAGAATATGTGGATTCAGGTGAACTTAGGAGTTCTAATTGTTCATTGATAAACTACACATTGCTTACAAAGTTCCCAACTCCTTACAATAAAAAGTAGCCATGCCCTATATTTGCATTGACAAACTGGGCACAGCTTACAAACCTTCCCACCTCCATATTGTTCATTGAGGCACATAGGATCAAACCAGACAAAGAAACCACATCCTCCATTTTTCCACGTGCAAAAAAATTGTCAAGAAGTGATGAAGAAGGAAGGAAAAAAAGGAGTAACTAGGATTCACATCACTTGCAACAAAATGGACATATAAGAGGAACCTTCTCCGAGGGTTGAGATTAGTTCACGGTGTCTTCGATGTCACAATGCACCCGAAGCATGTAGTATACGCCATAGGTAGGTCAACAATTTTAATCTTCTCTTCTTCTCTTGTCGCAGCATGTATATACGCAGACCTGTGTGCATATCTATACGGACATATATTTTGACGGGAAGTTTGCTTTCAATCATTTCCTTTAGTGATTGATATAACTCAAATATAACTCCCAATAATTGGGGAATACCCGACAATTCCAGTTAAACTGGGAGATCGATAATTATCTTATCAGAGATTGTGATGTGATCCTCGAGAATCATAACGCGATCCTAACACATCTGGCCCACGGCCCAATCCTACTAGGACTCTCCTTCCACAGCTATATAAAGGGGTTTACCCCCAAGTATAAGGACAATTACACAATTCATACTTTTTCAGAATTATTATTATGTAATTACGCTCTAACTTAAGCATCAGAGAGTTCTCCGCCGGGAACCCCACCCGACGGTCACTCATTTTCTGTCTTGCAGGTCATCGGTCCAGGCTCGGGTTCTGCAACGTACGTGGAGCATGTTTGTAGCAGCAACAGATTGGCGCCATTCGTGGGACCCGCCAGCCTAACCAATCGACCTCAAGAAAATTCAAACGCTCGTTTTGCAAGCAACGACGACAACGCGTTGAACCACCGCCGTCAACAGCACCTACGTGGACAGCCCCACGTCCGATCAACAATCACAGAACAAGCTGCCGCCGGCAGCCAAGCCACCAACGGTCCTGCAATCGTCAAACTGTTTCACAACAACTTTGCTAACACCACAACTCTCTGACGACGCGCCCCTACCGCGGAGCGGTTAGAACCAACATCACGCAAAAGCAATAGCGGAGCCGTGGGCACCATAAACTGCCAGCAACCGCCATGAATTAGCCGAAGCAGATACAATGACATCTCAAAGAAAAAAGAAGAAGAAGAAGAGAAGAGAGATCGCGGCCACTGTACACCGGTGCCGCACCGCCGCGGCCTCATTGCACCGTCCATCATGATCGGTAGTGGCAACGCCACCATCATAGTATCTACATTACGAGCACCCGATTTGCGCTACCACTGCCCCTGGATGAGCACCATCTCTATTCGTCACCATCCATGGCATTGCCGGCGACTTCGCGCCATCGCTGCCATGCCGGAGCGCCACCGCCTCCTCCTCCGATGGTGCTCAGATCTGCCCAAAATAATGGCTGTCACTCGGTCAAAAAGAGAGAGCCCACGACGTCAGCAATAGCTACCGGATTAGCGCCGCCTCGCCGGTTGACCGCCATCGATGGTCACCAGCGCCACCGTATAACTCGCAGAGGCAACGCGGTGCCCGGCGCAACATTGCTAAAAGGCTCCATCACCACCACCGTGATGAGCGCCATCACCACCGTGACTCGATGCCGGAGCATCACCGTCTCACCGCTACCGGCGGTCAAATACGCCGCACCGTTGCGTCGTCAAATCATGTTGCGCCGCTGCCTCTGCAAGTCACGCTCTTCTGTCGATGGAAAGTAGGGATAAATCCCCATCCAAACCAGGTGAAATCCCCTTTTGTTAAAAAAACAAAACAAAACAAACAAACAATCTGCTTTCACCCCCCGCAAAAAGGCATAGTTATATTTTAGGCCCTCACGGTCTTTTTTATTCGACTTAGGCCATACTGTTTAAAAATATTAAGGTTTTAACCTATGCAAGAGGCATATTTATTTTCAAGACCCAAAGGTCTCATTAATTTGGGTTAAGCCACATTTGTTGAAAGTATTAAACTTTTAACCTAAGGAAAATGTGTATTTAGACTTAAGGGTCTCATTAATTCGTGTGTGTTACGCACTCTTTAAAGTATGCGCATATGTTTTTATTTTGTGGCACGTCGCTAAAAAATAAAGCGACTATAATTTTAGGCGCTAGCAAGCCTTTCGAAGGCTACTTCCAGTGCGCTTCTATTAGCTAGACTTTCGTTCTATTGTGGTTTAGCATTATCTAATTGCGCCAATTAGCGCAAGCACGTCGCAAGTCGGAGCTCCTGACTGCTATGACTTTTTAAAGCGCACATGTGAGACGCAGTGCAGCGTACCTTGTCGGCTAACCGACAAAACCCTAATGGGGCCGCGGTGACTAAAAAACCGCTATTAATTCTATATTAAAAAACATAATTGCACTGTTATATGCTTTATTGCTTAAAAAGTTGTTTTTCAGTCACGTACTTTTATTTTTTGCAAGGATTTAAACTACGCATGCGAGCATTAACAGTGACGTATAAATCGCTTCGTAAAGCAAGGAACAAATTCATAGCACCCTGCGACTTGAAGTCACGTGTAGGGTTTCTGCTGCAGCATCCTGCCGACTCGGCATTACCTATTGTCTCTTGATATTCGGTCACACGGTGACCTCGATCAGTAAATCAGAGCACTTCACCAATAGCGTCGCTGATATGGATGGAACAACTGCAAGCTCAAGCTCATGCGACCAGCAAACTGAATCTAGTTGCTTCTCAGTAAATCGATTAAATTCTATAACTTATCTACTTATCATCAGTGAAATATTGCTCAGAAGTACTCCATGCACTCTAGCTCTATATGCTCGTCCAGTCAAGCAGGCATATATGGTCTTCTATATTGCTCCCACAAATTCTTCTTGCGGCCGACCCTCCACATAGGCTGAAAATCCATCTTTATATATCTACGCCTTGTCAACGGTGAGGGGGTTCATATCTTATGATATCAATAATACTACGGGCCTAATGCCATGTACCCTCTCAAACAGGGAGGCTTCATAGCAGCGGACATTATGGGCACAATGCCCCGCACCTTTTTATTTAGCGCCACAACAACAAGTACTCGTTGCTTTGACCGATACCCTCAAGGGTATTTGCATGAGCTCCGCGCTCCATCCGCCCCCGAGGGCGCGTACGACGAGAACTCTTAAGTTCCGTCAAACCCTCGAGGGTATTTTCATGAGCTCCGAGCTCGATCCGCCCCCGAGGGCGCGTACGACGAGAACTCTTACGTTCTATCAAATCCCCGAAGGTATTTTCATGAGCTTGGCGCTCTATCCGCCCCTGAGGGTGCGTAAGACGAGAACTTTAAGTTCTGGCAAACCCCTGAGGGTATTTTCATGAGCTTAGAGCTCTATTCGCCCCCGAGGGCTCGTACGACGAGAACTTTAAGTTTCGTCAAATCCTTAAGGGTACTTGCATGAGCTTCGAGCTCCATCCTCCCCCGAGGGTGCGTACGACGAGAACTCTTAAGTTCCGTCAAACCCTCGAGGGTATTTTCATGAGCTCCGAGCTCGATCGCCCCCGAGGACACGTACGACGAGAACTCTTAAGTTCTGTTAAACCCTCGAGGGTATTTGCATGAGCTTTACGCTACATCCACCCCCGAGGGCGCGTACGACGAGAACTCTTAAGTTTCGTCAAATCCTTGAACGTATTTTCGTGAGCTCCGTACTCCATCCGTCCCCAAGGGCGCGTTCGACAAGAACTCTTAAGTTCCGTCAAACCCCCGAGGATATTTTTATGAGCTCGAGCTCCATCTGCCCCCGAGGGCGTGTACGACGAGAATTCTAAGTTTCGTCAAACCCTCGAGGGTATTTACATGAGCGACGAGAACTCTTAAGTTCCGTCAAACCCCCGAGGGTATTTACATGAGCTCTATGCTCCATCAGTCCTCAAGGGCGCTTACCAGAACTCTACGTTCCACTAGCCCTCTAGGGCGGTCCCTCGAGGGACGAACACCCCCAAGGGTGACAGGATAGAGTTCGAGCTCTATCCGAACGGTTTAGCTACAGTTCTAACCCGCGAAACAGCAAAGGACTACGGGACTTCATCCCCCCACCATTATTTGTTAATTCAAAACCCAGCCAAGCATGAGTGCGATGCTTCTTTGCCAGCTCTTAGCTGATGATAATAGTTTGCAACAAAGTAAAACACAAGCATGATGTGGTCAGCTCGAGCTAAAGAACACACACTTGCACAAAATGAACACCCTCCAAGGAGAGGTGACCCATCGAGGGGACATTCAAACACTTAGCACATGCAACAACTTGCATGCAAAGCTTTGTGCCCTCTCCCAAGAGAGGATATCGTGGGGCATAACCTCTAAAGGATCTCGAGATCACATGATCCGTCTTTCCAAAGATGATTCCGACTAGCCTACTCAGGCGACATTCCAAGACTTAACTCTCAAGAGCTAAGGTTCTAGCGCTCTACTTGGGCAAAATTCCAAGGCTTAATGTCCCGCACTTTTTATATGGAGGCTAATTTTAGAAGAAACGCCACGCAGGCGCCTAATGGACGCTTACGAGGATGCATACGAGGACGCTTACGAGGACGCTTACGAGGCGATGACTGGGCAAAGTTTCCAGAATGTTCTACACTCTTCTTGTACATAAGAGATAGTTCTAGAAGATTCTAGAATAGTAGAGAACCTTGTACAGATCTAGAGAATTCTAGAAGCGGAATAGGATCCGTAGGATGGAATATATCTCCACCGTCCATTAAGGAGGTGGACTAGTATAAATAGCTGAGGCCTCACTTGGCCAAAACACACAAGTATTCTTGTACACAAGCAATACAAGCATACATTCTCCCAAACTCTCTCTCTTGTGTTCTTCTTGGTGTGTTCGCACCTAGCATCGCCCAGCCCGAGTGGAAGGCTGACTTAGCACAAGCAAGGGGCTTGACTGCTAATTGCCGCATGGTTTCAACTTAGAGAAGTTCGGTCTGTGACAGGTGGTATCAGAGCTTGGTTACGACGAGTCGTGCCAAGCAAGGAGCAACAATGGCAGGCAAGGATACTAATGTGGGAGCATCCGGAGTTGCCGAGGAGAATGTCGTGGTGGAACGTGGGCGAGATCTACTACCACCAATCGGTGGGAAGAAGAGCCGTAGCCAAAGCAAGTCAAGAGATGAAATCTCTTCTTTGGACGGCCGTACTTGTGTCTTGGAGGAAGCCATGGGCGATGCGAAAGACCGATTGGGCTTCGTCGAGCAAAACCTCCAAACCTTGGAGGATCATGTGTTGGAGGAGCTCGAGTCGCTCAAGAAGGCCGTGATGGGCGAAGATGAGTTGCGCACTCGATTCATGGAGTTGTTCGCGAATCTTCAAGAACAACTCGATGTGTTTAAAGTTGGCGTGGAAAAGACGAGGCAAGAAACGGCCATGTGCAAAAGGGCCATTACGGGTGGAGCCATCGTCACTTCTAGTCCAAGGGTGGACGCGCCAAAGCCAAAGGAATTTGGTGGCAAGCGTGATGCGAAGGAGCTAGACAACTTCATATAGCATATGGAGCGCTACTTCGAAGGTGCTAGCATCACGGATGAAAAGACTAAGGTAAGGACTGTCACCCTCTATCTCACCGACACGGCTACTCTATGGTGGCGTAGAAAACACAATGATATCGAGAAGGGTCCATACACCATAGACAATTGGGACGTGTTCAAGAAGGAGATCAAGAGGCAGTTCTAACCCGAGAACGTTACCTACAAAGCGAGGAAGAAATTGAAGGAGTTAAAGCATAAGAGTAGCATCCATGATTACGTGAAGGAGTTCACTACTCTCATGCTCCACATTCCCAACATGACGGAAGAGGACCTCCTCTTCAACTTCATTGACGGCCTCCAAAATTGGGCTAAGCAAGAACTTCAACGCCGAGGCGTGAAGGACATTGACGAGGCCATAGCGGTGGCAGAGTCGTTAATGGAGTATGCAAGAGTGGGGGACTCCTCGAAGGGGAAGAATGCACAAGTGGCTTCGAAGGGTAACCACGCCAAAGGTGGGGGAGACAAACCCAAGGCGTGGAACAAGGGGAATAACCAAGCTGGCACCAGCAAGTCCGAGGGCCATGTCAAGCTAGAGGATAGGCGAGCCAAAAGCAAGCCTAAGGACGGATGCTTCTTCTGTGAAGGGCCGCATTGGGTAAGGGATTGCCCATGACAAGGCAAGCTAAATGCCTTGGTCGAGGAGAACGAGGAGAACGAGGAGCTCGAAGATGTGCACATGGGCTCGCTCCAAATCCTCAATGCTTTACTTGCCAAAGCTGTGGCGAAGGTCCCGACGGGTAAGGGACAAGCTTCTACGGGCAAGGGGTTGCTTTACGTGGAGGCTAAGTTGAATGGGAAGCCCGCACAAGTGATGGTTGATACGGGGGTGACCCACAACTTCATCACAATAGAAGAGGCCAATCGGCTAGGCCTTAAAGTGGTTGGTGGCGGAGGATGGCTAAAGTCCATCAATACTAACGCAAAGCCTCTACAAGGCGCGGCACGAAGTGAAGATGTGCCTTGGTTCGTGGAGGGGCTTAGTGGATTTCTCGGTGAACCCGATGGATGACTGCAAGGTGGTGATAGGCCTTGGTTTCTTGTGGCAAGTGAATGCCTTGGTGTCGCCATACAGCAATGTGGTGCACATCATGGAGAAGGGAGTATCATGTGCGGTGCCTACGTCCGTGGGGACTTCTAGCGCCAAGACTCTAGCCTCCATGCAGCTGTCGGCGATGCAAATCGTGAAGGGAGTCAAGAAAGGAGAGGCAACCTACTTGGCGGCCCTAAAGATGGAAGACCATGTGGGGGACTCAACCGAACCACTACCAAGGGAGATCGAGGAAGTCCTTGTGGGGAACAAGGACGTGATGCCGCCCGAGCTGCCGAAGCGGCTTCCACCTAGGAGGGAGGTGGATCATCAAATCGAGCTTGAGCCGGGGGCCAAGCCACCTTCAATGGCACCTTATAGGATGGCACCGCCAGAATTGAAGGAGGCAGTGACGGAAGAGCAGGTTCTAGCTCTTCCCGATCATACGAAGGTATTCGAGGTGCAAACGGATGCATCCGATTTCGCTATTGGAGGGGTGTTAATGCAAGAAGGGCATCCAATAGCATTTGAAAGCCGCAAGCTAAATGACACCGAGCGGAGGTACACGGTGCAAGAGAAGGAGATGACCGCAGTGGTTCATTGCCTACGCACGTGGAGGCACTACCTGTTGGGGAGTCGGTTCTTGATCAAGACCGACAACATAGCTACTAGCTACTTCCAATCTCAAAAGAAGTTGAGTCTGAAGCAAGCTAGGTGGCAAGACTTCTTGGCCGAGTTCGACTATGTGATGGAGTACAAGCCGGGCAAAGCCAACTTGGTAGCGGATGCCTTAAGTCGGAAGGCGGAATTGGCGGCTATGTCGAAGGCAAAGGGAGACATCCTAGAGGGAATCAAGGAGGGCATGGAGCATGATCCCTTAGCCAGACAACTCTTCAAGCTTGCGGAGAGTGGGCAAACCCAACGATTTTGGGTGGAAGATGGCCTTCTCTACACGAAAGGCCAACGGGCGTATGTTCCCAAGTGGAACAACTTGAGGAAGAGGATCATTCGAGAGTGTCACGACACTCCGTGGGCAGGCCATCCGGGGCAACGACGGACATATGCCTTGGTGGAGGCGTCATACTATTGGCCCCAAATGAAGGACGAAGTGGAGGCATACGTGAAGACTTGTCTTGTGTGCCAACAAGACAAGGTGGAGAACCAATTGCCAGCGGGACTACTCGAGCCTTTGCCCATCCCCGCACATCCGTGGGAGAGTGTAAGCATGGACTTCATTACATGCTTGCCAAGATCGGAGGGATGTGGCTCGATTATGGTTGTGGTGGACCGGTTTTCCAAGTACGCAACTTTTGTAGCATCCCCAGCCGACTGCACAACGGAGGAAGCAGCTCAGTTATTTTTTAAGAACGTGGTGAAGTATTGGGGACTACCGAAGGTTATAGTGAGCGACCGAGACCCAAAGTTTACGGGGAAATTTTGGACGGAATTGTTCAAACTCCATGGCTCGGAGCTGCACTTCTCAACGAGCTTTCACCCTCAGACTGATGGACAGACGAAACGGGTGAACGCTCTACTTGAGTGTTACTTGCGGCACTTTGTTAGTGCCAACCAGACGGATTGGGCGAGACTTTTGGACGTGGCTCAGTTTTCGTACAATTTGATGAGGAGCGAGGCCACGAACCAAAGTCCTTTTGAGATTGCCATAGGGCAATAACCGCTCACTCCATTTTCATTGGCAGGCGAATACAAGGGGAGAAGCCCATTGGGGGCGCAAGTGGCAAGGTCATGGAACGAGCAAGCAGACGTGGTGCGCTCTTACCTTGACAAAGCCGGGTGCAAGATGAAGAAGTGGGCGGATAAGAGACGGCGGCCGAAAGAGTACAACCTTGGGGACATGGTGATGTTAAAGCTGCTTCCGCAACAGTTTAAGTCCTTCAGGAAAGTACACAAAGGGCTGATTCGAAGGTACGAAGGACCCTTTCCCATCGTGGCAAAAGTTGGGAAAGTATCCTATCGATTGGAGTTGCCGCCAAAGTTGAAGATACACCCGGTCTTCCATGTCAGTTTACTAAAGCCTCATTATGACGACAAGGAAGACCCAAGCTGTGGAGAGAGTCATAGGGCACCAACAGCAGTGGTGAAATCCTATGACAAGGAGGCCGAGTACGTGCTTAGCGACAGGCTCGAACGAAGACGAGGAGTTCCACCAACGCGGCACTACTTGGTGAAATGGAAGGGATTGCCGGAGAGAGAAGCTACATGGGAATCAGCAAATGATCTTTGGCAGTTCCAAAACATCGTAGACCGATACTGCGAGGAGGTTGCGACGAGGGCGTCCCAAGATTAGGTGGGGGAGAATCTCCCGCACTTTTTATATGGAGGCTAATTTTAGAAGAAACGCCATGCAGGCACCTAATGGATGCATACGAGGACGCTTACGAGGCGATGACTGGGCAAAGTCTCCAGAATGTTCTACACTCTTCTTGTACATAAGAGATAGTTCTAGAAGATTCTAGAATAGTAGAGAACCTTGTACAGATCTAGAGAATTCTAGAAGCGAAATAGGATCCGTATGATGGAATGTATCTGCACCGTCCATTAAGGAGGTGGACTAGTATAAATAGCTGAGGTCTCACTTGGCCAAAACACACAAGTATTCTTGTACACAAGCAATACAAGCATACATTCTCCCAAACTCTTTCTCGTGTTCTTCTTGGTGTGTTCGCACCTAGTATCGCCCAGCCCGAGTGGAAGGCTGACTTAGCACAAGCAAGGGGCTTGTCCGCTAAGTGCCGCACGGTTTCGGCTTAGGGAAGTTCGGTCCGTGACATTAAGCTCCTAATAGCTTAGGTCCGAGCACATGGAGGAGAGAAATATTATTACCCCTACAAGTAGATGGAGAATCCCTTACAAATCTGATGCGTGTCTCGAGACACCAGGTATAAACTTCCTCAGCCAAACATTTTGGCCAAAGAAGTGGGGGCTTATGATATAATTCAAATATAACTCCTAATAAATTGGAGAATACCCGGCAATCCCAATCAAACTGGGAGACCGATAATTATCTTATCAGAGATTGTGACGTGATCCTCGAGAATCCTAACGCAATCCTAACACATCTAGCCCACGGCCCAGTCCTACTAGGACTCTCCTCCTAAAGCTATATAAAATGGGCTACCCCCAAGTATGAGGGAATTACACAATTCATGCTTTTTCAGAGTTATTATTCTGTAGCTGCGCTCTGACTTAAGTATCAGAGAGTTTTCCGCTGGAAACCCCACCCGACGATCACTCATTTTTTTGTCTTGCAGGTCTTCGGTCCAGGTTAGGATTCCAGAACATACGTGGAGCATATTTTTAGCAGCAACAGTGATCTTCCAATCCTACCGTTGCCATTTAGTCCGTTTGGACACGTTTGACGCCTTCTGTCCAAAAAATGTGCGGAAGATTCACATGACACATAATTTTATCATACGGACTTAGTAGGTACTAAAAAAGGGGAAAAAGAACTTAGTGGGTTAAAGATGCAAACTCAAACGGCAAACAGGAAATTACTCTTTTTGTAAACAAAAAAATTAGGTGAAATTTTGAAATGAAAGATTTCGAATCTAAGAGACTCTCGTGTTAGGCCGAATCAATCTAATTTTTTTTTTTTGTGCACACAAAATAACAAATCAACGGGACACTAAATATCTTTTTTATGTCTATCGGCATCACTTACATATTTAAAGAATTTCAAGTACATCTTTTACACAAAACACAACGAATTTAGTGAAGAGCACGGTTTGAAAGGCCAAAATACTGAAAATAGGCAAATACTCTCCCTTGTTTGGATAGGATAAGTCAATATGATTACTGCCTTCCATATAATGTGACACTTCTGTTCATTTACTCAAAGGGATAAGGAGTCAAAGTATTAAGTAATTAGTGCTGAGAGTGTTACCACTTTCTTCTAAGGTTGACTTCTAAATTCATCAAACACTTTGATTTTGCGGATGAAACTTATGTTTGATTTATAAAAGTTTTGTTTTAGAGTATCGGGACGATATCGCATAATAACAACGCGTAACTTTATCGTAACGCATGGACATTAGGTCATCTCTGACTTCATAAAAATACTTGATTTTGTAGGTGAAACTTAGGTTCACCTTATAAAAGCTTTGTTTCAAAGAAGTTATGGAGATGGTGTTACACAATATCAACGCCTAACTTTATCGCAACACAAGTACAGTAGGTCATCTCTAAATTCATCAAAAGACTTTGATTTTGTAGATGGAACTTAGTTTCACCTTATAAAAGTTTTGTTTTTGTAGAAGTTATTGCATCAGTATCGCACAGTAGTAGCAGTGCATTATTTTGCAAGCACATTAGGTCATCTGAACAAGGACTATGATGATGATAGACCATCTGTCAACACGAGGACCCCGGTGGTGCATGTACCGTAAGAACGTGTAGCAGTACCTGCTGCTGCCTGCTTGTATGGCATGTAGGGGACCTCCTCCGGTCTGGTTCTCCCTCTTGTACGTGGACCACTGTCTAATCCAAGTACACCATCTCTGTGATGGACCTCTGCCCATAAAGAAATATGCAGTTTAGCAATATTGCTGAATTGCAGCACCCGCATTTAGCCTAATGGTTTCAATTCCAAAGTCAAGCATAAATTTAAGGATCCCGGCCATTTGGTATTCATCTTGTTGTGTTCTTGTATCGAACCAATCGTTCTTCATCTCGTCCTAAATGATCGGTACCAATAGTTCGAAATCATGCAATATTTACTTATAAGGGAAAATGTGTCAAAGGCCACTAATGAGATCCAGGTCCCTGTGGAGCAAAAGAAATAAAACTTTGCGCCACTAGGCCACCGTCGCTTTTGAGGTCTCAATTAGTCTTCTTTAGCTAATTTCAAAGTGGCCGTTTTCAACCATTTAAAAATAGAGGATAAGTTCGTGGAATTGTATGGCATCATCTTGATCATCCATATTTTCCACACTCTATAGGTGCATTAGGAATTTATGTGATAATTACATCTACCAATTGAAAAAATACTGCCTTTCATAATTGCTCTACGAGAAGAGCATATGGAAAGCGAAGCATCGGTCAAAATGGTAAGCTCCAAGGGGTGGGGTCAGGCTCCGGAAATGACACTGCAATTTAATTGGAAGAAATTAAAATTATGTTCTTCCCATGTCTCGAGAATGAAGGCACTTGGGGACAACTACTTACTGTACCAACAATGCATGAGAAGTGGTAACTTAAACTTAATGCTCCTTTTGGGCAATGGTCAAATCAGATAAGTTGAATTGAGCACGATCTAAATGTTGGTTGAGTGTCGTGGTTTTCTTGCAATACATATGTTCCCAACCTACTTTGGTCGCACTCAAGAGCCCACCAGGGCTCCCGTTTTGCACGACACGTCACATATTCAACGGTCAATTTTTCAACGCTTTCAAACCGGTCAAAATGCGCACGCTCAAGTCACATGCATTTTCTTTGACTTTTCGCGGAAATTCATGAATAAATTTATTTTTGTGTCAACAATGTAGTGACTTTGGCTCCACTAAGACTTAGAAAAATATGCAAAAGTGGACTTGGCGCGACTCATCCCTGAAGGGGGTCGGCCACCTCCCTTAAAGGGGGGTCGGGTCGGCCACCTCCTTTAAAAGAGGGGGTCGGCCACCTCCTTTAGGGGGAGGGGAGGGGAGGGGGAATGTCGGCCACCCCCTTAAAGGGGGGTTGGCCACCCTTTTTAAAGGGGGGGGGGGGTCGGCCACCCCTACCTTGGGGGCTCGCGGCCATCTTTCCTTTACTCATTCGAGCAATATGTCCGCGATGCTCACCTATCACCCGCGAGCGTACGACACCCGTTGTCCCGTGCGCCGTCGTCGTGACAACCGTTGCTCGCGGCCGCGCACCGTTGCCCGTCCCTCGTCCCCGCGCGTTGACTCCGCAACCCCCGACACGCGCGTCTGTACGCCATTCACGTAGACTCCGCTGCGCCCATGCACCGCGCCGCTGATACAGCCGTGCCCTCAGGCCCTCTGTCACAATACCGTGCCTCCGACACCATACACATTTCACCGCGTCCATGCGCCACTTCCATCACATGTCCCCCCGGCACCAGGTATTGTCTCGCGACGGCCGTCGCCGCGCCCATGCACCACTTCCATGACATGTGTCACCAGCACCAGGTATTATCTCGCGACAGGGGTTGCCGCGCCCATGCGCCATAATCATGTCTCGTACCGTTGGCACCGCGCCCATGCGCCTCAATCATGTCTCGTGCTATAGGCTCTGCGCCCATGCGCCACAATCATGTCTCGTGATGTAGGCTCTGCGCCCATGCGCCACAATCATGTCTCGTGCTGTAGGCTCCGTGCCTATGCACCACAATCATGTTACATGCCCCGGGCATCACACTCATTCACCACACCATGCGCCCCAGCCACGGATGTGGAACATGCTTCGACCCACTCTCCAGAGTGTGCAGCATTCTGAGGGGCTCCACTTGTAGTGCTCAGGCAAAAAGACCCTTCGCAGCGGGATAGGCTCGCTACCATAGAAGCTATCGCCGCCTCCATTTCGAGGGGGCTCTGCTCGTAGTGCTCTGGCACGAGGACCCTTCATAGCGGGATAGACTCGCTACCATAAAGCTATAGCCGCCTCCATTCCGGAGGGCTCCACTCGTAGTGCTACGACAGAAGCCATCGTCGCCACCATTCTTGGGGGTTCCGCTCGTAGTACTCCGGTATGAGAACCCTTCGCAGCGGGATAGGCTCGCTACCACAGAATCTATCGTCGCCTGAGGTGACTTGCATGACACTAGGCACGTTTGAGATGCGACCACGTCCACTTATGTTACCGGTGATCATCGGTGCCCCCGGACGATGACTCCCTGGTGACTCCCAGACGGGAACATGTCTTTGGAGGGCATTGTGCCTAGTCCGCCTGGCAGTTGGTCACAGAGACCTTTCCTCACCGTTGTCAGGTTCTCTCTACGTCTTTTGACGCACCCCTATGGATTCAGTAAAGGCTTGGACCGGTGGCTAGGGCAACGGGATTACTCTAATCATGCCGCAGCTGTGTGGTCAGTCTTCTTAGACAGGTAGAGCGACACTATGTGGGGCAGGCAACACGAATTTGGGAACCGACATTCCAATGGAGAACCGATAATTTTGGACCCCTGGTGACGTGTCACTCCCAGGGGATGACACGTGTCAGCCTGATGACACATGCACACTTTTCCCTATAAATAGTGGACTTTGGATTTCATTTCAACAGAATTCTCTCATTTTGACAAAATCACTTTCTCACTCTAGAATCCAAAAGCTCTAAAATTTTAGAGAGAGAAACACAAATTGGACCCTGACTTGGACCCTAGCTTGGACTGTCGACTGCCGGCCATATTCATCTCCGCCTTGTCTCCATAGCATTGCCACTCCTTACGGCCTGTCTAAGAAGCCTTGCTCTCTACCCTTACTCCACCCTCACCATCTCTCACTTTGTACATCTGGCAGCTGACTCGGACTGCATCCTTTATGGCACATCCACGTAGGTACGAACCCACTTTCCTTGGCATCATTTTGGCGACTCCGCTGGGGAGGTGAGCATCGTATTGCAGTCCACGTGTCTTCCACACTTAGGCATCATGCCTGTACAACAGGGAGCTACAAGGATGACCATTCAAGGCCTCAACCCTACTGTACAAGAAGAAGACCCCATCGGCGACCATGAAGAAACCAGTGCCATACAACTCCAAGACTAGCCACCAACCACTGCAACCGCATGTTCCACGTCCATCGCGGGGGCACATGGTATGGTGAATGAGTTGTGTGGTGCCCGGGGGCACGTAACATGAGAGTGGCGCATGGGCACGGTGCCAACGGCACGAGGCATGAAAGTGGTGCGTGGGCGCAGCGACCTCTGTAGCGAGATAATACATGGTGCTAGGGGCACATGTCATGGAAGTGGCGCATGGGCACGGGTGACGGCTATCGCAGAATAATACCTAGTGCTAGGGGCGCATGTTATGGAAGTGGCACATGGGCGCGAGCAGTGTTATTAAAGGCGCAGGCGTACTTAAGGCGCAAAAGGTCCCTGGAGCCTAGGCGCAAGGCGCAGGCGCGCGCCTTTTCGAAGCGAGACGCAATATTAAAAATAAATAATAATAGTGCATTAAAATAATAAAATTACGTCAAAAAAAATCAGAGAAACGTTAATTTTATTTTTACCTAGTTTTCAATTTCTCCGATCAAAGCAAATGAGCCAATGTTCTGGTACAATTATTTCCCTTCTATTCGGTGGTCCTCCCGTTGATTAATTGCCCTCATTCTCTCTCTCTCTCTCTCTCTCTCTTTTTTAGCACAACAAGACGACATATGCATTTATTGAGCAAAGAGAAACATTAAACATAAGCTAGCGCAACAACAAGTTCGCAACATACTATGTTTTAGAAATCAAACAAGAACATTTCTCAACACATTACATTACGCAACAGCAAGTTCGCAAATCGCAACACATTACATTTCTCATCAGCGGGTGGTAAGGAAACAACAAGAACAATAAGATCACCCCAACAGCCCAAATCTTAAGACAAACCTGCGGAGCAGCCGGAACAGCAGCTGCGAAGGGGACCGGCAACTGAGGTGCGGCCGTGCGGGCGGCTGAAGCAGCGCAGCGACTGGAGAGCAGATGGGAAGATGCGCCGGTGAGCGGAAACGGGAGATGCGCCGGCGAGCTTAGACGAGACGGGAGATGCGCAAGATCGACGGCGACGAACTGATTTGGGTCTTGGTCGCGAGGTGAGAGACCGTGAGGACACTGAGAGAGACAACACAGGAAGGTCTTGAATTGATTTGGGTGAATCAGAAATGGGGTTTTGACTTGGTAATCGACGGCCCACACCACGAAAATCCAACGGCTACACAGGCTGCGCCTAGCTTGGCGCCTCCACCGCCGCGGCGCGCCTAGCGCCTGGGCGCACGAGGCGCGCGCCTCCTTGAACGCGCTGCGCCTAGGCCTAGGCGAGGCGCTGAGGGTGAGCCTAGGCGCAGCGCTTTTAATAACATGGGCGCGAGAGACGGCTGGCACGGAAGTGGGCGTCATACCGGGGGCAGGAGTTAGTTTGTGGATTTGCTACTTTGCCTTGCTTGGGTACATAAAGGCTCTCCTTAGTCCTTTGCCTGTCAAGAATTTGAACACGTTAACCCATGTGTTCAGACTTAGATGCACACATCTACCGTTTACCATGCGCCGCTAGCGGACATCGAGGAGATAGCGCGCTGGCGATAGCGGGCGATATTCTTATTGCATTTGGCTGAGTGCAAAAGAGGGTGTGCATTAGTGGGTGAGTGAGAAGGCTGGGGGAAGGGAACACACTGACCCATCGATGAGGGAAGGTGGCCCACCCCCTTTGAGGGAAGGCGGCCCACCCCACAGGGGGTGTGCAGCATTCCGAGGGGCTCTGCTCGTAGTGCTCCGGCATGAGGACCCTTCATAAGGGATAAACTCACTACCACAGAAGCTATCTTTGCCTGGGGTGGCTTGCATGACACTTGGCATGCCTGAGTTGTGACCACGTCGCATTCATCTTATCAGTCGGTGCCCTCACATATTCACTAAACCATGAGCCCCCGCCATGGACGTGAAATATGCTTCGACCCAATCTCTGAAGTGTGCAGCATTACGAGGGGCTCCATTCGCACCGCTCCAGCATGAGGACCCTTCGTAGCAGGATAGACTCGCTACCACAAAAGCTATCTCCGCCTAGGGCGACTTACATGACACTAGGCACGCCTAAGCTGTGACCACGTCGCACTCACGTTACTGGTGATCATCGGTGCCCCCATGACGATGAGCCCTGAGTCACTCCGAGACATAAGCAGGTCTCTGGAGGATATCGTGCCTAGTCGGCCTGACAGTTGGGCACATGGACCCTCCCTCACCGCTGTCAAGTTCTCTCTGCGTCTCTCAACGCACCCTTGTGGGATTCAGTAAGGGCCTGGACTGGATCGGTGGCTAGGGCAATGGCTTACTCTGATCATGCCGACGCTGTGTGGTTTGTCTTTTCAGAAAGGCAAAGCGACACTGTGTGTGGCAGGCAACGCGAATATATGAACCGACAGTCCAAATAGAGTACCGGTGTTTGTGGAACCCCTGGTGACATGACACGCCTGGGGGATGACATGTGGCAATTGATGACACATGCATAATTTTTGACTTTGGAATTCATTTTGGAACTGTTCTCATTCTCACAAAATCACTTTCTCACTCTAGAATCTAGAGCTACTGAATTCCAGAGAGAAACATAGTCGGACCCTGACATTGGACATAACATCAACCGTGACATTGGACCCTGGCTTGGACCCTAGTTTGGACTGTCGGCCATATTCGTCTCGGCCTCGTCTCCACAGCACTGCCTTTCCTCACGGCTCGTCTGGGAAGGCTTGCTCTCCACCTTTACTCCACCCTCACTGTGTCCTACTTTGTATATTTGGCAGCTGACTCTGACTGCATCTTTTGTGGCATCTCCAGGTAACTACGAACCCACTTTTCCTTCGTATCATACTCTAAAAGCACATTAATCATAACCAACATAGTAAATGACATGTGCATTTCAGTTCATCCCATTTCATACGAGAGCACATGCCATTTTTTAGGCAAGTTCTTGAAAGCAATATGATCACTACTTTCTACCAATCTTGATCTAATAAAATAATATATGCTACGAATTCCAGGACAATGTACGAGTGTTACATAGGAATGACAAGTGAGCACATGAAATAAGAAGGCACAATTTAACAGAAGTGAAGAACTCTTGGTTTCCAGTTCTAATTTTTAGAATAGGAGCTCAGTAGATGATAACTCACAGAAGAATGAATATTCCATCTTGAAAAGCACAGGTGCAAGTAAATTAAACAACAGAAGGCACGATTTGATTCTCTATAAGAGGGACTACAGTCAGCCAGTGCGTAAGGAAAAAGACTGTAAGAGCTTGCCGAGTTGAGTACGGCAACCGTACGAGAAGAGCACATTCAACTGTTTCTTTTAAAAATGGCAGCAAATCACTCTTCTAAGCAGATATTAGGATAATGTCGGAATCACCAGGTTGGAAAGCCAAGGGTCGAAAGAGAAGCTCGTGGCTACCACTAGACGTGCAATCTGTCCTAAAAATGCTGGGGTGATCATCTATGAACAATGAAGGTTGATTGCCTGCTTGTGACACCATTTAACTTCCCCCACTATTAATGCTGTCACTTTTTTCTCCATCAGTAGACATTGCTCTCAGCATATTGCAGGCGCCTAGCCGCACCATCACCACCTGCCATGCTCTTTTAGGTATCTGAATCACGGGCCATGAGGCAAGAACAGTAGATCAATAAATCATTCAGGTCAAGGGTAACAACTCGGGCATCCTTGTTGTCAAGTAGTAATAAAAACTGGCAGACATGTGGTCAATGATCATTTTGACTGTCATTTGGTGCTCGAGACTGACTTAAGTTCTACGTGCGGGATGTCAAAGTTAAAACTTCAAGATGCTGGGTGCAATTAAACCCCAAAGCGACAACTCACCATTTGACATGCTACTGTATCCTACTACAAGCAGTGGTAGATGCAAGCTTCATTCCATGATCATGCATTTAGCAACATCCCACCTAATAACAATATGGGGTAAATGCACTTTGCCCCCCTCGCCTAAGTGCTGCAGGGAGCTAAATGTTGAAGTGGTCACGCGTGTAGGATTAGCCACATGGCCTCACTTGGGTATCTTAAGGAGGTTGTGATTTGATAGTTCATGAGGAAATGTCAATTTTCTTTCCCTTGTAAACAATAAATAAATAAAGATATGTCAATTGTGGGGTCAATACTGAGCGATCCCGCACCCCGAAGAGTATGTCGAGCCATGTAGTACTGTTCTTCTATCATTTCATGATTGCTATTACCCACAAGCTAAGAGACTGGGGGGGGGGGGGGGGGGCGCACGTGTGTGTTAGAGAGAGAGAGAGATATTAAGTATGTGTGTGTGTGTTAATGACTCGTCTTACACTTTAGGTAGTATTAAAACATCTGACGTGTTTCTTATGCTTATTAATTGTTCCCACGTGTGCTAAAGCAACAAAAATGCCTGTAGCTTCGACTTTCATTTCTTGGAGCTCTAGCTATTTTTTCATACAGTGTATGGCAGTTATTTTCAGTATACAATGTGTATGTTTGTATACATGTATATATTACACATATTGTATGATGTAGCCATTGGAGGGGAATGGGAGTGAATTGTGGCTGTTGGAGGAACATGATGAGAAGGCTTTGATGTGTCTAATGTTGGTGCCATGTGGAGGTGACATGGATGCCATGTCAGATAAGCAAAGTAACCATTTTGTCCTTAGAAACAAACAGACGTGCGGTCAAGGGCCATTTTGACCGTCATTTAGTGTTAGAAATTACGACTTCGCAAGTCTTGGATGTTGGCTAAAGTTGAAACTTCAAGGTGCCAGGTGCAATTGGTCCCAATGATGAAGGTGCTAGGTGCAATTAAACCTGAAAGTGACAAGTAATCTTTTGAGAGGCTACTGTATCCTACTGCAAGCAGAAGTAGATGTAAATTCCATTGCATAATCATGCATTTAGCAACACCTGCTGTGATGGGCAATATTTAGCCTAAATGTTGATGGCATGCAGGGGCTAATTAAATATAGAAGTGGGGTACTTTGGTGGTACCTCACACATGTCAAGTATTTTTGATTAGCCACATGGCCTTACCCAGGGAATCTTAAAGATATTGAGATTTGGTGTGACACGAGTGTGCGGCCAATACACGTCGATCCCGTGCCCTAAAGCATATGCCTAGCCATCCATGACGATTTTTTCCATGTCTTCACCCCTGACTATTACTTATGAGCTGGGAGATTAGCGTGAGAGAGAGAGAGAGAGAGAGAGAGAGAGAGAGAGGGTCGTGTTAATGACACGTGTTCCTTTTTAAGTGGTGTGAAGAAGAGTGACGTGTTTCTTATGTTTATTGGTTTTTCGCACGTGCCAAAGCAACACATGTGACATTATCTTATAAACACCCCCATGTTGCCATGTTACACAACACTCTTTACTCCCAATTTTCATGTCACATAACAATCTAAGGGCTCTTTCTCCCTCTCTACACTCACATACTAACTCTTCATAAAATGACTATGGGCAGCCTAGATCTACCCATCTCTCCTCTCCTCCCTCTCCCCTTCCTCGATATCACCCTCTTCGGGGTCTTACAGGCGGCTATAATCTCCTGAGCATCACAACTTCGGTGGCAACGAACCCTCAAGGCAGACAACACGATAAACTCTCAATTTTCTACAACAAACTTTCAATTTTCTTTAATGATTTTGTTAAAGAAACACCGTTTTAACCCAACATAAACTTTGTTTCCTGTCCAACTTAAGCGCGGCGTGCACGGCCCATGGGTCCTTATTATAAAGAACCTGGGCTTTCGAGTGTCCAAAATTCAGTAAAAACTCTAATTATCCAATGTAACACCCAAAGCCCAAAACCCAAAATGCCCTATGAATGAATATATGAACAAACAGCAAGTTCAGAGAACCGGTTTCCTCTCGCATCCCTCAGACCTTCCACAGTACACTTCAACAGCAGCAGCTGCTGCTTCTCACACCGAAAAACATGGGAGGTAGAGGAAGGTCGCGCACACAGAGAAAGCACTTCCGCCAGAGCAGAGAGAATGTCTGGAAGCGCACCAAAACCGATTCAACTCAACACCAACAACAGCCAGACACCACCGATTCTAACAACAGCACCGAAAAGAAGCACTGGGAGCCCTTTGCCACCCAAAACTCCGCTTTCGATGAATACTACAAGGTAACCTGTGTCAAGAACAAAATCTTCACATGCTTGGTTGCCTGTCTTACATAATGTGCAACTTATGTTTTGTAGGAGCAAGGGATAGTGGACCCAGAAGAGTGGGACACTTTCATCGAGTTCCTTCGGAAGCCACTGCCCGCTGCTTTTAGGATCAATTCCAGGTAATCCCTGGCTTTTGGCTCTCGTGTTTTACTCGATTACCTGCTTTTCTTAAGTAGGAGTGTAGCGGGAAATGAATGAGAAATATAGGTTTGTGATGCAGATAAGTTATTCGCACTTAAAAAACAAAAAAGGTTTGGGGTGGGTGGTTGGGTTGTTATTTTCTGCGCAGAAACGGAACGGCCTCCGTGGACTTGAAAATTTGTTGTCACACTAGGTAATTAGATGCTGCCTAGTGTGAAATGTATACGTGGCTCGAGTTACATCCTTGTGTCGTGGTTGAAAGAAAGTGTGTGCAGAGTTTCACCAATTTACATTCTCTCGCTAAATTATCACCCTCAAGACTGAAATATGTCAACCAGATAGTTGTACATATAAATGAAATGCTCAATAGACGATCTTACAATTGCAATAATCAACGCTTTGCGAATTTCGAAAAGCTAAATTCTCCAAAGAAGATGAAAAGAGATAAATCAACAAAACTTCTTAGTTATTTTATCTGGATATCATGACATGGACAAAACTTCACAAAGGGCTATGAGTACAAAGTAGCTTACCCCAGGTGAGCCAAAGGTTACCTAGCTACTCCAACTTAGTTCTGTACGCTTGAGGTGATTTTAGTCCGTAGATAAGCAAAATGTTGGCTCCATTGTCACTTCTTACACTGATGGTGTCTGAAGATTGGGCTCAAATCATATCGTTCTGTATATTTGAGGAAGACGGTGCCATTTTTTGTCCTCAAATTATATTTATGATATTGCAAGTAAGAGGGTGATGCTCATTTTTATCTCAAATTGGAACCTAGAGGATTCAGCCAGTTTGGGCCTTGTAACTTGGGACTCTGATTTGGCAGTTTAAACCAACTATAAAAGTATTGGTTGTACATTAAACTTGTAAAAGCTGGCTTATCCATTATTGGTGCAGAAAAAAACATAGATTAGAGAGTTTAAAGGAGGTCTTACCGTCTAAATCGTGGCATCACATGACAGTCTTACTATTTGAGAAATACCCCTTGTCACAGCTAACGACCACAATGAAAAACTATGGTGTGGTCTCCCACTTGTTTGGATAGTAAAATGGTATTAGAGGAGCAAGAGGAGTTTGCCAACAACTCTCTTTTGGCATGATATTTATTATGGAACAGAGGATTAGGTTATATTTTTCTTGGTTTTATTGATTGGCTTTGTACAGCAGGTTGTCGAGTGCCCTCGTTTTTCTAGGGCAATGCAGCATTGGAAACCTGTTCAATTCAATATACAAGCTGGGCCTTAGTGAATAGGTGGTGGATGGACTTACATGTGGGGGGGGGGGGGGGGGGGGGTATCAGGGAGCCTCAAACTTGGTGGGCGGGGTCAAATTAGTCTTGAATCTCTTGATATATTCACTTTGGAAGTTCATGGATCGACAAGAGTTGTATGACGTTTTTCTAAGATTCTCACTCTCCCTCTCTCTTCCGTTCCTCTTCTGAGGGGGGTGGGTTGGTTTAAGTGTGTGCGGCTCCTTGTTTGAAGCTGCATTTTCAACTTGTTAAACAAATGATAATATCAGACTCTGAGTAGGATGCTTTCCACTTTCTGTTGTACATTCAAAGGGGTTGCATTCACTGAATTACCAATTGCCCTTTTACAGGGCAGTAGGGGATACTTTGTCTCTTTGCTTATCACTTCTTTTCAGATAAGTTGTGATGCCAAGTCTATTGAGACCATAACCGGTTAGTAGATGCGCGTTAAATAGAGCAGTTTGGAAACTCGCCCTTCTGCCTCCTGCACTATATTTGAAAAGGTAGGGAAAAACCGACGTTTTGAGGGAAGGGAGCTTTTTAATACTAAGGTCAGCATGTCTTTCTGAATTCTCTGCTTTCTTGGCTTTTGGTGGTACGGTCACCATGTTATGTACCTTTTGTTGAATTCCTTGAGATGAATTGTACTTAGGTTGTTAGTATCTGACTTATGGTCTATATGCTTTGCGGGCACTTGAGTTAGTGTCCTTGCTGAATGCCTCAAGTGTTTCTTCTACTGGGGAGAAAAATAAATGAGATAGATGAAGCGAAAGAAACATTACTCAATTTAATTATGATGAGGTCACTTCTGAGAGTAAGGAGTATATGCTTTCTTAGACATATATCTTGTTTGCATTTTGCGTAGTTTTGCTCTCTATTATAGCAATGCCTGATACTCTGCTGGGGACTAACGTGAGTAAGTAACACTTAACCTGTCATAAGCAACACGAGTAAGGAGTGGGACTACGGGACAGCATTCTTTTGTTGATCTCATTCTCCAACGAATTATCTCTAGTTGCTTACAGAGAGTATCCATCTAGAGCAACTGGTGATTAATAGATTACCAGAGTATGGTTCCTGTAGTTCGTAAGTTCTGCTCCATTGGTTCGATGATTCAAACTTTATTCTTGACTTGGTCAATGTTTGTCCCCATGAGACATAAGTCACCTTTCTGTAAACTAGATATCTTATATTTGTTCTCATTTATATTCCCGCTATTTTTGCAGTAGCCAGTTCTCTGTGGACATCCGGTCACAGTTAGAAAATGACTTTGTGAAATCTATTCAGGCTGAGGTTTGATAACATGCATCCTGTGTCTATTTCTTTTACAACTGTAGTTTTTGGACTTTACCACTAGCTTCGTGGTTCTGAGTTATGATGCTACCCTTAAAAGATAGTCAGATTTCTGAATTGTCCTTCACCAATTATGAATTTTGTTCAGGGTGTTGATGGTAGTGAATCGGAGGCTATAAGACCATTGCCTTGGTACCCAGAGAATCTTGCTTGGCAATCAAATTTTTCCCGGATGCAGCTAAGGAAGAACCAAACGCTTGAGAGGTAATCATGCTTTTAAGGCTGATCTGTTCTTAGTATTCTCGAAAGGGAGTGTACGAGGATGGCAGGTCTTGGGGACTTGACTCCTGTGTTAAAGTGGATTTAGCTAGAAAGGAGCAGTAGGGCTGTGCCTTGGAGAGAATCGTTTCGCCTTTCTGCATACTCTTTATACGTTTTTCACCTTGTATACTCTGCGTTTACATGTGGTGAGCCCCCCTAGATAGTGTTTTTTTGCTAAAAAAATATATTCATATGATATGTTGATAGACCACCGACCAAGTAAGAGATGCCTTTTCAATGTCTCAAAGATTGGCCCACATGTTTAAATTTCTATAATGCATGTTATGTACATTGCTGTTGCTGGCTCAAAGATGAGGAGAATCTACTTTTCATGATTACTCCATGGTATGGAAGCTTTTGACTCACTTTAAGCCCCGTTTGTCGCAACTTTTACTTTTTCGTAAG
The DNA here is from genome assembly GCA_033065855.1 of Escallonia rubra. Classification (NCBI taxonomy): domain Eukaryota; kingdom Viridiplantae; phylum Streptophyta; class Magnoliopsida; order Escalloniales; family Escalloniaceae; genus Escallonia; species Escallonia rubra. Next base: position 117,504 of record JAVXUO010003096.1, on the reverse strand, counting down.
CTGCTTATCTGTGAAATTATTAGTTGGTGTGCAGCTTTTTTTAACAATTTGTCCGACCAAAATTTTCAATGTTGAAGCGACAAGTATGTATATATACTTACCTTGTCCAAAGATTTTGACGACCCTAAAAATACTTCAATAAATTCTTCATGTATTTTTACTGAAAGAGAATTCAATTTCGAGTTGAAGACAGATTGAATCATTGAAATCCGACATTGGATGAGTTGGATTTTTTCAAATGAAGTTTATAAAAGAAAGAAGAAAGAAAGAACCAGCACGCGATACGTGTCACAGGTAATGAATGAGGATATTTTGAAATTTTAAAATGCATAAGCTGGAGAAGCGCCACCTGAGGTACTTATGGCTTGGGGCTCAAAAAGCTGCTACAAACACTCCTTTTAAGCTTTTTTTAAACTATAAACTACGGGCGGACCAAAATAAGCTGCGACAACCGGGGTCTTAGTGCAGGAGATTGAAAGAATATCGTAGTTGCTTGGTAGCGCTTAATAAATTTATGTATTTTTTGCTTCCGAGTTCATTTCTACATTTGAAAGTTGCTCTTCCTTAGATTAACCGATTTATGTGCTACACATTAGCTATTCGTCGCACGTGTGGTTAAGGCACATCCCAGCATGTACAGCCAGTTGTGTAGTTGCAAATGAGAAACTTCTAGGAAGGGTATTCGAGCATTTAATGAATTATTTCAAACTTTCCACATTCTAAATTTTCCATTATCTATTTGTTAGTCTTGAGTGGAATATACTGGCTCTTATCCTGTAATTAGTTACTATCCCCTTGTTTTAAGTCTCTACGAAGTATGTTACACTTCGCAACGTTAGGTACTCATTCATTCTTGTTCTCCAAAGGTACCTGTTTGTTTTAAGCAGTGATTACTGGTGGGTACTAATGGAAATACAAGAAATTGGGACTGGCATTAGGTGCAGTCATGTAGCTCTCCAGAGCGAGTTTTAGTTTGTGCGTTCTCCTTTTTCCCCGAGGAAACAACACAAATGGTCCCTGTAGTACTGGCGGTTCGGGGGTTTTAGTCCCTGTACTACCAAGTGCGTAGGAATAGTCCCTAGTCTATTAGACTTTAGTACGATCAGTCCTTTTCCCCACGTCTTGTCTCCTTTTAGCCGTTAGTGGGGCATCGTAGTCTTTTCTCTACGCGTTTCAGTCTTTTCTTATTTTTGATAAGAAAAATAGCTTTTCCCTGCTTTTTTGGACAAAAATGCTCTCCTTTACAAACTTTAGTTGTTTGTTTATTGAGGCTAACCTCATCATTTGACATTAAAATAAACCCTAATATTATTCTTTCTTCTTCCTCATCACAGCCACAGCCGCCGCCGCCGCCCTTCTACCATCGCCTTCACTACCTCCCTTCAGCCGTCCCGCATCTGTTATCAATCTCCCAGCCATGGCGTTGTCCGGTGAGGTCCATGGATCCGGGACACCATTTGGATATCAGCCCCCCTTATGTCCTTGAATCCCACCGGACTACCATACCAAGAACAACCACTACTCACCGTCGCAGTCCACCACCACCACGTCTGAAAACATCACCCTGTTCGGGTCCATCTTTTCTGTGAGATCAGCAACCACCTTAGGAAACCAACAGCCTCAAGCCAACGCCTCAAGACGCTGCACCGCACCCATTGTTGCCACAAGTCACCACAATCGACCACCCGATGTTGCCACCAGCTATCACCTTCCACCTTTGATTCATCTAGATCTGCCCCAGTTCAATCTCTTTGATTTATACAGATCTGCCCCACCTTTGCTTGTGGTTGTTAATCACTATAGTCTTGTGAGTATTGGGGATGTAGTGGTGGCGGTGATCGTTCCGGTGGTGACGACAGCTGATATTGTGGTGGCGGCGATGAGTGGTTGGCGGTGGTATAAGGATGGTGCGGGGCTAGTGGTGGTGGGTTGATCACATCAGAAAAATGAAGTCAGAAGAAGAAAAAGACGAAAATGCCCCGGCTGTGGCCACACTAATGACCGAAAACAGATGGACATGGGAAAAGGACTGAACGGGCTCAAATTTAATAGTCTAGGGACTATCCACACGAATTTGGTGGTACAGGGAGTAAACACCCGAACGGCCAATAGTACAAGGACCATTTTTGCTGTTTCCTCTTTTTCCCCTCTACATTTTTTTCTTTCGTTTCGACTTTGGTTGTTAGTAGGGGCTGGGTTGTAACATAGGATATGACTTAGGCTGCAGGGAATATTTTTATGGTTGATGTTGCTATTATTGATATCCCTGAATTCCTGACATGTTTAATGGTATTCTTTCTGTCCCAGTTACTACATTAAGATTTCTTAATGGCTTAGTGGCTGATGCTTTTGGATATTATGTGTTAGTTTTGGAGCCTCAGTGTAATGAAGGAGCGGGCAAACTAATGGCCAGATGCCAGGAGGTGTGTGAATTTTTGACACTAAATGCCGACATGACTTGATACGGATGAAGTTTGGGAGCTCTAGGTTAGCTTATTGTCTACAGCCGTAATCATCCAACTTGTACTGGACTGTTGCAAGATGGGTTGGGTGTGCTTCATGTTTTAAGTTGGCCTGTTTAGAATGCTAACACAAGTGATAAAGACGTTGGCTTATTAACCCGACACAACCTGCTACCCACGAACGAGCCTTTCAAAATTAGACCAGAGCAAATATATTTTGTAGCTGATCTTAGTTGAAGGACTTGTCTTGTAAATTCTTTTAGTAGTCTTAATAGAGTAGGCCATAAGGCTGTCTTAGAAGGTTGCGGATACTGGTGTACTGTTGAGTTCAATTGTTTAGGTGCTGCATCATTTCGTTTCAGACCTGATGTGTTTTACATGGGCTGCACCGTGTTTCGCAAATGATAAGCAGGTAGCATTTCGAGGTGAGGAGGGTTAGCGGGGTGAGGGGGCTTCAGTAGCTCCAGGAACCAGTGCCCGTGCCCCTGTATAAGCATGGACCATTTTTTGAGATCTGACATTGAGGTTAGATGACTTGATTATCGTTTTACACATATAAATTGCGGAGGCATCCTACATGTTGTATATCTTCGACATTATTTCTCTAACTACCCCACAAAGTCAGCCATCTTTCTATTTACAAGCATCAAACAATACTTTTTGAATTTAGACCTGAGAGATGAAGCATATTACATTTTCATTTTGCAACATGGTTCTCATTATTTACTGACGTTGTTTGGCTTTAGGCGAAAGATAGACATGCATGGAACTCTTATGGAATGCTCATCTGTCAGTTAGTCTATTTGAAAAGGTTCTAGCTGCGCCAAGTTTGAGAGAAGACTCATGGCATGGGCTCGGCATTATTTTTCTAATGGAGGTTGGCTGACCCAAGTACATTGTAGTTCATGTAGCCTCCTAAGGTTCCTTGTCCATCTTTACTGTGCCTACACTTTTCTGGTGCACAAGAGTCGAAATAAGACTCGACGGCCACCTCCTTTATTCTTTGGTGGCATGCTAATTGTTTGCTAGCCAATGGCCAGAAAGGGTCTTGGATTTTAAGAATTTGTGCTTTTCAATAAACTGCATGGGATATTGATTTGGGGATCTGGTTGGAAAGGCCATGCATGTGTTTTGGGAAGAGAGTGATAATGAGAAGGGCTACCTGAGAAATCCACTTGCTGTGCAAAACCATGAAGGAGAGGATTCTCCTCTTGTTGGATGCTGCTTAGGTGGTAGTGGACTGGGGAACAGCTTTTGAAGAACGTGTCATATGGCAATCAGCTGCTAGGTCACCAGTATAAAAGTAAGCATTGACTGTGAAATACTCGTCATCTGGAGGGACATAAATTGGAGGCGTTGGAGGAATTTCCTGGTTTGCTAATGGTGTCCAGCCTCTGTCTGATGCAGTGGATTATTGGCAGTGCAGAGTAGGAAGAATAGGACTTCCTGTCTTATATAGTTCATTTTATGCCCTGAGAAACTAGAAAGGAGTTCACTAGGGGGTGTTGGGAGCCATCCATACAACATTGGAGGAGTTGGATTAATTGCTGTTGCATGCAGAAAAGAGCTAGCACTCATTAGCCTTGTACGGACTTCTCTCTCGTTTCATGAGTTTGGAGAGGCAAAATGTTTGGAAATCTCCCGGAATTCTGGAAGGCAGAAACATAAGATTATGAGGGCTTCGAGCTGCCTAATCTTGAAACACTTGGGCTCTATAGGAACCACTTCAACGGGTCCATACAATACGCACTAGCCAATGCGTTGAAACTTTCTGTGTGTATGTGGAGGGGGGTGTGTGTGTACTAGGAAAGGGGTCAATTTGGACTTGTCATGTTGTCTACGTCGTGTACTATGAACATGGTTATTCCTGTCTGGTTTTACACAAATGATGTTGTATGGTTGCATTGCCTCTCTATTTTTTTATCTTTCACTTTTCCTTTCATCTCCCTCTCTCTTATCTCTCTCTCTGTCTTTCTGTTTGGGCCTCGAAAATGTACCTTTGACTTGTCAGTTGTCGCGATGTATATAGTGTGTATACTGTGCACTTGGCTTGCTCCCTTCTTACGTCTCCCTTCACCAGTTTAATTTGTTCTTGTAATCATTTATTGGTTCTTGGTTCTGATTTAAGAATCTCAGGTTTCACGAGTTCTTGAAGCAAGAAAATGAAATTGGAAACATCACTAGGCAGGAGACTGTCAGCATGGTAGGCCAACTTCATCACTCTAGAGTCAACCCCGCCCCCCCCCCCCAACAAAAAAAGCCCGACGTGCTGTTTATCGTATTGGAGTAACTTGATCTTGCCAATTAAGCATTCTTTTTTGTGATTCCTCAAAAACTCAGGTACCTCCATTATTCCTGGACGTGCGTCCGGATCATTTTGTTCTTGACAGTAAGCTACTTTAACTTTACATCAACTTACTTCTGTCAATGTTTCTTTGAACTTCGGTGCAGTCCGATATAGTATATTTGCTAAATCATGTTGTGTGTGTGTGTCTCGGTTTGTGTATGCGAGCATATGATGTGTCTGAAAATTAGAACTGATCCACGCCCAGAGCTGAAGAAAAAGAATTCCCCGATGCATCTCGGACGAAATGTTTTCTTTTGCTCATCCGCCACTAAATCCAGCCGGTGGTCATTTTACTACAAGATCCACTCATTTTTGTGTTTATTTTGAAGAAAATGGGAAAATGCCGCAGACGGCCATGAATATGCATGCTCAATACCATCAAGGACTGAAGGAATATGTTCCGCCTTGGATGGAATAATTTTTCATTGTGCATTTAATAGGATCTCATGTCATGAATCAGAAACAATGGTGTTAAAACTCAGCACCATGATTTTGCCATTTGTGATTTCTTCGCATAGTCAACGTCATTGCCATGGCATCTGGCATTCACCCATCAAGTTGTTTCTTTCATACTTAGCATAAAACTTGAAGAACTGAATGAAAAATTGCGAGTACAGACCTAATAGGGAAATGCAAAAAATAATCAATTACGGGAATGTGATGGTCAGAGAACATTTGCTTTGATAGGGGGGAATCGAAGAAAGGATTAATGTAGCAGAACCCAACTAGTTTGGGACAAAGGCTTAGATGTTGATGATGATCGACAGCGATGGCAATATGGCAATGATTAGCTAAATCAAGCCCAGGTGACTGCCATCGCGATGGCGTTCCTGCTGTTGGTGTCATTGATGGTGGCATCGATTCTGTTCTCTTGGGCAGCTATACAGCAACGGAGAGGAAGAAACTCTTGAAGGTTTTACCACATCACAATTAATGCCAAATCTGATGTTGGCCTCCGTCTTGGTTTGGTTGAAGAAGATAGATCAAAAGAATTAAGTTTGTGTGCCACTGTCCACTTTTGTGACGGATGACCCATTTCTTTTTCCTCCAAAGAAAATCATGAAATTTGGTATTTCGGTCAAATGACTATCTGCTAGAAAGTGGGGGGATGGGCAAAAAAACTTGGACCGTTAAAGACGTGTGAGCGAGATCCTTGCCCCTTTAGCTGGATTTGAAGTCGTCCACGATCTATACAGTGGGCGAATACCCAGTTTCTATTTGAAAATAAACCTCCATAGTTGCACTAATGAAGTTCCTTTGCTTTATGCAGTGTGTGCAGCTCCAGGTTCCAAGACATTCCAATTACTCGAGATGATACACCGATCAGCTGAACCTGAATCCTTACCTAATGGAATGGTCTGAGTTCTTCGAGTTGTGCTCTTTCTATTTTTCTGATTCATATTTTCATTTGCTGCATGTCTAATTTACGAGCCACTCTTATTTTCTTGCATGATTGCATCTTTCTTCTCTTGGAAAATATGAACCTTTCTGCCCCTGAATAATATAACTGCCTTGGTGGTTTACTTGGTTTAGGTGATTGCAAATGATGTTGATGTCCAAAGATGTAATCTTCTTATTCACCAAACAAAGAGAATGTGTACTGCGAACTTGATTGTTACAAATCATGAAGCACAAAATTTTCCTAGCTGCCATTTAAGGAGGAGCCATACTACAAGAGAAATTATAGAGGAGCCAGGTATCAGCGAACTTCTATTTGATCGTGTCTTGTGTGATGTTCCATGCAGTGGAGATGGTACCCTGCGCAAGGCTCCTGATATATGGAGGAAATGGTAGTTATTTGCATTCGTAGTTCAGGCTTTGTCAGTATTCTTGTTCTGCATGTACTAATAGCTGGCTGAATCTTTTATTATTTCAGGGCTGTGGGAATGGGAAATGGCCTTCATTGCCTACAGGTTCAGATAGCAATGCGAGGTGCCTTTTGTTTTTTATTATTTTCATACTGAACATGCTCAAGACCACTTCTAACATACAGTTGGTTGACAAGCTAATATTTGATTATCTATGCCCTCTCTAGGAGCTTATACTGGGCTTCAGAGTTGTGACCGTGTGGCCAAACATACCTGTAGTTGTTTAGTCAGCTGATTGATAACAACACATGGCTCAATTGGCTGACATTTAAAATGGCAATTCGAGTGATAAACAAAATATCTGTTTCTAAACCGAGTCGGTTTTCTACTAGGAAAAGCAAATCACAATTTCCCTCATCCTCCTTTTTTAGCAGCAGAATGTCATAGCTGCATTTTTGACATATTTTGTCTTTGTTTGGATTTGAGGTTCTTTTGGTTTTATTAAACCAGCATGAATAAATCCATAGCAGCCCGCCAGTAGATTCCAATTAAACTTTTAGTCGACTTGGGATCTAAGAACTATTAATTAGCAGGTCTGTCAATAATTCCTGGTGGTTGTTTGTTTTATCATTTTAGGACTATCGTTGCTTAAAGTTGGTGGAAGGATGGTTTATTCGACTTGCTCAATGAATCCAGTTGAAAATGAGGCTGTCATTGCTGAGGTAATAGAAAGCAATTACATTGAAAACATGATTATGATTCTTGTCTTTTTTTTCTTCATTGTTTTCTTTTTATGATTCATGCCTTATGTTTTGGTTTCAGTAAGAATAGCACCCCCCCCCCCCCAAAAAAAACACACACACACAAAGAAAACACCCCAAGACCTACAGATACGTAATGGAAAATGATTTAGATCTACTGATCAAAGAGGGAGAGGGGGGTTACGCCATATTGACTTGTAATCCTAGGCGGTACAAATGTTTCCTCACTCTCTATTCCCCACTCCGCTGACAACCTAAAACAAAACGATGGATTGATTGGTGACAACTGCCGTTGTCTATCTCAACTTCTTAAAATTTAATTTTCTGTATGACCTTTCATAGTTCAGGAACTTCTTTTATAATTTGCGGTTTTCGTAGAAATGTCTTTGACAATTAAAAAGACTTACTCTCTTTATCATAGTTATTTTTCTTCTTTTTTGATGGCTAATTGGCTATAAAGCACGAATACGTCAAATAGCTCTCCATGTATATGTGATACTTGAATGTTGTATCACGTATCAGAATATCCTTTGTTTTACATACGGTTAAGATTCACCTCATGATACAAAATAAAACATTGAAATATGCCTTTAGTGGCTAGGGCAGTATAGGCCGAGCTCTTTTTCATATTCTCAGGCCATGCTTGAAACTCGGCTTTACTCACTCATGAGCTGAAAATTGATATTCAACCAGGGTTTGGCTTAGTTTCATCGTGTAAATATAAAAGCTTTAGCTCGTGTGAAACTGGGAAAGAAGGATTAATAGGTGAATCTGCATATGGGGAGTTCAGACTAAGTGATCAACACATATGAAGCGAATGTAGCACAGCAACCCAAATCTAGAATGTACATATCAACTGATCAACCTCTAATTATGAAGTTCAGATTGCGCCGGAAATGTCCAGTTGCAGTTGGTATGCTCCCAAAATGTCCAATTCATTTCTATCTGGACAGCGATGACATGTTGCATATTCGTTGCTAAGATATGATGGTTTTGCTGCTGATTTCTCCATAAATCTGTCAACTGAAGTCCTCTTCCAGAGCTTTCGTCAAGGCGTTGAATTCATAGCCTTATTAGTACACAGTGATGGCGTTGCATTGGCGTGCTGGTGTTGGGGATGGTGGTGTTCTCGTGGAGATGGAAAACAAGGAGAGGGAGATATAGGTTGGGTAAGGGAGCTCTGCCAAAGAGGAAGAAGAGAGTTAGTCAGAGAGAGAGATAGAGTGTGTGCGTGTTAGGAACTTAGGGCTTATTGTAAGACACAGGGTTGTTTGGCTTATTAGAATACTGTGTTCCATTCTTGCAATGGACATTAATTCTGTTTGGGCGTTGTAAGAGAGTGTTCGCGTCTCAGGATAAGCAGATGTTCATGAACTTGGCTAATTCTATAAAAGCAGTTGTAGCTTCTCACATTAGGAACATCAGGGTAAACATAATATCTAGTTAACTCCATTTTACATGAGATATACTGCAAACAATGTGTTTAAACAACAGGATTTATAGTCCACATGTTTTTGTTAAGCTGTGCTAAGTAAGACATATATGCATCTTCTCTATTGATGAAAATGAGTTTATGATCAATGCAAAACAATGATTCTCTTTCTCTGTCTCTAGCACTAGGCAAGTAACATTTGCGTATACGGTATATTGCTACAAATTACAAGATAAAAATATTTTTGTGCAACAACTTTACTTTTATAATTTTTTGTGGTGAAAATGTTGTTATATTCTACGTCATGCTCTTTAATAACTGTGTTCTTTAGTTGTATCTGGACTTTCTCACCTGATATGTCCCTCTCCGCCCCCTCTCTCTCTCTCTCTCTCTCTCTCCCCATATTTCCTCTTTCTTTCTTCTAGATTCTGCGGAGGTGTGGCAGGTCTATCGAACTTCTTGATGTCTCGGCTGAGCTCCCTCAGCTAGTCCGTAGGCCAGGTCTTAAGAAATGGAAGGTTCGTTTTCTGATTTCTGTAATTTTTTTTTATTACTATATGTTGTAGATTTTCAGTTTCGCATTACCCAAATGCTTCTATATCTGTTGATACATCTCAAGTCCTGGAGATGCTATGTAATTGCATCATATAAAATAGTAATATGCTCATAGATGTGTCCAGTGTCTCCACAGCTTTTAACCAACATTTGAACCCTTTGTCAAGAAACCAGACCCTTTTGGAGGAGATAAAAATTGATAACAGCCTCGTTTGGTGGATATTGAAATTTGTTTGCTATACGGCCAGCGGCGGGGCAGGCGCCGGGTGGGTGGTTTGTTTGTTGGGGTCCACTCATGTCCATGTTACATGGGTTTAAATAACACTTCTGTCCTGCCTTTAATTCTCTGTATACCCTTTGAAGGCGATAAATGTAATCTCCAATCCCTTACTGTTAGTAAGTACTTTGCATTCATTTGGACATGCAGGTTCAGGATAAGGGGGCCTGGTCAGCTTCTTACGAAGATGTCCCTGTGACGCGCAGATCTGGAATTGTTCAAAGCATGTTTCCTTGTGGGAAAAGCTTTGGGAAAAAATCTGAGAGTGATCATGCTACAACCTTGGGAGATATCAAGGACAATGGTGATACTGGGAATTCTGTTGATGGATCTTCATTGACAGAGGACCCAGTTGCTTTAACTGATCTCTTAAAGGAGGAAGATTCAACTTTCCCTCTAGAATATTGCATGCGGATAGTGCCTCATGATCAGAATACTGGAGCCTTCTTTATTGCCGTCTTCCACAAACTATCCTCTTTGCCTGGTAACTCTAAACATCACTTGTAATGCGGAACAACTAATATGAATCTAGGTCATTCTGGTCATTGGATTTGACAAAAACCATAAGGCAGAATTCTTTTGTTTAGTATCTCACATACAGTCTCAGGCTTAGTATAATTAAGTATTTTAAGGGATAATATCCGTCCCTTTTGCATATTAGGGAAGGATAGATTTGATACTTGATATGGTAATCACTGCTGCATGTTAGCGGTTGTCTTTTTGGCTGAGTTCAGCAAGAAGCAAATTTCTTTTGCTTTGCGTTAGAATTTATTGTAAACACTCAGTACCCCTGAGTTTATGTTTGAATACACTTGCTACCCCGTCTTCCACAAGGTATCCTCTGTGCCTGGTAACTCTAAACTTCACTTGAGATATGGAACCATTTTGATGAATCTAGGTCATTATAGTCACTGAATTTAACGAAACCAGAAGGCAGAAGTCTTGATTTTGGGGGTGGGGGGAATTCAACCTTTTTGCACATTGTGCAAGGATAGAATTGATACTTAATATTGTATTCACTATAGAAGGTGAGCGGTTTTTCGTTTGCTAAGTTAGGCAAGGGGCAAATTTTCAATAGGATTGATACTTGATATTGTAATGACTACTGAATAAGAGGCGGTTGGGCAAGAGGCATATTTTCATTTGCTTTACTTTATAATTTAGGGTAAAGTACACTCAGTACTCTTGATTTTATGTTTTAAAGCACTCATTATCCCTCCTTTTTGGAAAATTACACAAACACTCAATTTGTTACCTGTATCACATACCCCATCCGTCATCTTTCCATCCATTTTAATGTTAAAATCTTTTGAAAGCCAAAAATGTCAGTACTACCATCCTTAGTTGCAAGAAACTCCTAATATGGTGACGTTTCTCTCTCGGAAACTCGCTTTTGCGATCCCAAGTTAGGAGCTCCATGGGATCTCGTCCCAAGCTAATATGGGAACTCGATCCCCTTAGCTGGATAGAGATGCATGGAACAAGTGAGAGAGTACCTGAAAATCAAGTCCTTTACAACTCAATTCCTTGTTTCTCTCTTCTTTCAAGTCCTTAAAGCCTCCTTGTCTGTTGTTGCTGGCAATGTAAATTATACTAAACAAATGATAATACTCCTTACGCATTTATTTATTCAAGCCGCTCCCAACCTCAGATTCTTCTTGGTGCTTACGCTCCTCCGCCCCCGTTCCCGCCCCCGCCCCCGCCCCCGCTTTGTGCAACTAAGCTACCATCACCTTAGCAATTCATGCATGCCCCATATCAACACCAGCTCCGTCCACCACAAGGCTTCTTATGCCCCCTCATAAACAAATAAATTTATCCCTATATCTCTCTCTCTCTCTCATACACAACCACAACACACCTGTGATGCACACCAGCGACCGGAAACACCCTCCGGCGACCGGCAACTCGCTCTGGTGACCAATCACGATTACCAACAGCCCCACCAACGGCCACCCAACACCAGCACCGTTCCTTCACCTTACTGACAGACCACCACCGTGGCCACCACGACCCATCACCTGGCAACACACTCCAGCGATACCACCGGCAACCCCACCACACGACAACACCCTCCAGCCTCCGATCGCGTCCCACTGCCTCCCCCGGAGCAGCCAACCGTCGCTTCCAAATCCTCCGTCACGCCAAGGCCCCGCTCCGATTGCCGGGAACTCTGCCACCACCATGCCCGCGGAGTCCAATCCGTAAGTGTCTCCGGCACCGGTGGGTTAGATTGTGGAGATCCGGGCCCTCAAAACCATGGTCGACGACGGGTTTTTTCAAAACCATCGCCGGGCCCTCAAAACCAATGCCGGGATCTATCTTGTTCATAGATCTATGCCGACAGGTCCTCAAAACCATGGTCGGCGGTGGTGATGCTTGCTGATGGCGGAAAATGGTGGCCTGATCTGGTCAATGGCTCACCAGCGGTGTGGCGAAGTGCGGTGGATGACTGGTGATGCCACAGGTGCGTGGTGCGGCACAAGTGTGTGTTTGGAGGTGTGTGCTGTGTTTGGAGGTGTGTGCTGTGTTTGGAGGTCGGTAACATTGTAGTGGTGCTAGATCTGTTGGTGGTGGTATCTTGTGGCCAGTGTGTTTGTGTTAGTGTGTGTGTGTGAGAGAGAGAGAGAGAGAGAGAGAGAGAGAGGCAGTGGGCAATGGTGTTTGGGGGGGACAGTGGCGGTACCCTGGAGCTGGCGACGGTAGCTGAAGAAGAAATGTTAAAGGGCAATTTTGGTAGTTCATAAAATATTATGTGGTGACCTAACTTTTATTCACGGAAACTTAACGATATGGAGTTTTGTGTAAACATTATAAACCTCAGGGAGCGAAGTGTAATAAAAAAAGATGGTAGGAGCCGTGTGTAGTTTAGGACAAACTTCAGGGGTGCCGTGTGTAATTTACCCCAAAATTAACACCATCTCCCCCAAATCTAACAGCGAGAGGTGACAGTTTAATTATCCAAAAAGCAGAGGTAGCGAGTGTATAAAGACATGAACTTAGGGGTATTGAGTATTATTTACCCTAGCATTTGTATGTGAAGAGTGACTTGCTCTAGTTCAGGTAAGAGCTCCACGTTACAGGAAAATGCCTGCTTATTTAGATTGACCACTTTGACTGCTTAAACAGGTTGGGAAGTGGGTAGGGGTTTGAGTGCACGGGCAAACTCATAGCCACCAAGCATCCTCTCTCAATCTTTTTTTTTTCATCCTTTCATCAAATTTTTGCTACTACTTTCGTTCTGGTAGCTGTCTTTTTTGTGGCCATCCAGAATAGGTTGCTATGTTGATCTCTTTTGATCTCATTCTTGCATTGCAACTTTTCTTTGGATAATAGTTTTCTGAGTTGTTCTCTTACAGCTTTTGAGAAGAAACCTGTTAGACCGCGTGGGCAGTTAAATGGTGCAAATGATAATGAGGCTGACAAATTGGTTGATGAGGCGAAAGAAGATATATGCGGTATGGAAGTTGATGCTGCAGACACAGGTGAGCAAATCCCAGAAGAAACTCCTTGTGCTGTTTTGACTAATAATGAAATGGTGGAAGCTGCCTTGGATACCGATCCAATTAAAATGCCTAAAATAGAAGTCGAGGAGATGCAAGCTCCTCGAGATGGGGAAAGTGGTCCTGAGATAGTTAAGGTAAAGAGAAAGTTACAAATGCAAGGCAAATGGAGAGGGGTTGATCCTGTTGTTTTTTTCAAGGATGATATTGTAGTTGATAAGATAAAAGCATTCTATGGCATTAATGACGCCTTTCCATTCAACGGTCACCTCGTTACAAGAAACAGTGACACTAACCATGTGAAGAGAATTTACTACATATCAAAGTCTGCTAAGGATGTTCTTCAACTCAATTTCCTTGCTGGGCAACAGCTGAAGATAACTTCCATTGGCCTTAAGATGTTTGTGAGTATCATGTCATACCACTTTTTAGTATCTTTTTTGCTGCTTGTTTTTGTTTATGCTTCTGGTTAGGGGAAGCCTTAGTTTCTCTCTTGCCATGATGCACTGAGCACATTTTTTTTCCGGTATAGAAGATACGGGACTTACCAAATCAATGACTTAATAAAAGAATGTTTGTTTGATGGATATGATTGCTGGGAAACTGTTTTGTCAGTTAGCAACTATTTATTGACCTTGTGAGCATTTCCCTTTGTTTCAGGAACGGCAAACATCAAAGGAAGGCACTTCCTCAACTTGCGCATTCCGCATATCTTCTGAAGGACTGCCACTTCTTCTTCCGCATATAACCAAGCAGATTCTATGGGCATCGCCAGTGGACTTCAAACACTTGTTGAAATACAAAACAATCAAATTCGCTGATTTTGTTGATGCTGAATTTGGTGAAAGGGCCTCAAAACTTATGTTGGGCTGTTGTGTGGTTGTGCTGAATAAAGGTTTGTCTACTGTCAATATCGTCGTCCTCAATCCTGAAGATGGTCACTGTGCATGCAAATGGCTTTCTAAATGTGTTTTCCCATTTTTTATAGGTGGCCAACCCTTGCCAGATTCTCCTCAAGTGGACGCGTCAACAATTGCTATAGGTTGCTGGAGAGGTCGGAATAGCATCTCTGTAATGGTGACAGCGATCGACTGCCAGGAGCTGCTCGAAAGATTATTGGTCCACATGGAGACCGAAAAGGAGTCGCCGTTGCCAGAAAACCAGCCTCTTGGTGTTCGGGATGGTGAAATAGCGAAAGCGAATGATAACTGACTTGAAGAGAGACACTGAAGCCACCAACTTACGGTTGAATCAACAACTTTTTGTAGTCAAATTTATACCATTGTTGAACAGCACAGATCTTGTTATTACTTGATAAATTTGCACATTTATCTCCTCTCTCATATTATTGTAGCTTTTGTTGCCCACAAGATACTTGCTGTAACGTGTTCTTCGAAAACTAATAAATCTTAGATTCTTTGTGTTAGCTATTTTAAACTGTTGTGCTCTATTATTTGTGGAAAGTATGGAATAGAAAGCTGAGATGGTCCTAAACCTTGCGAGTGCCTTCCAACGTGTTTGCACCAAAGAAAAGTGTTTACACCCATAAACACAACGTGACCAACGTGATCGTTTTCATGCTGAACAATTCCATAAAGGTTGGCTGGATAGCCGTACCTACGAATTAGCCTTCCACCTACCTAGCAAGCTGACACCAACTTCATCGCAATTGAGGTTTAAACTTTAAGGTATTTGAAACATTCTGGGCTGAGTTTGAAACAGAATACGGTTTTCTCCATAGGGTTAACTATACTCGACTCGTTGAGGTTAGGATATAATTGCACGGAAGTCCATAATTTTAGGAGAATATCAGTGATATTGATCTTGAAATACACCACGGTTTAGACTTAATGACAGGAGATTCCATCCCCGTCTTATCCCTCTCTATCTTCTCGCTTCATTTTTGTTTCTTCATTTCATGTTTCCTCACACGTGAAACCCCAAAGTGTGATGGCAAATCTACACGAACCATTGCACATTTCATAGCTTGTTTGAAGCTAACGTTTTTGAAATATATGTCAACCAGTCCATTTAGTAAACTTAACGTTCAAAGTTTTGTTCATGTAAAGCTAAAGTTAATACTTCAACTGCAATGGCCACTAAAAACGGGAAGAAGCACCCCATGACAGCTATCTTCGACAGTTTGATGACCTCTTCCATATCCTCAATCCTTCTTCTCGTTGCCCTATCATGCTCCCTCGACCCACCAAATTCCGTATTAGTTCCATCGCTTCAAACGCAGAGGAGTTTTGGGGGGCGGCTAGCCTTGTAGGTAGCCCAGAATTGGTACAATAACGTGTTACATTTCCAAGTACACGAGTGTAGTGCAACTTAAATTTGCTATTGTCAGACCCTGAAAACCTAATGGTAGTCTTTGTTTCCACAATTTCAATGTCTGTTGAAATGGTTGATTTCGTCAAATTCGTGCAGTGGCGAGACATGGACATTGGCGTCCAATCTATCTGCAGAACACCAGGGCAAAGTAATGATTAGGCAAGGACAAACACAAAAATACACTTGGAACTTTCATCAAACACCTGGTGTTCATAACCCCAAAACCTTGAAATTCAAAGAAAAACAAATCAAATGTAGGTGACCCAATCTGAAAAGTGTTTGATGAGTGTTACGAAAGCTAATGGTCGTATGGTAGGTTGCCCTAATTTCACTCTTCAGCCCTATTTTGCTAGGTCAAATAAAATTTACCTCTTAACTAAAGATAAATGAAGAACAGAGTGGGAAAGAAGAGCTCACAAAATTGTGTCAGATTGTATTGCTTGTCCAGAATATATATGAGTTATTTACAACAATAAGGGAGGATGATAGTTACATAGACGATGAGTACTTACTTCTATTCAAAAAATAAACAGCATGATCTCATTCTGAATTGTCTGCACAACAGCATAATTTCATTTTGAATGGTCTGCGCAATTCGTGGAGTTAAGCGAGGAGTCTGTTAGTTCCTTATCTGAACCTTGCTCCTTATCTGATCTCTCCTTTGCATTGTCTTCTTCATTAATGGAGCTGGGTGAGGAGTCTCCTTATCTGGATTCCATTTTCTAAAATTTCAATACTCCTCTTCAAACTGGACTAAGGGGAAAGCGAAAGGCCAAGTTTGATGCGCAGTTTGGTAAAGATGTGAGCAATTTGTTGCATGGAAGTCACAAAGCGAGCAATGATGGAACCTGGGGCCACCTTTTCCCGAACGTAATGATAATCAATTTTCGATATGTTTAGTGAGAGTATGAAACACCGGGTTGACACTAATGTAAAGTTCAACAAGATTACCATAGAAAAGCAAAGATGGGCAACCAATATCACGAAGAACAAAGAACATCCATGTTAACTCAGTTGTAGTGGCGGCAAGAGCACGATATTTAGCTTCAGCACTAGAGCGAAAATGTTGATTGCTTCTTAGCAATCCAAGTGATAACAGTTCGAACCTAAAAAGGTACAAAATTCTGTTATCGAACAACGAATGTCTCTACACCTAGCCCAATTGGAATCACTAAAAGCATAGAGATCTAAACTGCTAAGAGCAAAAATTCGCATGCAAAGAGTTGAGGTGCCACAAACATATCGCAAAATCCTCTTAGCCATCTGAAAATGATAGATAGCTAGTGTTTGTAAATGTTGAGAGACTGTATTAAAGGCAAATGATAAATCTGATCTTGTTAATGTGAGATATTGGAGGGCCTCAACAAGACTCCGATGTTGAGCTGGATTACAATAAAACTGACCACCAGTCTTAGGAATGCTTGCAACACTATTCTTGGCAGCCATTGGAGTTGCAATTGGTTTGCAATTGCCCATTAAAGCACGATCCAAGATATCCTTAGCATATTTAGTCTGAGTAAGTTGAAGCCAGCATAACTACAAATAACTTCAATCCCTTAAAACGAATGGAGAGGACCGAGATCTTTCATGGAAAATTCTCGACCAAGATCATGCATAAGAGTTGTAAGAAGAGAGTTCGAATTGCCTGTGAGAATAATATCATCAACATACAACAATAAGGTAGGAAAATGGCCATCATGACGGTATACAAACATGGATGGATCAATAACACTGCAGTAAAAGCCGTATTGTAGTAGAAAGGTACTAAATCGATCAAACGAGGAGCTTGTTTCAGTCCATATAGTGCTCTTTGAAGGCAACAAACATGATTAAGAAATGAGGGATCGATAAAACCAAGTGGCTGCCCCATGAAAACGGGGATGTCAAGTTTGCCATGTAAAAATGCACTTTTGACATCTAATTGTCGAATAGGCCAGTCACGAACAACAACAACAATGAGAATACTACGAATACTTCCTAGGCAAATCACCAGACTGAATGTCTCAGTAAAATCCACCCCCTCTTCTTGACTGTATCCTTTAGCGACAAGTCACGTTTTGAGACGATCAGGACAACCATCGGAGTGAAGTTTGGTCTTAAAAGTCCAACAAAAACCAATGACATTCATACTTGATGAGCGAGGAAGTAAATCCCAAGTATGATTTAAAGCAAGAGCGTTCATTTCTTCCTCCATGGCAGCTTTCCAACCTGGAAGCTTTAAAGCAGAGACAACAGTCTTGGGTTTAGGCGGAATAGATAAACTAGTAAGGTGTTATACGTAGGATTAGGCTTAAATATTCCATGATGCGAACGAGTGGTCATGCCATGTGTAGTGGCTGAAGAAGTAGTCACAAGTGGAAAAGAGGGTACCCTTGAAGAGGAATCTGTTGATGGTAAGAAACTGGAAGCAAAAATAGCTGTAGCATTGGAGGAAGTAACTCTCGTGTGCAAGCAAGAGGAGAGGGATAAGGACCGGTGGATGAATCTGAAAATAAAAGAGCTCGATCCTATAAAACATTAGAAGTAACAGAGTCCGATGCGGAATTTTTTAGCCACCTAGAAAGAGAATAGGACTCCCCATGAACCCACACGTGATGATGTTGAATGAGATGCAAAGGGAAATCTCTCCTCATCAAAAATCACATGTCGCTTAACATATACATGACTAGTAGATTTATGCAAACATCGATACCCTTTATGTTTCTCTGTGTAACCCAAAAATATGCAAGGAAGAGACTGTTCGTCGGACTCGTTGGAAGCATAATACAAAGATATGGGTGACAACATGCTCCAAATGTGCGAAGAAAGTTATATACTGGGTCCTTCTTGTAAAGAATTCTGTATAGGCATTGCATGCGAAGAGCTGCTCAAGGTAACCTATTGATTAAGAAATTTGCAGTGATGAAAGCTTCAACCCAATAGCGCAACGACATAGATGCTTGATAAATCATTGCTAAACCAAGCTCAACAACATCTCAATGCTTTCGTTCCGCAACACTATTTTGTTAAGGAGTTCCAGGACAAAATGATTGATGCTGAATCCCACAGTTTGTTCGGGTGATCTAGGAATTCGGTTTCATTGACCTCACCACCGTCGTTAGAATGGAATACCTTTATCTTTCTATCAAATTCATTTTCAACCAGTTTTTTAAAACACAACCAACAATATTGAGAAAAATTGTCAATAAAAACGACATAATGTTAAAACTTTGAATTGTTAAGATAGGACCAGATCCCTATAAATCACAACAGATCTTATTCAAAGGAGAAACATAACTGGAACTAGAAGAATAAAATAGGAATTTTAGCGGTCTTGCTAAGCGGGCAACTTTCACACATACGGTGAGAGTTTTTATTAACATTACTATGATTATTTTTCATGTAAAAATTGCAAAATTTGAGAGTTTGAATGACCAAGTCGCCTATGCCATACGTCGTCGCTGGCTGTTTCAAGTCTTCTGGAGAAAATGCTTTAAGACTTGACTACCCCATACCATAGAGATCCTTTTGTCTAGTTTGTTCCCGATGCTAGAATCTAGCTTGTCTTCTGGTCCTAAGTAGAAAAATCATATTTGTCTATTCAAAATAGCATGGATAATCTTGAGTGAGCTTAGATACAAAAAGCAAATTCTTTTTAATATCGGGTGTTGTAACTAATATATAAAAACAAAATATTGTCAAACTAATTATGCCAAATCACAATCAATAATAAACCAATTCAATAATAAATATTGATTATAGAAGAGGTTTAGAAGAGCCTAGAATTCAGTTGAAGCACGCTAAAACGTGCTTCCCTTAAAGAAGATACGCTCAAAATTTGAACTTGGTCAACGGCATTCCACTCCAAAGATACAACAACCAGTGAAGGAGTTTTGATGCAGCAAAAATCCCTCTCGAACTTAGAGCATCCGTACACTCAAAATAGTATGTGTATGCTTTTGTAAGAAAGAAAAATGAAAAAGGAAAGAAGAGTTTTTGGAGAGGATAAAGTCTTGCTTTTTTGCTTATGCTTTTTCCTCTTTTTATCCAGACTTCTGTCTTACTCTAGTAACAGCTATTTTTTTCAACGTAAATAAAAAACGTAGTGGAGAGATTATAGGCACATGTGGAGAAAAATTAGGAGAGAAAATGAGTAGTTGAAACAACCACTAACCCATGACTTAAAAGACTTAGGGTGTTTTTGATAACGCAATTAAGCACTTAAAACTTAAAATTTTCAATGATTTTCAATTAAGTACGTTTGATAACGCTTATATTCGTATCACTTAAAAAATTAATTCCTACAAAAAATAGGCTAAAATTTTAAGTCATGGTGGACTTACTTAATGCTTACACTTATACTAAGTGAGATGATTAAAAGTTATTTAACACGATTCTACATAAAAGGATAATTAGCACCGTGATGCCGCCTTAATTAATTTGTTGGGAACACCACCTCCACCACCCTTAACAACCACCACCACAATCATTATTTCCTTTTGCTACTACCACCACCACAATTACCACGACCTAACCACTACCAACACCACCACCATAAGGACACCACCACCTCCACCACACCATCGTCGCCGTCACCATGTCTATGACCATACAAACCATCTAAAAATCGACCATACTACAACAACTACTATGATTGCCATGTCGCTGCTTATCAATACCACCATAATTACCAACATCACGTCTTCACGCACCACTATCACCATAATTTACACCTTTCTACCTCCGTTGCGGCCGCCACCAGCAGCAGCAGCACCACCATTATTACTCCATAGCCACCACCACCTCCAACATGATTTTGGCCCCAAAAAAAGTTATAAACTACATAAATAAATTCATGATTTTGATAAAATGGATAAATTTATCAATGGAACAGTTTTCAGACATTTACTTCCAAACATGTTAACTTATTTTTCAGTAAAAAGTTTTCAGTTTTACGAATTCAGCGCTTCACTTTTTCAGCACTTAAATTTCAGTTTTATTAAACAGCCCCTTAGTGGACATTACTAAATTTATTTACTTTAATTTTCTTATCTAACGACCCCCCAGAAATAATAAAATAATGAGAATATATATATATATATGGATCGTGATCTACTGCTAGTGCTAGCAAGTTGCTAGCGTTGTTGGGCCGTCCGCTACATAATGTAGCGGACGATTTTTTTCACCGTCCGCTACATTATGTAGCGGACGGTGAAAAAAATCGTTGTTGTGGCGCGTGATCTGACCGTCCATTCTCGCCCGTGGACGGCGAGATTGCGCTAGCAACTTGGGTTAAGTTACTAGCACTAGTAGTGGATCAGCTTATATATATATATATATATATATATATATATATATATATATATATATACATAGTTTGAGTACTTTTACTGCGCATTCGGTGTAGGTGTCTTCCAGACTTGAACCTACACTTAGTGATAGCATGCTTTCCATTTGAAGAACCGTTGTGAACTAAGTCTTGAACTAGGCTCTTTTTGTTCAAACTTCAACTTATCACACACATAATATGGATGATCAATTCGGTTCTATCAATTTTTGTGCGGTACAACCATGCACACGTATCTCTTCATGAGTGTCTCTAGGGATAGCCTATTTTCCCACAGCAGCGACCTACTGCCACACTCATATATGTGAGTCCTCCAAGGGTGATTTGTGATTAAAACCTTGCAAATTTCTGCCTTGGCCTCATTCAAAGTTAAAACTCTTCCCAAACCGTCACAATATGAGCACTATCACCATAAGGATGAAACTAGGGAAATCCCCTCAATAAAGAAACTTTAGTGCTCGCCTAGTCACCCTACAACTTTGTTTTTACCTATTGAACCTCATTCACGAGATCTTCAATCACAAAAGTTTAGGTATCCACTGCGGTGAATAACTTATAGGCTTCAGTCCTATTCCCATCGATGACTTAACGATTCGCCTGCGCGCTAACCCTTTTGTAAATGGGTTTGCTAAACTATTTTCAGACATTACAAAATCAGGTGCTATCACACCTCGGGACAACAATTCTTTTACAGAATTATGTCTGATTCGAAGATGTCTCTTTTTTCTCATTAGAATTTTTACTTTTTGCTTTCAAGATTGTAGTTTGATTATTGCTATTGTATGAAACAACGGATATTGACTTACTCAACAACGGAGTATCTACTAATAAGCTTCTAAGCCATTTTGCCTTAGTACTAGTCAAATCTAAGGCGATAAACTCTGCTTCCCTAGTAGAACGGGAGATAACAATTTGCTTAGTGGACTTTCAAGCTATAGCACCACCTCCAAAGGTGAACACATAACCGCTAGAAGCCTTGGTCTCGTTTGAGTCTGTGATCCAATTGGCATCACTGAACCCTTCTAAAATACTAGGGAAATCAGAATAATGAATCTCATAATTTATTGTCCCTCAAAGATATCTAAATATCCTTTCTATAACATGCTAATGTTGAGAACTCGGGCTACATGTATATCTACTCAAATAGCAAACTGCATATGATATATCAGGTCTTGTACAGTTAGAAAGATACATCAAATATTCAATTTTATGAGCATACTTATGCTGAGACACACTTTCACCTACACTTTCTTTAGTCGAACGTTTGGATCAAGAAGGAACATAATTATACGTTTTAAACAAGTGCTCCACATAATGTGATTGTGTCAAAGCAATACCATCATTATCCCTTACCAATTTGATACATAAAATCACATTCTTAGAACCTAAATCTTTCATATCAAAATTCTTAGACAAGAAATCATGTCTTTTTAATAACATGCGTATGGGTACCAAAGATAAGAATGTCGTCAACATATACACAGAGAATAACGCAAGCATGCTCATAGGTTTTCACATAAACACATTAATCAGAATCATTTATAACAAAGAAATAATAATCAACTTCTTCCTAATTTCTGGAACATGTAAGACTCATTTTAAGGTAAGACACTTCCCAAAAGACAACTTCAATTTTATTTGTCATTCTCCTAATACCCTGGCCAAGCTCCTATTTCCCATGCTTACAGTTCTTGTGCCTGATTCCTGATAATAACAGGACAATTTATTTTTTATCAGTGCACAGATCAACATTAGCGGCCGAGTCATTAAACCAATCTATTGAGTTAACAATAATGTTCAACTCTGGGCAACTAACAATTTATTTTAGTCACCACATTGGCTTGTGGTTTAGGGGAAACTAGAGGACCATCGGGGTTAGAAATTTGACCCTTCCTATAGCGACAATCATTGGCCTTATGATTCGTCATCCCACACACACAACAAGGAGCACATTTATATGACCAATACCATTATCATCCGGTTTATTATTATTGTTATTCTGGCCATTTGCTTATTCTTATTATGCTTGTTATTCTTCTTATTGTTGTTGTTGTTCCAATTCAAGCCATGATTCTTAAATTAGTCGAGTTAGCCTTGCGATGACTTTCAACAAAGTGAGCCTTAGCCTGTAAATTAGAATTTGAAAATTCCTTTTGTTTTTCCCGATGTTTTCCTTCAATAGTTAAAGGGACTAACAATTCATCAAAATAAAAAAGATTTGGTTTTTCTTTCAACATCCTAGCAAAATCATACCAAAAATGTGGCAACTTTATAATCAGAGAAGCAACGACAAAAGAATCACTCAACTCCATTCCTTTTCCTTTTTTAACTAAGGCATATTGTGAATAATCGAGTAAAGACCTAAAGTAGTAAGCCAAAATTTCATTTCTTGTTGCCAATATTTGAAATTCTTGCCATTAAACTTTTCAGGTTTACAAGAACTAGAATCATTAATTGCCAAATTTTATGCAAATCAGTTCAACAAATAACCTACGTGTCTTCTTCAAGATTGTTGTAACTAATTTATAAAAATAGGATATTGTCAAACTAATTATGCCAAATCACAATCAACAATAAACCATTTCAATAATAAATATTGATCAGAGAAGAGGTTTAGAAGAGCCTGGAATTAGGTTGAGATACGCTAAAACGCACTTCTCTTGAAGAAGATACGTCCCAAAATCTGCACTTGGTCAACGGCATTCCTCTAGTGAAGGAGTTTTGATGTAGTAAAAATCCCTCTCGAACCTTAAGAGCATCCGTACACCCAAATAGTATGTGAAATATATGCGTATGCTTTTGTAAGATATATAAATGAAAGAGGAAAGAAGAGTGTTTTTGGAGAGGATAAAGTCTTGCTTTTTGCTTTTTCCTTTTCTTATCCAGACTTTTGAACTCTCTTATAACATCTTTTTTTTCTAACGTAGGTAAAAAACGTAGTGGATAGATTATAGGCACATGTGGAGAAAAATTAGGAGAGAAAGTGGGTAGTTGAAACAACCCCTAACCCATGACTTAGCCAAAAGGTCTTCCACTTTAATTATGACATTACTAAATTTATTTATTTTATTTTTCTAATCTAGCATCAAGAACCACTAGAACGTCTTTCAAGGGTATATTGCATGACTTAGTAGATATAAAACCATTTTCAATATGAGATATAACAAGATTATCACCATTCCGTACCATAATAGTTACAGAACCATGATAAGGAATAAGGCCAATATGTTTACCAGAGTCATCAATGACATGAGACGTAGCTTCAGTATTTGGGAACCATTTGGTATCTTGTGATTCTGAAAGCTAAATAACTACTAGTGCCTGAGAGATGTTTGGCCTGAAAGCTGTTATAAAACATGTGCCAGCATTTGAGAGCATCATGACCACGCTTCTTGCAGATTTGATAGATGAGAAAAGGTGCCTTAGCATTTTGTCCTAGCAAAGCATTGATTACTATGATTTGCCTGCACAAAACCACGTCCTTGAGAAGTGAAGAACCAATGTCCTCCCTTATTTCGATTGTTGAAATTGTTCTTGTTGTTGTAGTGCGACCCTTCAGAGAATGTCCATTGTTGTTTCTTTGAGCTGCAAATGCAAGCGCTGGGTTGATAGCAAGTTTAGGACTGCTTTTGCTCCTCAAATCACAGCTTTGGAGGTTGAGAGAGGAGGATGTAGCATGGTAGTAGTGAAAGACTCATGTTTTTCACCAAGTTCTTCAAGCAAGCAAATTTTTTTTGTTCCATCTGGAATAGGTTTCCCAATCATATTCGAGTAGGGGTGGTAAAATGAGTGAGTGGGTTGGGCTTGGGTGTGGGTTGAATGAGTTGGGTATAAATGGGTAACTAACCCATTTCAATTCATTTAGTGTTGGGCTAAGTAGGTCATCCTTTTAAATGAGTTGATTTTACCCATCAATCATTTATTACCCACTAAATTATTTTGGCTATCTCATTTACATCTTTCATCAACCAACACCACCGCCAATGTCAAAACCACCACCGCCACCATAATGCAACATAATCTCCAAGAGTCCACCGCTACCATATCCACATCGACCACCACCGCCCGCCATACTGTCATCGCCATCACATGCACAACAACCACTACCACTCAGCCCCACCACAGACTTGCCAAACCATCTGTCCAACCATTTAGAACACCATCGCCCTATATCTCTCACCGTGCCGCCACACAGAGCCAACAATTAAGCATACGTAGCCACTATTTACGCATTGCCTATCGTGCACAATATCGTGTTCTTGGGCCTCATCTCACCAGCCGCACGATATCATCTTTAATCCCAATCTCACTCGATGATCAACAACTCAAAAGGAGAAAAAGAGATGAATGACACAGAGAAAATGAGATATGAATCACAGTAGATCTAATTCAAGATCTAAGCCAAGATGGCTCCATGCCTTTACCGGAAGCATTAGATGCGGGTATCCTTACAGTGACAACAATGGTGATAAAGCCGCAATGTTGGCGGGTAAGGAAGGAGTGGCGGCAGCGACGACGGTGGGGCAAAGTGGCAGCAACGATTGGTGGTGGGAGACTAACAGCAGCGATGACCGGTGGTTTGTCTGTTGCCATGATTGAAGATAACGACAACGTAAGGGAGTGACGGCGAAGCTGTGGCAGGCTTGGTGGTTTGATCAGGGAAGAAAGAGACTAAATGAACGAGTGAGGAAGACTTATGTGGAAAGTTATAAGTCAAAAAATAGGTGTTGATGTGTAAATAGGCACCCATTTATAAACCATGAAAACTAATGGGTTGGTGGGTTATAAAATTTTTGACCAATTTATACCCAATTATATGAATGGTTAGGTTAGGGTGGTTTTTAAGTAGGTTGATAAACGGTTTTGGATTGTGATTGCCACCCCTACATTCGACTGATCGAAAATTAACTTAAATTCTTGAAGATAGGTAGCCAAAGATTTTGTGCCTTTTTCTACACGTTGAAGTTGTGATAAAAGATCAAATTCTCGAGCAACTGAGTTTTGAATAAAATGTTCAATTAAAGCACTCCATACCTGAGCAGCAGTTTGTAGACCTATTGCAAGTCCAAGATCGTCTTCATAGAGGGCTCCAATGACCCATGATTTCACCAATCGATCGGTGCAAACCCATAAAGCATAATCTGGATTTGGTGCTTCCACTCCATCAATTTGGTCCATAAACATTGGAGTAGCTGGTACATCACCAATGAGAAAATCAAGTAAGTCCTGACTCTCAATCAGAGATGGGATTTGCGTTTCCCATAGTAGGTAGTTATTGTCATTGAGCTTGAGTGTAACAAAGTTTGAAACATTAATGTTTGAAGGAAATAGATATTTTTGGGGCTTGTGAGGCTTGAGAAGAAGGTGGCATTGAGAATGAGAGATAAACAGGAAAAGGTCTGCATGCCCTAGTAGGGCTATGCTACCATAAAGAGAAATGAAGAACAAAGATTGAAAGAAGAGCTCTCAAAACCGTGATTCAGATTGTATTGCTTGTCCAAAATATATATGGGTTATTTACAACAATAAGGGAATATGATAGTTACATATAGGATAAGTACTTCTATTAAAAAAACAAACAGCATAATCTCATTTTGAATTGTCTTCACAACAACATAATCTCATTTTGAATGGCATGTACAATTCGTGGAGTTGGGTGAGGAATATGTTGGCTCCTTATCTGAACCTTTCTTTTTATCCGATCTCTCCTTTTAAATTGTCTCCTTAATTTGTGGATCTGGACGAGGAGTTTGTTGGCTCCTTATCTGGCCTCCATTGTCTGCGCTTTCAATGTTAACATTCCCTAGTTCATTATTTTTCTTCAAAACCCTTCAATTTCCTTCTTCGATTGTCGCAGCTTCCATATTCATGCTTTCATCTTCACCTCGTCCTCTCCTTTGTTTTTCCTCCTCGTTTACATACTTCTTCATTTTCTATCTCCCTTATATGTTAATTTTTGTCCAAGGAGTCAAAGAAGCTCACGTGAGAACAACATTAAATTAATCCCATAGAAGTTTCGATGCGTACAAGGGTTGTATTGATATTTTTAAAAATACATTTTCGTCATTTGTTTGCTAAAAAACTCGTTTTTTGTTTGGTTTTTATAACAAATGAATAGAATTTTAACAACTCTTTTGAGCTCGTTTATTAAACAAGTCGATAAACATATCAAATAGTTCATGAATATGTTCGTGAACAACTCGCTTAGAAAGTATATAAATCTAGATGTTATTTTTTGTACATTTGCATATCTTTTTTCTATATTAGCCCAAACCCATCTATAAAGTTTTTAACCATTTCTATTTCTTAAGCCCAAAATGTAAAGGTCCACCCCTATTTTAAAGACCCTAACCCACACACGTCTCACTAACCCTAGTAGCAACGTATCTCTCTCTTGTTCATAAGCGACCTCTTTCTCTCTCTCTTCTCTCTCTCACACAAACACACACACACCCACATGCAGCATCGGGCTATAGCCCACCATAAAACTTCATCATAAACCCACACACCTCTCACTAACCTTGGTGGCCAACATACTTCCTTCTCTCTCTCTCTCTCTCTCACACACACACACACACACACACACACACACACACACACACACACACACACACCTCTCACTAGCCTTGGTGGCCAACATACTTCCTTCTCTCTCTCTCTCACTCTCTCACATCCATCAGACGACCTCTTCTCTCTCTCTCTCTCTCTCTCTCACACATACACGCATACATGCAGCGTGGGCCTATAGCCCACTATAGATCTTCATCATACACCACTGTATAGCACAACCATAGCCATGATTGTGTCACCGCCACTATTGCATGTGCACTGCCATCTTCATCTTCTTATTTTAGCAACGCCTTTGTGAAAACTAGACATATCTGGTTGATCAGTCAAGTGCATCTAAAGTCGTTGTTGTCCTATTGCCACTGTTGCCTTTGTACTTCCAACGTCATCTCTCACTCCAATAACCATGGGAACAACTTAGATGAGCAAAAGGGCTGAGCGAGGGTTTTGGTAAGTCATTCGCAAACAGAATTCTGGGTAGCTAAACAAACGTGAGCCGAGTTCAATTGGGCCAAGAGTTTTAGAAACGGAGCTCAAACACACTCGGTTTGTATACAACCCTAAATGGACATGACATAGACAACTTTTGATGTTTTTGGCCACAAAGTCTTCACTTTCCAAACACATCCTAACCTTAAGGTCATATGTGTAATTAACCCCTTCCGACACGGACACAACGTCTGCCATTGACCAAAACACTGGACATCGCAATATCCAAAAAACCTAATTATGGACATTGCAGGACAACCCTGAATTTCTTATATATATATATATATATATATATATATATATATATATATATATATACGAACACAACGTCTGCCATTGACCAAAACACTGGACATCGCAATATCCAAAAAACCTAATTATGGACATTACAGGACAACCCTGAATTTCTTAATATATATATATATATATATATATATATATATATATATATATGGGAGCTGATCCATTGCCAGCGCTGGCAGGCTTGCCAGCGCTGTTTTGCCGTCCGCTACATAATGTAGCGGACGATAATTTACGTCCGCTACATTATGTAGCGGACCTGCTAGCGCTGGCAATGGATCAGCTCCCTATATATATATATATATATATATATATATATATATATATATATGAGATGATAAAATGCTAGTGTTAGCAAGTTGCCAACTCTCTGGTTAATATCATTTTCAACCCCTCAAATTCTAAGTTGTTCACTTAAAACACATCATACTTTTCAAAAGACTAAAATTGACCCCTCTCAAGATTAGAACATGTCATTCCTGACAAAAGGAGAATTTGGTCATACAAAATTGGTATCAGAGCCTAATCAAAGGAGTGATTCAACCGAAAAACTCATGTAAATTTCTTGTTTATTAAAGCATATGACAAGAATTATACACTTAGACCATTGAGTTGGAAAAACTGAGATAACATAATTATTAAATCAAATAATGGATGTATCTCATTAAACTTTAAATATCTGTCGAACTCTAAACCAAATAACATCTCAGATATTAACTGAATTACACAATTTAGATAAAAGGGTTAGGAAGTGAAAACCACGTCCTAAACTCAGATAACTTCTTATCAAACTTTGAAAGTTATGACACTACTAATAAATACTATAGCAAAGAAACTTCATATGTATTTGAAGAAGTTATAGCATACAGTGGTAGCGAAGGCGAAAGAAAACCCTCTTCGAGTGGCTCAAAAGACACCAAAGATCCCGTAAAGGGAATAGGTGCAGAAGAAATAAAAAAATAATAAACGACTACTTAGACAAGTAGAAAAAGAAAAATCATTGAAAAAACCAATGATGGATGAGATAGATCCAGCTGTTCTAAAAGAACAGCAATATAAACAGGAAGAAAAAAGAGCCATATCAGAAGTAAATAAGGCATTTTCTGATATGAATTTATAGAATGAACAAAATCGATCCAAACTATGTAGGAGCCTGGAATCCATAATTAAATTTAGAAAAAAATTCTAAATTTAATAACACCATATAAGGACAAATTTAAAACAAGAATTTGTCCCAAAAAATAGAAGAAATGAGCCCATAAATCAATACGGCATATATCTTGATATCGATTGTGTTTCAAATACTGAATAAACAATCGATAACTGGGCACAAGCCTTAAGAATTGCCATAATATGTGGTAATTTAACAGAAAGGCATGCTATGAAACATTTTATTCGAGCAACCCTGCGAGGAAACACAACTAGGTTTTGGAATGCATAGCAGACAACGAAATGATAATTGAAGCCCAGAGCAACCTCAATATTTCTTAAGAATGGATATTGTTTTATGCAGATAACCTCAAAAGAGAGTTCTGCGGAACATCTATAAATAATATAGGTATTCAAGAAAAAAGAGCTTTCACAAATTTGACAAAACTACAAATATGTGATGTGCTATTTTAAAATTTACACTTGTGAATTTAAAAAATATTTTTACAAGTTAGAACTTAGAGATAGTCTTCATTGGCAAAAACAATTTATTGCCAAACTCTCTAAACCATGAGACGAGTTAGCAGAATAAGAATTTACTAAACTCCTAAACGACGGAATGCTTTGCGATTCATTAGGAGGAATGATTGTAGCTGTAGAAGAAGTTTTAAAGAAATATTGTACTGAAGGACATGCAATAAAAGATATGAAAAAAGTTCATATGAGTTATGACTGCTGTTCTAAAGTAGATAACAAGGTAAACATATGGATGCGAAAAGAAGCCAAACTTCACAAAGAAAAAATTCGAGAATAAAAGGTTTGGAAACGAAAAAAAATATGTGAAGAGAGAGAAAAAATTTCAGAAAAGAAAATTTAATCCATCAAGAGAAAAACCAAAACCATGGGGAAGATATATTAGAAAGAAATCTAATATTCCATATAAAAAACCTTCGTGTCCAAAAGGAAAATCACCAGAAGAGTATGATTGTTACTGGTTGTGTAGCGAAAAAGGACATTATGCAAATAAATGTCCAAGAAAGAAAAGAAAGCGAAATATAAAATCTTTCTTATTCGCTGAAGAAAGATACGAGCCAACATGGGGATACGAATGAGATTCTGAAGACGAAGCAGAAGAGCTTGTTTCAGAATACGACTACGAATCTGATGATGAAACAACATCAGATGATAAAGAAAGTTTAAATAGAACTTTAAAAGGCATAGGCCGAATCTTCATGATGTCAGAAACCTACGACCATAAAGAAGAGACGATTCCCTTATCTAATAACATAATTAGTCAGAGTGAATCAAATGAGGAAGAAACTCTCGGTTCTACTATAAACCATTGGGAGATGCCTAAAATCAAGGTTGGAGAAATATACAAAAACTCCATATTCAGGTTCAGGAGTAAGATGAATATAGAGATATCTGAAGGAGAAACCTCAGTAGGTCAAACTAAAGAAAGAATACTAGACATTCCTCTCTTCAAAATAGATAAGGCAAAACAATACCTTAGAGAAGGATATCAATATGTCCATATTGGTATGATACAAGTTAGTCTTTGTCCATTATTCATAGATGGCAAAGATACACCAGTAATCTGTTGTTTAACAGATAATCAATGGAAAACTTTTGAAAAAGCCCTCATAAGGGATATCCAAAGTAACTTTTATAACGGACCAGTTTGGTTTAAAACTGCACTAAACTACTTCATGTCCTTAAAAGATCATTATCTTAATAAAGCATTAGGACCGAGGATTTAGACTCAAGGCATAACCAAATTACGTGAAGTCTGCAAAAACATTGCAGTACAATACCGTCTAGTTTACAAAGTGGTAAACACCACTAATCCACTAAGTAAAATGCTAAACAGTGAAGTAGAACTATTTGAACCGAGCAATAAAAGCACGGAAGATAAATCCAAAGCAACTATCATGGCCTAAAAAAAGGGTGATGGGAGAAGGATTAGCTAGTAAACAACTAGAACAAATGCATATTAGGGAAAATAAAGGTGTTGTTATTTTTTCGAAGAACCAAGGAGACATTTTGTCTCTTCAATACCTTCCACGTCTACAAATTCAAAAGACAAAGGAAAGGAAAAAAATGGTAGAAGAAGCTATCAAAGAAGAAGACAGTTCTGATGAAGACATCATACGTTACAAAACAGTTACCATTCCAATTAGACGAAGCATGTCATCACGTGTAGAAACCATACATGAATGACCACAACATCAGTAAATGACACTGTCAAGAAGAAGCTTAAAGAAAAAGGCTTAACAGGAGATGAGCTTGGAAAGGGTATTCAAGATATTATGAGTATTATCAAAGGTAAAAGAAGGTCCGAAAAAATGAATAATAAACGGATGGCGGTAAGTCCAATTTTTTTTTTATATAGAATTAAGTTTTGACTTCCAAGGTTATCACCCTTTTAAAATAGATGCTTTAGTAGATACTGAAACATCCTATTGCCTGGCACGATCAGGAATTTTACCCTCTGAAAAATGGATCGAAATAGATCAACTCATGAACATGCGCATGGCAAATGGTGATAAGTTCGAACCAGAACATGAAGCATATGATATTCCGGTCATAATAAATGGGAAACAATTCATTATAGAGCGAGTAATCCAATTCGACTTATTAGACGGAAATTTTCTAATAGGAAATGCTTTTCTCAAACAAGCTGAAAATCGCCCATTTATTCAGGAAGAGTTTCATATTGAAATACAACGTCAAAAAAATCCGTTGTTAAAATATGATGCTCAAAAATGAAAATTTGGTTTTCATTTAGAAAAACTAGGAGAAATCCAAAAACATATCAAGAGAAAGTCTCTCTACGTAGTCCAGCGTGGTGAAGAGAACAAAAAAGATTCATGGAAAATGTTACTTGAAGAAGAAGTAACCAATAAAGAATTACTTAAAGAAGAAGTAATCAAAGAAAATGACAGTTGGGTTAAACAAATAAACCAACATTATCAATGCAAACAAGGAAAAACAATTCCTAGTCTTGATAGCATTAAAAAAATGTTAGAAAATAATTTTAGTGCTGACCCGCTAAAATTATGAGCACTAAAATTATGAGAAAAGGATAAACCTTGGGTAACATTGACCCTCAAGGATAAAGATTATGTGGTTAACGTAAAATCAATGCAACATAGTCTTGAGATGGTTCAGGAATTTGAAGAACGACAGATTCCTGAAATATTAAAACAAGGGTTAATAAGACCCGGTGAGAGTCCTCATTCAAGTTCGGCTTTCATGGTAAAAAATTATGCAGAACAGGCTAGAGGAAAAGCCAGATTAGTCATAGACTATATAGCTTTAAACACAGCAACAGTCAAAGATGGTTATAAAATTCCAAACAAGGATATGCTGATAAACAAAATCTAGCTAGCCAACTTTTTCTCGAAGTTTGATTTAAAAAGCGAATATTGGCAAATCAAAATGGAAGAATCATCAATTCCATTAACTGCCTTTAGCGCACCACAAGGGCACTATGAATGGACAGTGTTGCCATTCGGATTGAAAAATGCTCCGCCTTTATTCCAAAGAAAGATGGATAACATTTTTAGAAAGCACGTAGATTATTGTGTGGTATACATAGATGACATATTAGTATTCTCAAAAATCATAGAAGAACATAGAAATCATTTAAAAAAGATAGCACAAGGATTCATTGACCATGGATTAGTACTATCAGAAAAGAAATGTGAATGGGAACAAACCACCATTAACTTTCTAGGATTGAGAATAGAAGACAATAGAAAAATTTTCCTTCGAGATCACATAGCTAAAAAAATAAAGCTATTTTCAAAACAAATCAATGATGTAAAACAACTTCAAAGGTTTATTGGGTTGTTAAATTGCGCGAGGAAATTCATCCCTCATTTATCAAACCTAACAGAACCTTAAGTAAAAAGTTTAGAAAAGGAAAATGGATATGAGAAGATGAAGATACCCAAAATGTTCTATGGATAACAAGTCAGGTAAAAACCCTGCCAAAATTAAGCTTGCCTAAACAAGGAGACAAGTTAGTTCTAGAAATTGACGCTTCTGAAAATTGTTGGGGTGCAGTATTAAAAGCAATACTCCCTGATCAAGCTAAAGAACAGCTATGGATACTAGAGTGGAACCTTTAAGGATGTAGAAATTCGGTATCACATAAACGAAAAAGAATTTTTATCTATAAAACGTGGCATAATTTTTTTTTACATATTTCTAGTTTCAAAACACTTTCTTATCAGAACAGATAATAGGTGTTTTAAAGCTTTCCTTAAAAGAGACCTAAGAGATGTTAGTCAAACAAGGCTTTATCGATGGCAACAATGGTTTAGTTATTATACGTTTGATGTAGAATACATCTCACCAACCAAAAATGCACTTGCAGATAGCCTAACTAGGGAGTTATGCTTTATGATGCAGGGAGTTGTTGTTACCTCAAAAAAGACTACTCAAAAGGCCATAAAAAAGGTATGAAATAGGAGATCCTGAAGTCAGTCCACTGGGAGAACCATCAAGAAAATTCAACTACTACGTCATTTACCCTAAGAAGGAGGATGACAGTTTTTTGTCACTCACAAATCCTCCCCTAGTAGCGGAAGAGGATGGTTAGAACTACCAACCTAAAAGCCCTAAAATAGAACGATACAAAACTAAGTGTTCAAAACCAATGCATAAGTTTTGGAATAAAGAGAGTAAGGCTGAAACCTCGACAGCAAGGCGCCCTAAACAAGTGGGCAAGAAAATAAAAAATTATTATCCTAAGAACAAGGATCTAAAAAGAAAAGTGGCAACTGAAGAAGATGAAAAATCTTCAAAGCAAAATGCTACCATAACACAAACCAATGATAATAAAACAAAAATGTTTTATGATCCAGGGTTATGTGAAAAGAGTAAAAAACTCTTTGAGAATGTCTAGCATTATCTGAGAGAAAATTACCGAAAAGAGTTACGAAGAACCCTCAGTCATTTAACTGATTATGTTAAGCACTTAGAAGAAAGGCTTAATATTAGCGATGAAGAAGGAATGATAGTCCTACAAGAAAAGGAAGAAAGAATTCGATTGCTAGAAGAACTAGAATCATTGCTCCCAGCTGATATCACTATAAAAATAAAAAAAAACTAGCCAAGAAGGAAAATGAACACGATAAGATACTTCGCAAACCAGAAATGAAGCCGTTCCTGAATTTGGATTATGGATGGCCAAGCATCACATTACCATCAGAAAAGGTAGATCTTAAATGGATTGAACATGAACTCATAGACACATTCGAAATAAATCGAGATGATTATCAACTCATCGATAGTCTCCCTGCTATAGTTCGATATGCTCTTGGAATTATGGGATTCAGTCGACAGATTATCACAGTCCAAATATTGTCAACATTGACAGAAAGAAGCGAAACCAAATTCTACCAACCATACCAGATTTGGTTCATTTATCGATTCGCTAATAAAAAGTTAATGAATTTCTACCGACCGCACAAGGATGAGATATGGAACACGTATAATCTGGAGAAAGACAAGATCGAAAGAATCAGTTGTAATCATGCAACCATTGAAACCCTGGTAGCCGATCCCATAGAAGCATGCTTCTGTGATGGATGAAGGATAGTAATCCTGAAGTGGAATAGAGCATCCATAGAGCCCTTCAAACAGGGTCAAGATCAGGTAATCAAACTCTATGAATAGTACGTTCAATAGCCAATGAGAAGAAGAACCTGATCTGCCTAGCCAAACTCTTGAGTTGTACAAGAAGGTGCGGGACCACATGATAGCCATGATTGAAATGGACATAATGACCAGGGAAAAATGACAAAGTCATGTGGGAAAGAGAATAAAGTTGTCTGCCACAATAAAAGAAAGAAAACCCTACAAAAAATAATATAGGATTTTCACTATTGAAGAATCCTATGTGCCTGATCCTTTCATCTATAAAAAGGGTCAAAGTAAAAGCTAAAAGGCAGAGGAAGTCTGAGAGAGTGTGAAGTGTGCTAAGATTTATTGTGTGCAACAATAGAATGAACCATTCTTTTCTATTGCCCCTATGTAATTTTTTCCTTTCCAGTATAAATAAAGAGGTATTGATTTTAGTACGACGTCTTTTACTGCAATTTTCAAACCAATAACCTGAAAGCTTGAGAGTGTTTGATAATAGTCATTAGCCAAATCTGAGAAACGTAAGGCAACGAGCTTTGTGTCCACCGGGTGAAAAGCTTGGATATCGAAAAGCAACAGGAGAAGCATAGCGGGTGTACATTCAAGGACCCAGAGTAGAATTTCTGTAAGTAGCATTATATCCTGAAATTTCTTTATAGTTTGTTTCGTATGTGACAAAGTATTAGGGTGCATAAAATAATATTTTTCTAAAATTTTGGGCTAGATTGTAAATATGTTAAAGTACTAGGGTTATCTAGCACTATTGAGCGAGAAGATTTAATCTGGACCGTCCATAAATCACGGATAGACGGACAGATCCCGTTGGCAAGAAAATTAATTTGCCTGTGTGGGCAGTGGATCGCGTCCCTATATATATATATATGTGTGTGTGTGTGTGTGTGTGTGCGCGCGCGCGCGCGCGCGCCTTGGTGTGTGTGTTAACATTAAATTTCAAGTGCATTCCACATCTAATTTAGTAAACACTACATTAATAACCACAAAACAAGTAACTCAGATAATGCCATACTTAACTCCAACATTGTCCAGTACATAGCAAAGAACAAAGTACTTCAATCTTACGGAGTCTCAGTAAGTGATGCAAAAAAAGAAAACGAAAACAGATAACTTCTAGTTTTGTGTTCAATCTACATCAATTTATCCTCCGCCGAGATGCACAATCCTTCGTCTTCAATCCCTCTTGGTTAGACAAACCTAGCAACACCCGTATCGAAAAATAGAAAGGTTTGTCAATCTAACTTTAAGGTTTGGCCTAAAATTTAATTTCTAATAAAGCCCTAAATTTCCCAAATTATATACACTGACCTTCAAAATAAGTTTGACATACTATATTAATACGTTTCAATACTTCTTTAAGTGTCTAGAAGAAGTGTTGGACACGGTGTTTGATAGTTAAAAAGTAAAAGAATTAGACACTTCTGAGAGTACTGATACATGTTTGGCCGTGTCGGTGAATTGTCGAGGTCTTAGACACGATACCCTGACCCATGTAAGGTGTCGACGCTTCCGAGCCATTTACAAATAGTAGCAGATTTTGAGGACCAACTTGACAACTTCTTTTGAACCAACACTACAAGAAAAACAACTTTTAGCGACGGATTTTTAGAGACGGATTGAAATCCGTCGCTAAAAGTCACTTTTACCGACGGATTTGCCCCGTAGGTAAAAGTCCGTCGGTAAAAGTCACTTTTAGCGACGGATTTGTCCTTCGGTAAAAGTCCGTCGCTAAAGACTTTTACCGACGGGATATTCCGTCGCTAAAGGTCTTTAGCGACGGACTTTTACCGACGGGTTATTACCGACAGAACAATCCGTCGCTAAATATATATTTTCATATTTTCTCATTTTCTTTTGAATTTTATTTTAAAAATAATTTTTATATTTTACTATAAATGAAGCAAACCCTAATTTGCTCTCATTTCATTCCCCGCCGCTCTTCTCTTTCTTTCCTCCCTACCGTATGCCCCCTCGATCTCCCTCTCCCTCACTCACACAGTCGACCGTCGGCCGCCATCCACTCCGCCACACCACCCACCGCCACTGGTAGTCCTCCATCGTCCGGTCAGTGTCGAAGATCCTCTACGCCTACCACCGCGCCGTCACAGGCTTCTCCGCCAGCCTGACCGCCGCTCAGGCCACCGATCTCCACCGCCTTTCCTATTCCCTGGCCGCCTTTCCTGGTACCCACCCCCGCTACTGCTGCCGCCTATGTGATTTCGAAGAATGGTGAGTGCAATACAGGCAATGAAGCGTAAGTCGGCCAAGACCTACGCCGAGCTTGCTCAAGAGACTGGCCTCCCAAACGTGTACGTGGCCCAAATCTTGAAATGCCAGGCCCTGCTCAGCCCTGAGGCCGCCTGTATGCTGCGAGCACTGCCCGGGTTGCCCGAGGACCTGGTCCTTGAGATGATGGAGCCACCTAGGAGGTCGTATGACCCCCTTTTGATCCAAGATCCTGCCATTTACAGGTAACCCAATGAAATGGAATAAGAGTTGTACCCGTCTAGTTTGTACCCTCATCAATCCCCATTATTTTTATCTTGCCATTTATCTTGCCCCTTAGTTCTTGTAAGTTCAATGGGATATTCCGTCTAGTTTGTACCCGTCTCATTCTTTTTTCTTCCCTGAGCGTTGCTGAGTAGTTTTTTTTTGCTCTAATGCAGATGGCGCTCGACTACATTGGGTAACGTGGAGCTACTATTGGTGTCACTAAGGAGAAGAGGATCAAGTACGTGAAGCTATAAGAGTTGAGTGTATCTTGGTAGATTGATATCTATTTTTGGTTTTAATAAAATATGTAATTTTGTTTTGAAATTTGTATGATGTGATTTATTTTGTTCTGTTAATATTTAATTTTTGTAGTTGAGTATATTTTTTTTTTTTGGTGCAACAATTTGTTCGGAGAATATTTAATTTTTGCAGTTGAGTATTGGGTGTTAGATGTTGGTGTATAACTTATATTTTGTTTGTATTGCTTGAAATTTAAAGAAGAGTGCTATATTTGGTGATTAAAATTTATTGTCCATAAAAATAGGCTTGAAT
Organism: Escallonia rubra; assembly: GCA_033065855.1. Classification (NCBI taxonomy): domain Eukaryota; kingdom Viridiplantae; phylum Streptophyta; class Magnoliopsida; order Escalloniales; family Escalloniaceae; genus Escallonia; species Escallonia rubra. The sequence goes on along the minus strand of JAVXUO010003096.1, from coordinate 79,479 downwards.
TTTAAAAAACTAATAACAATTAAAAATAGCTTTTTTATTGACATTTAGCGATGGAATTTCGTGATTCAAGTGTAATTGGATGGACTTTAGCGACGGAAGTTGTGTCACTAAAAGGCCTAGATTAACGACGGACTTTTGGCAACGGAATATCCGTCGCTAAAAGTATTTTAAAATTAAATTTTGAGAAAATAACGAAAAATAGGAAACTATGAAAATTACTTTTAGCGACGGAATATTCCGTCGCTAAATAAGTTGTTTAGTGACGTAATATTCCGTCGCTAAAATATTTAATCCGTCGCTAATTTGACAAAAAAGAAAATAAATTAAAATTCTAAAAATATAATTAGCGACGGAATATCCGTCGCTAGTAAAAAATAAATCCGTCGGGAAAAATGACATATTTAGCGACGGATTTAAAAATTCCGTCGCTAAACTATTAGTGACGGGCTTTTATACGAGGGATTTTTAGCGACGGTTAATCCGTCGCTAATTCTTTTAGCGACGGATTTTGGGTTTTTAGCGACGGATTTCCCCGTCGCTAAAAGCCTGTTTTCTTGTAGTGCAATCTATCGATCAACATGCAAATGCTATTGCCTATAGCAAATTTGGTGTCCATGTAATCTACATTTTACTCGGTTAATCCGTCGTACTTATCATGTTAAGCGCAGGTCATACTTACTATTTAAAGAATTTCTTTCAAACAGCCCACAGAAAGCACATGCTTTAACAAAGCACATAAAAAAAAAAGTTCTATTTTTCAGGTTAATTAAGATACTAGCTTTGATCCCGTGCGTTGCACACGGGAAGTGTTACTGACTAATATTACTACGACTTTTGTACAAAACTTTCTTTTATGTTATAGGAAACTAAAGAGCTAAACTCGCAAAAAGAGACTGTACTATGATAAATTTGCTAGTATGATAAATTGAAATTAAATTTGAAAACATGTAATATTCAGAGAGTTGAACACCAAAGTAAATTACGATAAATTTGCTGGTATGATAATTAGAATTAAATTTGGAAACATATAGTATTCAAAGAATTGAACACCAAAGTAATGCAAACATCATATGCAGAACAAAAAACTAATGCCATACAGTATAAGGAGCAAGAGCAAGTAAGTGACTCTGGTGAATTAGAAAAACTTTAAAAAAGAAAAGGAGGAAAGAGCCAAAAAAAACCTATGGGCATACAAAAAAAAAAAAGTTAACAATTTATTAACTAATAAAGAGCAGCACCGAGAGGAACCAAAGGTCGTTAAAAATTCTCTACCCTCGACCATTGTCACTAGAAGTCATCATTGACCTTTTTTGTAATAGCAATATTAGCTTCCAAACTCCAACATTGAAACGCTCGGCTACGATAAGGCATGTCTACCATGAAGCATGTCACGCGCCTAGTCCTACTTGTGGGAGAAAATACTAAACCTGGCACTCAAATTTACAAATGAAAAGACAAATTATTCATTCATACTGTAATAGTAAAATGAAACAACCAATAAACTATTCTTTATTTCCCAAGAAGAAGCAATTGAACATAAAGACAAATAGAAAAAAGAGGAATAAACTCACAGGTGAGTTTCAACTGAATTTTTTTTTTGAACCTTTACCCTGTACATAACTTCTCTATATCCTCGGAAAAAAATAAGAAAACCGAAACAGTTAAACATCTAAACAACAAAGAAAGAACATAAAAAATTGAATATTTAATTTACTTACCAATGTAAATTGCAGCGCAAAGGATAAACTATTCATATTGTAATAGTAAAATCAAACAACCAATAGACCATCATTTATTTGCCAAGAAGAAGCAATTGAACATAAAGACAAATAGAAAAAAGAGGAATAAACTCACAGGTGAGTTTCAACTGAAAAAAATTGAACCTTTACCCTTTCATAGCTGCTCTATATTCTGAAAAAAAAAAAAAATCAGTTAAGCATCCAAGCAACAAAGAAAGGACATAAAAAATTGAATATTTGATTTACTCACCAATGTAAATTGCAGCACGAAGGCTTTTTTTTTTCCTTTCCCTTTTTGTTGGTGCTGGTTGTGAAGAAGATGTGTAAGCAAGGAACATATATTGAAGGAGAGTGGAAAAATTGTAGGATGAGATATGTGTATACAGAACTTATACACTGGAAGAGATTGAAAAATCTCAGGATGAGGCGGCAATCATGAATTTGTGATTGAGATAATTGAGGAGGATTTTAAGTTATCATGTTTTTCAATTTTAGGTAAAAGATAATGGCAGACACATAAAAGATTGGGAAAGAGGCAAGATTTTAGGAGAGAGATAGCCAACGTGGGTGATGGAGGAGATATATAGGGAATTTTCTGGATTAGAGATAAAGAGAAAGAGTGTGAATGAAATTGTGAGATAAAGAGAAACGGTTTTGGAGAGAGAGAGAGAGTGTGTGTGTGAACATAATTCTTGGAGAGAAAAAAAATGATAAATATGAAGGTGCATTAAATAGAGATAGTCCACATGGCAAAATAAGATAATGTCCACGTAGGCGGTGACGTGTCAACATTCTCTCAGCTTCGGCCTTCATATATATATAATTAGATTTATAATGGGACGAAGGGAGTACAACTTTTCTGCCTTCCGAATTAATGTAGGTATGACAAAGACTCGTTGTTTTTTACTGAAACAGTGCACAAGTCAAAGTCATTCCAAATGCTATAATTGTTTCCCAATTACTCCCTCATTGTCTTCCATTGTTCCTAGAGGTCTTCAACTTTTGTCATTGAAACCTCCTAAATCACAGAAGGTGTTTGCAGAAATGATTTAATTATGAAAACAAGCCAATGGTAAAACCAAAAACTGCTGATGTAAGGGCCAAACGTTACAAGCTCCCAATCGTTCTAGTAGGGCAAGATATTAATAAAAAGCCACTGAGAGGAATGACTCAGACAATAATAATAATAATAATAATAATAATAATGCAGTCCACTGTTCTATACTATAGGCTGGCCTTAAGCTTCAAATCGGTTTGCTTCTCTGCAGACAGAGTAAGATACGAAGGAAGTGGAAAAAAGGGATTCAAATCGGTTTGCTTCTCTGCAGACAGAGTAAGATACGAAGGATGAACTGCATTGTTGATGACATACAGGATGACAAGTTAGCATTTTCTGTTTAATATTACACAGGAGACAATTGCAGATTTATTTTGCCGTAAGAGACAATTTTATTTTGATTTGCTCCCCCGCCTCGCTTGGGACGCATTTTTATTGGGCAGTTTTTTCACTAAGATACCAATAGCTGTATAATGCCAGTATCCCAAAGCAGGATAGCAGGAAGAGGACATAACTCTCTCTCTATGGCCTTGGCTTCGAAGTAATTAACGAGTATATATAGTTGAACCTTTTGCAACACTTGTTAACAAATATTATGATCAATTTTCATATGCCGTTTCTGGCCCAACTTTCCATTCCCAAGTGCACTTGTCCTCCATCCAAAACTAAAACTAATATCTGCCAAACTATCTTAAGGAAGACATCTCCCTGAAAAGAAGCAAAATTTTTCATCCAAGTTGGATCCCTAATAATCAATTGAGCCACTCAAATTAGATAGGTTCAAATCTTGGAGCTGCTATACAGAGGCGAAGCAAGTAGGGCCTCCAGCCTTTACACAAAAAAACATGATGTTCTACCTATATATGCCACCGAATTACTTAAAATCCTGCACATTGCTACATAGGTACCATCCAACTACTATTAACATGCAATGCTTATTCTCAAGCAAAATTATTACACTTGCACGTTAACTTTATCTCTCTCTCTCTCTCTCTCTACTAGATTTAGCAAATAACTTGGTAATTCTTTTTTGCAATTTTAACCTACATATTATTTTCACTTTGTAATCACGATGTCAAAGTTCAACTCGTTCATGCAAAACTGCATACGAATTACGATAGTATTATCCTATCATAATAAAAACAAATAAAAATTTGCCATAAAAGTTGTCCGCCTTTGTAGAAAGAATGTCAATAAAGCGAATAGTAACAACCAAGTCTACCCTAAGATCACGACTTTGTTTGATAGGCTTTTACCTGTGTGCACTCGAGTTTGAAGGAGACAAGAAACCGAAATGGTGAATGAACCATGACGGATGAGCTTGCTATGATTAGCAGCTCTGTAATTCTTGGACTAGTGGTGCAGCTAAGGGACTCGAATCGTAGAATATTTTCCCGACCATCCATGCAACAACAGTCTTCGGGTGGGTCTCCCTTCAGTGTCTCACCTTTGTCAATACCATATACTCACACAAGGATAAACTTCACAAAAACTGTAACCCAAGAAACCGATTTACTGTGAAAACAACTACAAGACCGATATAACTGAGTGAAGCGCAAGCTACAACATCAAGAATATTGAAATAACATTCAGAGAAAGATAATTTCATTACGAAAGCGTTTTCGATATTTGAATAAGCTACAGAACATATAATCATACGTCGTACATATTCTCGTAGAACACCATGAGTCCCACCAGGGGCGGATCCAGAAAATCTAATCGCAGGGGGCCAAATAGACATAAAAAAATTGATAACTAACATACAAGAACTAAGAAGGTTCAAGTTCACATAAAACATAAAAAATAAAAAAACATTAAAATTAGAAATAGCTCATCAAGGTTTCACAATACAAGAAATATAAGTAAATAACTCTATGCATCGATAGTCAAAGCGGAACTCGGCAATTTTATAGTCACGAAAGTCATCAATAATCGAGTCCATAATAAACGTCTTCACAATATCTTTCTCAAAGAATAAATATGATACAATATAAAGAGTAAAAAATACAACAAAACGAATCCATAATTAATTTTAATATTACTAAATAATGGCATTCTTGTAAATATGTTGAACTAAGAAAATTTTCTCTGTGCCAACCACCCCCCTTCTAAATAGTCACCTTCTAAGGTTGTTTCTAAATAAACTGCAAATTTAATTTTCTTAAAGAAAAAGGTAAAACCGATAGAAATGAACAGTCACAACCCTTTATTGAAGTGCGGGTATATCGCTCCTGCGCATTTAGGCCGACCCCGGCCCTAGTGCTCGCATGCGGTGCACCGATACACCGTAAATGTGAGCTCTTGTCCTTACCCACTTTGTGTTACTAGAACATTGGAACCCTATCACATGGATATAGAACACCCACTTCATTGCTTCCTTTCTCGGGTCTTGACCCATGAACTTCCTTATTTTGTCCCCCCAAGTTTGGGACCTTAGATCTCCTTAACCACTTAACGAAAAGGATCGACTTTTGTTTAAAGTTGCATCTTGGAGTGTAGACTTTAATGTCCAAGTCTCTGTTAATGAAAAATTGTCAACACTAGCTTGCATATTCCTTACAAGGCATAATATAAGCCAAGCATTGTCTGTTTCTAGCTCCATTAGTACTAGAGCTGCATTACCGAAAAGCCAAGGTCTCTCTAGCTTTCAAGTTAGATTCTAGAGACTCGCAATATGTGAGTATAGCATGTGATTGTTGATCGAAAATCCATCTCCCGTTGAATAGACAGACTGTATGCTCTCATGTATGATATCACAGCTTAAGATGAGAAAATTTCAGGTTTGCAGTGCCTGCCTAAAGCATTACAAGGTCCTTGTATAGCCGAAGTTCCTCCAGGGGCTCCCACAGCACATAATCAAGGACAAGGGGGGTGATGCTGTGATAGTTTGCAAAGTAAATATTGTAGCTCAAGCAAACAAACTTTTCCTAGGTTAGTTGTCAATAAGTGATACCAATTCTCATGAACCAAAGATAAATAGAAGAAACCAAATTTTCTTACTTATGTGTCTATCAAGTATTACAAAATTAAGGGTTAAGGGCAAAGAATGACATCATAGAGAAATGGGGGTTAAGGAAAACACTTGGCTTAGGAAAAAAAAAGTCCCACATCGGACATCCAAGAAATAAAGAGTGATAAGTTGTAAATGTAAGAAACAATGGGCTGAAAATCAAATCATCTTTGCGCTTGGGGCAATGACGCAGCTAGTGAGGTTCTAACCGAGGCGCGTCAATTGCTGGTTGAAAACTATTTCCAAACCCCCTCTTTGGCCTTGGTTTACCCTTGGCCATTGAGAATTTCTGAAAGGGCTCCCTCTAATAAAGGGTAAAGCTCTACATCACATATACAAAAGTAATTTCGAATAAAAAATATCATCATTTTCCCTAACATAGAAACCCTTGAAAGTTTCTTATTGAACGACTCATATTTAGAGGGTATGTGTAAGATTCGATAATACCTTCATTTGGGAGTTGCATAGTGAAGGCCTAGTACAAGCAATGAAGACGAAATTTGAGATGATCTAGCTCCTGCGTGCTCTCGCAGCCCACAGTCCCCTTTCCTTTCACCACTATACTCCCCACACAAAACACACCCATTGTGCACACTAAATCTGCCAACAGTAGTACCCCTCTCTCTCTCTCTTGGACACACTCAAACATGCATGTACACAGCCATGGCAGCCGTGCAAACACAACACCTCACGGCTGCACACACAGCAGCCCATGGCTGTCCCCACCATGCACCATTTGAAGTTGCCGAATTGCAATTTTACCTTTTTGACTCATGTTTTCGGCGGTTATATATAACGTTATGGACGGTTTTTTCTATTTATTTTAGTGAAGTTGACTTATGATGGTGGGAATGAAATATTTTCAGTTTACTTATGATTATGTGGTCGTTCTGTTATATTTTGTGAAAAACAATAACTTATTTGAAGTGTAAGTCCTGTTAAATTTAAAACATAACTTTATTTGTTTTATATATCAACTTAATACTTTTGGACTAATAGGTTTCATGTTACGTCCTCGAACTTGCTCGATCTTTTCAATTGCGGCCTGGACCAGTGCCAACGAGCGGTTAACATCTTCCTTGAGGTAGGACCTCTAAACAGGAAGAAATTCTTGCAATGATCATAAAAGACAGAGCTAGGAGTGGGTTCCCGTATGGAGCTACTGGCTTTCGACGAAGATATAGAATCTCCGTCTCCGGCTTGTAAGGAAAAGTATGGAAAGTGTTGGTGGCTTTTCTTCCTGAACCTCATGTAAATACCATGGAATAAGCTTTGATCCTATTCATGGAAATTCCGTAAATATTCCAATCGTTACAATAACCTCAAGAATAGTATATATATAACAACTTAAAAACCCTCTGAAGTTGAAATGAGCTTCTTCAAGTTATTCTTGTTGACTCCAATGAGCTAATAAAATTTAGTTTAGTGTTGAACATGAGCTAACTACATGAAATTGGTAAAATGTGAAACAAAAAAAGTTTTTAAAAAACATCCTTTAAGGAGTCTCCTTATGCATTATTCAACACAACACTCTTTTAACACAAGGCAAAAGTATTATTCAACACAATAACTAAGTCCTAGGTAGCACGGACACAAACACGGTGTTGGACACCGACACCGACGGGGACACCGGACCCCGCAATTTCCAAAAAATTGGATTTTGGACACCGCAGGATACTGCTATTTTTTAATATTTTTATTATATATATATATATATATATATATATATAATAAATATCAAATATATTCCAGAAACTAAAATAACAAATAATAATGAAAAACTACCAAAACAAGGAATTCAAATACAAATCATACTTAAACGTTAAATCCAACATAGTACAATGTACATGGTACATAACATAAGAAATTAAGTCTTACAAAGTCATACGAATAGGAAACAAAGGAAATAACTGAAATAAGTAATAAGTCGATCAAGTGCTCAATCTACATCGAAAGTGTCATCTCCTTCATCGTCCTCTTCAACTCCATCTCCATCATTATTCTCATCCCTGCATATTTCAGATTCCATCTCTGGCTTATCAAGCGATAGATTTGCAAACCGAAGCATCCAGACATCTTCAAACACATAATGATTATCTCCCCCCACATCCCACATTTTGGTCTCCCGTTGGCTATACTTTGGAGTCCTCCTTGACAAAAGACGGAGATTGCTATGAACAAAAACCAAGTCTTCCGCACGTTGGGGTGTCATCTTGTTCCTTCTCACCGAGTGAATAAAAGAATAGGTGCTCCAATTTCTTTCGGCACAAGATGATGAAGAAGGTTGTGCAAGAAGTTTCAAGGCTATGCCTTGGAGGATAGGTGCGCTTGCACCGTAAAGAAGCCACCAAGTCTTGGGATCCATACCATAGCGATTAGACATGGAATCAAACTCTCTAAAATCTCCATTAGGCCCAATAAATTCAGCATACTCTAGATTGACCTTGTTGCGGTCCTCCAAGTTTGGAAAGTACCTCCGAAGACATTTCATTCTCTCCTTGTTGATCTCATTGTCCTTGTGTGGAGGAACTCAAGAAGGATCCTCGTCAAGCCACTCACGGGTATAGTACCTTATGAAAGAAAGTAATGAACATTGAACACATTTAGATATATAACTATAAGTAAGGGGCTACATTAGTAGAAGACTAGAAGCCAAAAAAATCAACTCAAATGTTAACGTAGGATGATATTACCTTGGGTTTAGAGAATGTGCCAACCAGTGAAGTGGAGTATTATTCTTGTTCCAACGATCTACAAGAATATTTTGCACCACATCAAAGAAGGTGGACTCCTCGTCGGGTCTTTTCACTTCATGCTCATATATGGCCTTCTTAACTTTTTCAATCATCGAATCCCACATGTCATAGACTAGGTGAAGACAAGGCCTATCGGTATCACAAATCCTGAGCATGTCATACATAGGAGTAGTGAAAGCAAGTATGTAATCAATGGAATCCCACCATTCATCAGCCAACACCTTCTCCTTAACAAACCTAGCCTTTGTTATATCATCATTGTTGACTTGTTGATTTTGATGATTTCAGACTTATATTATCTAACATTAATCTGACAATATTATTAAGTTAAAACATTTCAGGTTTTATCTTAATCAAACAAAGACATAATCTTGACATGGATGACAGAGACTTTGCACGACCTTGACATGGATGACAAAGACTTTGGACTCAAGCTTTGGACTACAGAGAAAGATTCAAGATCTTAAAGTATACCTTTTCTTGTTTTGTTTTTTCTTTAAAAAGCCTTTCTTAAAAGATCTGACAGAAAATTCTAGTAAAGAACGAAGCCAAGTGTTTTAGTTGAAGTCAAGTTTTTGAGTTGAAACCAAAACATTTTAGTCGAAACTAAATCTTTCAGTCGAAGCTAAGACTTTTAGTCGAAGCTGTGACTTTCAGTCGAAGTCAAGTGTTTCAGTCGAAGTCAAGTGTTTCAGTCGAAGCCAAGACTTTCAGTCGAAGCCAAGACTTTCAGTCGAAGCCAAGACATTTTAGTCGAAGCCAAAAATGTTTTAGTCGAAGTCAAGTTTTTCAGTCGAAACCAAATGTTTTAGTCGAAGGCAAGACTTTCAGTCGAAGCCAAGACTTTCAGTCGAAGCCAAGACATTTTAGTCGAAGCCAAAATGTTTTAGTCGAAGTCAAGTCTTTTAGTCGAAGCAACACATTTCAGTCGAAGGCAAGACTTTTAGTCGAAGGCAAGACTTTTAGTCGAAGCTAAGACTTTCAGTCGAAGCCAAGACATTTTAGTCGAAGCCAAAATGTTTTAGTCGAATCCTTCTTGTTTGGTTTTTCTACCTAACAGTCCTCTATTTCCTTCCTGTATAAATAGAGAATCTGTTGGTGCATTTATTACCTTTTTCTCTCGCGCAAATTTTACTCTGAAAAACTCTCTCATCTCAATCTCTTATTCTTATCAATTATCTTTTGAGTGAGTTTACCTTAGAGAAAGTTCTGTGTAAGCTTCTTGGTTTTGTTCTTGAAAGAAGGCTTAGCTTTAAAACTTTCATTGTACTATCTGCTCAAGAAGGAGCCTGTTAATTGTATTCAAATTGTAATATCTTTTCATTTGTAATATGTTGGAAACCTTGGAAGGGTTTCGGATATTGTACTGAGGTTTGAGCTAGCACCCGAAGCTAGTTGGTTTAGTGAAAGGCTCGAGTAGGTCTCCCTTGTGTGGAGTGCTCGAGGACTGGACGTAGGCTGGTGGGGCCGAACCAGTATAAATCTCTGTGTTAATCTTGTTACTGCTATATCCGTCTTTACGTTGTAATCTTAATTTTTAAATTCATACGCTAAGTCGAAAAACACCTATTCACCCCCCTCTAGGTGTATTTAGGGACCTACAATCATCCCGATAAAGATTCCAATGATCACTAATTACCATGGCTCGAAGACCACCCTTAATGAGCTTAATCCTCCTAAGCATCACAATAGCAGAAGCAAATCGAGTTTCGGCCATAGAAAGCAACTTCAAATTCACAAACTCATTAAACATTGCCAATCTCATTGCGTGATTCATGATGAAATTTTTAACTAGCCAAGCATCTCCAATGACGTCAGTAATCCAAGCACATTCCATATAAGTAATATCATTATTATCCGCATTCTTGGCTGCATATATGTTCTTCAATGCTAAGTTAATGAATTAGGTCGGGGTGAAAGTAGACCTTCTTATTAGAGAAAGGTTTGTAAGCTATATACCTCTGTATGGCGTAAGAGATCCATATTCAAAAATTTCACTAGTAAATCGTTAATCTTTCTCCGCCAGTTCTGCTCGCTAGACCCGGAGTATGAACGACACATGGTGTCCAAACAATGCTTGGAAATTGTTGCTCAAGAAGTTGCCCAGCAGCCTTACAAACAGGAGCATTGTCCGTGACAACTTGGACCACCTTCTCATGCCCCCAATCACTTCCTTCAACAACCCGACAATAAAATGTTTGTCCTTATAATCACCCGAACAATCTATTGCTCTAAAAAAATATAAGAGCACCATCAGAGACAGCCATGATATTAATGAGTGGCCTCCTTTGCGAGTCACTCCACTCATCACTAACAATACTTATACCCTTCTCAGCCCACATGGCTCGAATCGGTGCTAACAACCTATCAACATTCCTTTTTTCCTTTTGCAAAAGAGTGGTCCTCAGCTTATTATAACCCGGTGGAACATAACCTCCAAGCTTATGATTAGCGGCAAAAGTATATGAGTTTTGATAGTATGGGTTCCTTGCTAAGTTGAATGGCACACCCCCCGTATAGAACATCCTAGCAATTTCATTATCTAATTGCTCACGCTCATTGTTAAAAGCCTCTTCAAGTTTATTTGTCCCCTTTCTTTTTTTTATATTCTCTTCCATGTATATTGAACATGCACCAACATTAGAACCGGATCCACTACTAGGGGGTAAAGGTACCTGAAAATTAGAAGCATTTTTTACTCTCTCTGCGGCTTCTTCCTCCAATCTTTTGAACTCCAATATGTCCTTCTTTGTCACTTTCGAGCAAGGTTTGATCCCAGCACCGCTTATAGCTAGCAAATGTGCCCTCACCCTTGTATACGACCTTTTCTTTTGCACTTTGCAAAAATTGCACTCCCAAGGCAAGTTTCCTCCCCCTTGTACGGTCTTTCCCGTCCTTACTACGAATTTCCACAACGGTTTTAAAGAGTCGTTCATATATAGTTGCTATTGATCCACTTACAGCATTACTAGATTCATCCATTTATGAAATTAAGTAATAAACTAATAATAAATATACACTAACACATTGCATTCTGAAATTAAGTTGACAAAATAACTACTGAAATTAAGTTGAAATTAAGTTGACAAAATAACTACTGAAATTAATTAAGTTGACAAAATAACTACTGAAATTAATTAAGTTGACAAAATAACTATTGAAATTAATTAAGTTGACTATAGGACTAACTTCCAACATCTGGAAATTAACTACAAAAGATGCGCAGCATACATGCAAACTGTAAACGAGTCTTGAGTGTTGACTCAACACTCAACACAGAGGGAGAAATAAAAAAATAAAAATAAAAAGAGAGGCACGACAGTCGCCTCACAAACGACTTCGAAGATTCAAGAGAAGGTATCTGTGAGTCGGCGACGGCGGCAAGGACCTCCGGCGATAGCGACGGCGAGTCGCAGCAGCTGCTTCAGTCTTCGCGACGGCGACTGGAATCGTCGGCGTCGGCTTCAGAATGGTCGCGAACAGCTCCGGCGACAGCTACAAGTCGATAATGGCTTCCGTGAGGTGCTTCCAAGCTGACGGCCGTAAGGTGAGATTCACAAATGTTTGTTTTTTCAGATTAGGGATTTAGGGATTTAGGGCACAATCTTTTTTCTGTTAAAAAAACCCCCACTTCTTACATTTAATACCGATTGACCCCTGAAATTAGTTCAAAAAAATTCCAAAGTAGCCCCAAACGTTCGGACACTGCACATCACCGTGTCCGACACTCGATGCAGTGTCCGACACGGTGTCGGAAAAATAAAATTTCGGACACCGATTGGCGGTGTCGGACACGTGTCGGGCGGTGTCCGTCTGTTTAGGACACCAAACCCCCCCTAGGAGGGGTGTCCGTGCTTCAGAGATTAAGTCCTTAGGGCTTTTTTTTTTTAACACAACTAAAGAATTATTCTAACGCAATACTTAAGTCCACAGGGCTTGGCAATAAATAAGTTCTTTTATTCTCAAAAGAAAAAGTTATTGAAACAAAGAAAAATCAATAAGCTGTCATCCGGAGTATTATGTTGCAGCTAGTGAAGTTTACCACACTAGCCCTTTAATTGCATGTGCTTTCCTTCGACTCTTTGCTTCTCTCTAAGACATTTTGGTCAAAATCTCCCTCCGCTATATTATGTAACAACAACGGAGAGAGCCTTAAATGAAAGCCAGATTTGACCCGACAAGCCACGATGGAAGGATGGCCAGATAGCACTATGAACTTAGGTTAAGTTGCCAGCTTTGATGGTGAATCATGTTCCATCAATATATGTGCAATAAGTATGTGAGTACATACGTGTATATATATATATGGAGGTAAATCAAGAGGATGATCGCTTTGGGGGTAGACAGTTTGAGGAAATGACCGGCCTTGGATAATATCAACCTCAAGCAAGTCAGCCGCGGGTGAGACATTGGACTCCAACACATAAAATACAAATTTGGGATCTATGAGCAGCACAGAAGCGTTGCCTATCTTTTAGTAGCATATATATACTTTGGGTTAAAAAAAGTATTATTTATATGTTATGAAAACCTTCATTTTGAGAATTTCTGCTGCACCTCCGGGGGAAATTCTAAAATCATAAGTATTGTGATGCACCGTATGTTGTATGTATTTTACCATCGTTATAGCTTTATATATGCTATTACTCCCTTTACTATCTTGAAAAAATAGCAAGTTTAGAGGCTATCATCATCCTATGTTACATGGACTCGGTACGAGTGTCCGCGTCACATACGTGTCTAAGTGTCGGATTTGTCTAATTTTTAATATACAAGACATGGGGACACGACAAATTATTCATATCTATTACTCCGTATTACGTTTTAGTAGTTTCCTAGGTGAAATGGTGTTTTATGCGAGACAAATTGTATTAATTGAGAACTTATCTCATCTCAAAGCAATAACGAATTAACTGGAACACTATAAGATAGTGTTCATAGTGACATATCCTATAAGATGTGTCGGACACATATCCCATACCCATGTCCGAGTGTCGAGTGTCGAGTGTCCGACACGGGTACTTCACGCATTTTGAAGTCTCCATGTAACATAGTCCTCGCCACATATGTGCTACTACACCGCCTTATTTATCGCTAAAATGATAGCAGTATTTCTAGCGACCAGAAAAGTAAAAAAAACATATAAGGGAGTGAAATGTACATTACCACTTTGGTCCCCCTCAAAACAAAATACTGCCTCCATCACCGTGTATGTCTCAATGTTTTTCCTTTTGTGTTTGCTTTCTTCTTTGTGTCGCTGTGTGCATGTAAAGTCTTCGGGGATAGTTAGTTTAGGATATGGAATGCCTGCTGTAATTAGGATTACAGCAGACATGTTGTAACTCTAGTTACAGCCGTCGGATGAAATCCTACACACCACACGTCGCCACGCCAGCAAACTAGCAAGAAGGAGCCAAACTACTTCGTTTGGAGGCTTCACGGTCACGAATGGCACAATCCCGTTAGCCAGATCTACCGAGATTTTTTAAGGAGCCAAATCTCCAAATCTGGCTAGATCTCCAAATAATCTCTAACAAACAATTTGCCGACAACTACCCTCCACATTTCGTCTCCTCTACCTACAGTCTAACTGCCGGCGAGGACTATCCACCTTCCGGCGACGACATAGCCGGATGGCACCGTTTTCCTTCTTCCCTTTCATGATCACGGACCCATGTCACAACCATCGTTCCAGCAATCGATCTACATGCCACCACCATCACATAATTACACAACCCACCATCGTTCGCCATATGCATAGCTGCCTATCTACACGCCAGCCGCTGATCTACAAAAATGACCAGCCACAATCTACACACAACCACCATTACTCCATCCCCCGCTCCGATTACAAGCTCAAGCACCATCCACCATCGTCCCTCAACCACCTACCGAAGTTAGGAGCACCCAAAGGAACGAACGAGATAGATCGATTTCTGTAGAGGAAATGGTTTCAGCTGTGGATTTCTAGAGAGAGAGAGAGCTGGTTTCACTCTGTCAATTTTGATCTGTTAACAGCCCATGTGCAAGGCACATTAGCATTAAGTAAGGGGCAAAATTGTCAAATGAAAAAAAAATTCTTTTTTTTTTTTTGAATTCTTAGTTTGGACTTTTTTCAATTGACCCCGAAATATTTTATCTTTCTTCAATTGATCCCAACAAGATTTTCGTTTCTTAAATTAACCCCAAATTGATTTTTTTTGTTTTCAATTAGTCTAACCTCAATCTTCTTCACCCCGATTGCCCGACTACCCACATCTACCACCACCTTCACTGCCCATTGCCCATCACCCACAGGCCACTATACCACAACCAAGCCTCACTTCCCTGCCTACCTCGCCACCCACCCACCACCACCACGACCAAGTTGGTGCCCTCATCCAAGCCTCGTTGCCACCAGACTTAAACCTCACCTCCACTACAAGGAATAAGGCTTTTAGCGACGGGCAAATCCGTCGCTAAAAGCCTATATTCCGTCGCTAAAAATCCCTCGTATAAAAGGCCGTTACTAAAAGTTTTGCGACGGAATTATAAAATCCGTCGTCTAATATAGAAAGTTTGGCGACGGATTTATTTCTAAATTACCGACGGAATATCCGTCGCTAATTATATTTACGTTTTTTAATTTATTTTCTTTTTGAAGGAAATTAGCGACGGATAAAACTTTTAGCGACGAAATTAATCCATCGCTTAAAGTCATTTTTTTAAACTTTTTTTTAATTTTTTAATTCCTAAACCTGTAATAAAAAACTCAAACCAATTGGGTCTCATCCTCCGTCAACAATCTCAATATCTCAAACGCACGATTAACAATCTAAAATCATCAATTAACAACCTAAAATCATCGATCAATAATCACAATTAACAACCTAAAATTATCAAACAAATAGTCAATGTTCAAATAACACAAAATTGTTCAAAATTTACATATCCGATGCGATTAATTTAAAATATTGTCTAATTACTGCTCAGAGTTCAACATTGGGGGAAAGCAATTTTTTCACAAGTGCTATGATCAAACACCAGCACTTGAAAACGCATTTGCCCAATGTGTTCAAAGATTACGAAGTCTCCTAGATGAAGGTCATGCTGCTGCACGAATTCGTTCTAACCCTCTTCGAAGCAAAGTTCCTCTTGGCCAACCTTCTTCTTCAATTTAACAGGCCATGACCCCTTGCGGCTGGTTAAAGTTGCTTCAAATCTCAATGTGGTAAGCAATGTGCAAAATGCTACCGGTATGGCCTAACATATTCATAATACAATAAGACAGGTAAGTTTTTAACCAACGATAAAACTTTTAACACGCACGAAAACACAGAGAAAGCGGGATGGCATACAAGTTCTACATGAAAACCAGGCATCATGACCTTGAAGAAGTGCCTGCCGACTGAAACATCCATGTTCACCGAAGCAGAAGTCATTTAACCTACTTTAACATGAAAAACTAATCGGGCATTATTCAATTGATGAGCATCAATTTTATAGCTGAATTAAATATATTACAGCAAAGTCTCATAGATAGCTATTGCATTACTGCAAAATGGGAAATGTAATCTAAGAGAATGCATAGTTCAAATTCTACTCTTTCCCTTTCTCTAGCTTACATATGATAGCTTACAGGGAGGGGGAATACATGTGCATTGTCTCTTAAACCAGGAGATGACCATCTATCTAATAAAACCACCAACAAATCTAATAACTATATCCAGATCACTATTGACAAATGAACGCTCAAATATTCAGATCTTGTATCTTTACTACTACCTACACAAAGGCATACATTATTTAGTATTCCATACAAAAGGAACAAATGCTCATCTTATGACGCTCAAATTTTCAGCAACAAGGTTGGGGTGGTCGAAACGTGGCTGAGGAAGCACCGTCTGGTCTTCACCGGAGCCACCAGACACCCTTTTCACTTTAGCATCCGGGATGGCACCGTTGACTTCAAATCCTTCAAGAAATGGCTGGTAAAGTTTTCCGGTCACATTCACCATTTACTGTTAATTTCTGTTTTTCTTAACAGCGCTCAGAAATCCTAATCATCTAAGACTATACTGCGTTCTCTTATTTCAATTGTAAATGAAACATCTGGTTTGACGTTTGACTTTTCAACTTAATGAGTGAGTAGTCTATGTTTGAGGAACAACTGATCAAAGAGCTTAAGCTTAAGCCATTAGACTTGAGAACGAGCGTAACGAAACAATGTTTATTATGCTAATTAGATCAAGTAAAATTTTATTCATAGTACCAGTACAACTTGCCACTAATGGGACTTATATATAATATGTAGGAAAAAATGATAACAGATAAGTAATACGGAGTAAAAGATAACGTAAGGAACTAATCTAGCTTATCATTATCTTTTAACTTCCTTAATCCAGATTAATAAGCCTTGTCCCCCCTGTTCTAATATTGCTTTAACACTCCCCTCCTCGTGTATGACCCTTTCCCTTGATTGCAATTTGCATATGGAGAGACAGAGATATGAAGGTGTCTCGACCCAGTGCACAGACAACATCGTGAAGAACCTAAGAGAGATATATAAATGGGGCCGAATGCAAGTGGGAAGTAAGAGTATAATCGAAGACCGTGCTCACGAGCTCATATCATGATAAGTTATCATTTGCTTTGAAAGTTTAAGTTACAGATATGAAACAATGTAGTAGCAGGTTATAACTAGCTTAAGTGTTGCAATGATGAGATCGCATGGTTCAAGAAAGAAGCTTTTTGGCTGTGCACGGGCTAGGCTTATTTGAATCCAAGTTGAGGTCTTTGTGTGAGCTTGACTCCTTTAACAAGTGAATCGCAACATAGTAAGGGGTTTGTGTGTGTGTGAAACGAGTGGGCCTACGTAAGGAGTATATATATGAAAGGAGCAAACTTCTTTTGACCACCGAACCAAACCCTTGAGATAAATTAGTGGGTGCATCAAATTACTAAACGCAGAGAAAGATTGATGAGTTTTTGGGTCAGCACAGCACTCACGATGTACAATGAAACTTGGTTGGTGCAAGACTAAACTAAGCCAACTTCAGAAGGGCATGATGAACACAGTGGGAATAGAGTGAGGGATAAGACACTATATTTACAATGGTATCACGGCTGGCTTGACATCAAACATTAACAAACAAATGCTCAATCATCAGTTCTACTAAAAACTATTCAACCACTGAATGGGAAATTGTCCAAGTTTCTTTATTCTCTAACTAGTCATATCATGGAGTTGTGCTACGCCACAAAAACTATTAGACCAGAATAAAGGGGTTCTTTTATAGTAGTCTATATATAGTTGGCTAAAATCATAAGCTTAATTGGATATAGTTGACATGGTAACAGTCGTGAAAATTGCGTGAAGAGCCATAATTTAGGTGGGTTGTGGCTTTCATTTGAAGCTACACTTGCTAGGTCAACTTCAATCGGTAGATGTAAGATGACCGTGAACTCAAAATGAACAAAGTTAGAAAGTCAATTTTTTGGGTTGGACCAAAAGAAGTTATAGTTATATAGAAGTATTGTAGACCTGTCCATGGGTAAAGTTGGGAGGCTTAGGGCTGTGTTTAATATGTTTTGCCCAAGAAAATTACTGTATTACAGTTATGGCTAACCCAAACCGAGCTCTAACCCTGTAATAAAAAACGGATTTGGCATCAACGTTTAACAATATGGATGTCACCAGTCCATTGGGATAGATTATGGCCCGAAGGAGGAAAAAGGTTTGTATTATGTAACGTCAACAGTATTTTCTGGTGTTTCTATATTCATAGAAACTACCTCATTCTGCGTCAAACACAGCTGGAACATGATCTAACGAATTAGAAACCTAGTCATTCAAGTAAATTTCTATAGTAGAAACAAAACACATCCACTCAACACTTAAGGTAATACCAAAGCTCTGAAATTTTCCCTGCCAATTCCAATTCAATCCAACCACCAAAACTTTTCAAGAACCCATCAACGTTTACATGGCAATAGTCTTTAACAAGGAAAACCTAACAACTGGCATTGGGAACTTACCTTAAGGCACAATAGCCGGCGGTAGTGGAGGGCGGCGGCGTCAGTGGCGCGACGACGGTGGTAGTCTTTTCACGTGGCGGTAGTGGAAGGAGGGGTCATCGTGGAGCGGGATTGCCGGAGGTGGGTCACCGTGTAAGGGGATCGCCGGAAGTGGGTCACCGTGGAGGTTGGTCGCCGGAGCAGAACAGCGGTGGGAGAATTTTCAGAGAGAGAAACGGGGGAAGAGAAAGAAAGGCAGATCTGGTTGATTTAATCGAGGACTTTTAGCGACGGATTGGGCCCGTCGCTAAAAGTCCGTCGGTAAATCACGATATCTATCGACGGTAGTTTTGGCAACGGATTCCTTCCGTCCCTAAAACAATTTTATAAAACCCTCGAAAAAATTAATTTTATAAAAACATTTTAGCGACGGTAATTCCGTCGCTAAAAGACCGCAGCAAAAAAATTGTCGGCAACAACTTTCACCGACTGTAACTTCGTCGGTAATAAGTTTTTAACGAAGGAATTTTACCGACGGTGGTATCCGTCGGTTAAACTCGTTTTTACCGACGGATTGTTATCCGTCGGTAAAACTCCGTCGCTAAAAACGTGTTTTCTTGTAGTGCACCCATCACCACCACGACCAAGGCTCGCCCCCAATCACCACCACCACCAAGCCACCGCCCCTCCCGTTACCACCACACCTTCATCACAACCACCACACCTTCATCACAACCACTAGTATAATAAACCAGGCCTCCACGACATCAGTTGTTTTTTGGGTTAAGATGGAATATGGTGCGCCGGTGGAGAGCTGGTGTGGTGGTTTGTGGCATTCGATAGGTGGTAAAGAAATGCCATTTTTGGTTTGGGTAGTTTCTTTTTTCAGATCTAGTCACACGAAATTGATTATTCTTTTCAAATTGGTTTGGTTTTTGTTGTGGTGGTGGTGTTCCAAATCGGTGGTGCCGGGGGGGGGGGGGTATGTTAATGTGTTGGTTTTTTTGTTGTTGTGGTGGTGGACTATATTGGTTGCGGTTGTGAGTTTAATAGTGAAAGACCGAAGGTGGTCGTAGGTACGGCAGTGGCTGTGCTTGGTGGTTGGCGGTAGTGTTGGGTTGGTGTCGCGGTTGCGCATGGTGATTCCGGTGGAGCCGTGGCTGTGCTCGGTGGCGGTGGTGTTGGGCTGGTGTCGCGGTTGCGCGTGGTGATTGGGGGTGAAGATGTGGCTGTCCTCGGTGGTCATGGTGCTTAGTTTGAAGTCAGAGATATGGAATCAGAAATGAGAAAGAAGAATAAGTGGAAGATGAAGAGGAAGAGGGAGAAAAAGAAAAAGAAAAATAGAGAGTGAAGGATTTGAGTGACGTATTTGCCCTTAAATTAAACGACTTAACGGACTTAGGCTTGACATAACCTAACCGAATGACTTAATTGGACAAATTAACGAGTTCAATGGTCATTTTGACACAAATCAAAGTTCAGTGACAAATGTTGAACTTGGGTTATAATACAGTAGTTAACCGAGTAGTTAACTCTATTTTATTTCTTCTTAAAAAGGCTATAGAAAACTTTGTTTTATCTGTAAGTTGTTTTCTTTAATCAAATTTGATAGAGAAGAAGAAGTAGCTCTAGGGTAGCTTACTTTTAACGTGAATGGAGGCGGTAGGTTTTGTTAGGAATTTTTCAGTAATTAGAGAGCATGCAGGAGCTCAACGGTAATTTTATAAGACTTTCATAGGATTTTTTCTTTTAGTAAATGTCAAAACAACCCTTAACTCTAACAAAAGCATATATCCTAATAAGGATATTCTTAGGAAATAGACTTGATATCCTGTGAGACGTCAAAAACACCCTCATTTTTTTTATAACACGCTAATTCAAAAAGGATATTTACAGGGCAAAAAAGGTTTACGTCAAAAATACCCCTAATCACTACTTATATTTTTTGAAGACTTCAATTTAAGAAGGGTATCTTAAGGAAAAAAAGATAAGCCATTTAAGCTCATACATGCTTTTATATATGTATAGATATTTTAAACTGTCATTGTTTTTGGCTTCTTATGAATATTATTACCCCACGCAAATATAGATGTCGAAAATAGTGCTCTCAAAGTGGGATTGAAAAATATTCCTTGGACAAGCTATAACACCTTTTTTAACAATTATTCTGATAATTTGAAGGTAAAGAAAGCATTGAAATTTCCTCTTGAGCATAATGGTTACACACATAACATACTATGTCTGCTCTTCCTCTCCCCCCCCCCCCCCCCCTCCTTAAACTTTAGCATATAGTTTTGTATTTTTCTGGTACTTTACGTAATTTGGACGTCATGGTTCAATTCCGGTTGAACGGGTGACCTGACCCCCTGCCTTTTCCTAGTGGCATGTAATTTAGGTCCTGCGCTGAACACTTACACTACACGTATTTGTCTGAAGTATACTTTTGAAAATGCCAAGCTGTTAAAGAAGCAAGTACCTCAGGAGGTGATCCAAATTAAGGTCTCGTTAATTGGTCATAGCTCATCCAAGTCCCATGCGGATTAGTATGTCCACATCTGATATTGCAGGCTTCTTTGTATGCAGAATTCTTCCAAGACCACTGGCAGCTGAATTCGTAGATTCAAACCTGAACAAGCTTGCACCCCTGCCTCCTTTTACGAAACTTTAAGAGGAGCTGGACTAGGGACCACTGACTTGGACCATCCATTCTTCACTTTCATTTCCTGATGCTCATGAAATGAAAACCAATCAAAGTTAACCTTTCAGGAGTGGATAAAAAGGTCGAAAGCAAACAACTGCAATATTAGACACGCTTGACCTTCAAACATTTTCATCTCCTTAACACGAGTATCCAAGTGTTGCCGTCAATTAGGTGGGTTACGCAAGCCAACAAGAACCAAAAAAAAAAAAAGAGTTTATCCCACATTGGTTAAGAAGGGTAACGGAAGCATCTAGAAACTCAATATTATGCCTCTCGTACTAAAAGTTAAACTACGCAGCCATGTGGTGAGCACAAAGCGAACTATTCTTTCGCCTTTTACTAAAGAATACCGTGTGCTCGCCATATCCAGTGGCATACGCCAATTTTTGGAGGTGTTCTGTCCAAATGGATGGAGCTCCTAAAATGCATAAGAAAGATTATTTAAATGGGTTTTGGAGCGGTTCTTACAAAATGGATGGAGCTCCAAAAATGTATAAGAGAGAATCCATATGGGAGAAGTTGTAGCAGTAAACCCACTCGACTAGCGACCTCAGCTCTTTTTCCATGGTCGTGTCTACCTCAATTTTCAAGTCTTGACTTGTTTCCAGTATCAAATTTTTTGCAGTCACAAAAAATAGTAACCCAAAAACCTTAAAATTGGAGAGCATTACCCGGAACATATAAAATGAAAATCTACGCGCCAACATTTAAAGTACCTCCATCCTCACTTTCTTGAAGAACACGTCAGTGTCGGCGTCAACAGTCATAATAGATCAAGAATTTGATTCCCCTTCTTCTTCACCAAGTTCTGGATGTTCCTCTACTTATTCAGCTTGCTCCAACAAACATAGCGCAGCAGGCATACCTGCACAACATGCCACACAGGATAGCACAAATTAGAACAAATGATAAGGAGACAAGCTGCTAAGCTGTTTCACTAAGAAATATCACTTTCAGGAAAACAATTAAACTAAAAGGCAAATTGGAAGATGCCCATCAGTTATTTCAAAGCATCTCTGTTGCAATGATACGTAGATTTCAAGAAAAGGGTTGCATTATATTCACGCAATGTAGCAGAGGGCTCCATGTTGTGGCCTAAATTTGGTAAAGAAGAGATAATAATATATCCTATGAATATGTTTAGTCCCACATTGATGGGGGAAGTAATTAATGAGAGACGGTGCATATAAAACGGAAAGGAGATCTCATAATTAAGCATACCTTTCTCGGGCTTTTGGCTAAGATCAAGTGTAGTATCTGTTCTTATCGGTTTAATATTTGATATGTGGGCCATTGGTCCACACGATATTAAATTAATCTTTTGAGGGGAAGGTTCTCAGTAGCTTGCTACTGGTTCCTTGCACATCGCCTTGGTTTTCCACTATTGCCTTGGCCTGGTGCACCCCACCCAAATCTAGTTTGAATGTAAGTTAATCTCTAACTGAATCAGGTTTTAAGCAATTGACTTAAGCTTTTTGTGTGCACAGAGTTTGTGGTACTTCATTAAGCAGATTTTAGAAGAATCGGCTGAGACAGACTCTGAACATATAATAAAATCTCCTGTTGTAAATCTGTTGAATCTACTGTCATTGGATCTGTTGACTGGAGTCACTGGACGACGTTGGTCATAGACGGCGTCCTCGATAAATGGAGTCTACGCCCATTGAGTCTCTTTCGTATGTGAGAGTTCTTCACTTTCGAACTTACAACCCTGAAGCTAGGGGTGAGCATTTAAACCGTTGAAACCAATTCAACCGTGAAAACCGAACTAACCAATCCGTCTATTTCCAAACCGATCTAAAAATCAATTGATTTGGTTTTTTTTTTCCAAACCGTACATTTGGTTCGGTCGGGTCGGTTTGAATTTTTTTGAAACCGTATAAACCGAACCAACCGTATATAATATAACATATCTATATTTTTACATAATCCTAGTTATTTTTTACTAATCTTAGTTATCTAACCACTCATATAAAATGGGATAAATCCTAAATCCCTTAACGTAACACACATTTTTCACTTACCGCCTACATCTCACTAAGTGTTATTAATTATGATAAAAAATTCAATTTTTTGGAGCTTATTAGTATGTATAAGTTATTGATTTTTGGGCCTAAACTTGCCAAAAATTGAGTTTGGCCCAAACCGATTAAACCGTCCAAACCGAACCGTTCAATCCGTTCAACCCGCAGAAACCGAACCGTTGAAACCAAACCGTTCAACTACGGTTCGGTTTTTTTTTTCCCAAACCGAGGTTGGTCGGTTCGGTTTGGTATTCAGCCTCCAAACCGAACCAACCGAACCGTGCTCACCCCTGCCTGAAGCAATAACGGCCAGATCAGTACCTGTAGAAGGCTCTTACCTCATGTTGCACTATTGTGAATCGGCGAGTAATCTGCTCGGATTGAACTCTCCATTCTGAATTTCAGACTTTAATTAATGAAGAAGCAGAAGCCAGATCAGCACACCTGGAAGGCTCAACCTTTGCTTTGGAACTTACCACAGTCACATAGTTATAATTCAGCTAGCCAAAAAGTATCACAACCTTACTTGAACATGATCTGTTGTATAGCCTCGTACCTCTGGCTGGGATGGCCATGGGATGATTACCCTTTTTGCTTCTGAAGTCCCATCTCCACTGTGTCTTGAAGAAGATAGGTGCTCCCTGGTCTTAGTTACTTCTCCTGACCATTCATGCTCAAATAATATGCAGCTGGTCCATATTCTAGCTAAAAGAGTTAGCAGAAGCTGTAAGTCGTAATACACGCCAAACAAATATAACCGTGTGGAATGCAAGCTACAACAAGGAGGACTCTGATATGCAACAAGACATGCATGCTTGAGCATCCCTACATGCAAGTGTAGAAATTAATGAGAACTGTTCAATGACTAAATTCAATTTCTCATATGAAGTACAAGGCAACCATGCTTCCAAATCTGATATTCAGTCTTAGACGAGAGGTTTAAGAATATAGTCTCTGTTGCAAGAGTTGCAAAGCAAGGACCTTACAGCCAGGACTCCTTTGGGAAATTTGCTCTTTTCTGATTGCTTCTTTCCCGCATTGGAAAGAGAGAAAGGAAGGGTGATAGGTAGTGTATTAAACAAAACGGTACAGCTCTGGCAAACATACTTACCTGGACGGGGTCGATGGGTGATCAAGAAAGCCCATGGCCTAGGTTAGCGACCTCCATTGCACTTTGGAGGAGGGGTGCTTGCATAAGGTCTACCCAAGTGGTGGAGCCTACGTCATAATTTGTGGTAGTGGGGGCCTGCGTCCGCGCGGCCCCTATCAAATTTAGTATAAACTGGTTTCTGAACTATTGATTAATGCTTTCCTGAGATATATTGAGTTCTAATTGTTGATTAATGCAATTGTCATGTTTCTAAATGTAGATATCTACTTGCATGTGGCTTAACGTTCAATCTGGCATCTTCTCAGTTCCAACATAGCTGTACTCGCCCCAACCCAAAAACAGAACTCCTATGAAGCTACTGAAGTGCACAAAATCCTTACGTACCACCATTCCTACGGTTGGTCGTACCAGTTACAAAATGCTATCATTTACTACCTATATTCTCAAGGCTATAATAGTAAAGAAAGTAATTTTAATTAAGGACCCTAGCACTCATTAATCCAATCTAGTTGGTCAGAGACTTAGAGAAAATGCTCAAAACTTGCAATTATAATATCCTTAATTTCCAATTACTCGGCAACAAGCCATTATAATAATCATCAATATTTCAGGGAACACTTCATAGGTAATGCATATGTCTTCAAGCTTTGTAATCAACCAAGCCACTCAATTTGCTTGGTGAAAACTATTTCCAAACCCCTCGAAGGCTTGGTTCAGCTTTTGCCTGCGAGAATTTCTTGAAGGGCTCCCTCTAAACAAGGTAAAACCTATAGCCCAAAGTTTTTTCAGCATGCTAATGACCTTCTATTTCATCGTAAGCTCCCTTTATAATGTACCTTTTGCAACAATTGTGTGGAAGATGATTAAGATCTATCAACCTCCATAGATTCGTACAAGGAGTTCTCTTGGCTGCATTGGCGGTTTTTAATAGCCAAAAGCCAGTTTATATCTATACTAAACTCTGCAAAATGCGCGGGGGGAGGGGGGTGGTGGTGGTTATGTAACTAGAAACTTAGAACTGGTTGCAACTCGTTCATGAAATGGCAGCTGGCCATGCAAAACTGCATAGGAATTACAATAGTATTATCCTATCATAATAAATAAGCAATAAAAACTTAGCCATAAAAGTCTGCCTTTGTAGAAAGAATGTCAATAAAGCGAAGTAGTAACAACCAAGTCTACCCTAAGATCACGACTTTGTTTGATAGGCTTTTACCTGTGTGTCCTTGAGTTTGAAGGAGACAAGAAACCAAAATGGTGAATGAACCACGACGGATGACCTTGCTATGATTAGCAGCTCTCTAATTCTTGGACTAGTGGTGCAGCTAAGGGACTCGAATCGTAGAATATTTTCCCGACCATCCATGCAACAACAGTCTTCAGGTGGGTCTCCCTTCAGTGTCTCACCTTTGTCAATACCATATACTCACACAAGGATAAACTTCACAGAAACTGTAACCCAAGAAACCAATTTACTGTGAAAACAACTACAAGACCGATATAACTGAGTGAAGCACAAGCTACAACATCAAGAATATTGACATAACATTCAGAGAAAGATAATGTCTTTACGAAAGCATTTTCGATGTTTGAATAAGCTACAGAACAGATAATCATATGTCATACATTCTCGTAGAAAACCATGAGTCCCACCTTCGCTTCTCCACTACTTTGTTTCGTTGTCTTTTCCAGCATACCCGATTAACACTGGCTGTTGAGCAATCACAGAAAGGACTGAAGAATGCCTGAGTCGGACGCTCCACGCCCCGCCTGTAAGACAATATTTGCCTCCTTTATAGCTGCAGCCATTTACAGAATATCTGTCTCACAATAGTATCTACTTATAGAGTAGTAACCAGACACAAATTATTGGAGTGAGAGAGAAATTAGAGCAAACATGAAGTGGATGGAAGGCTGGCAGACTATTTATAATGCCTGTAAATACCCGAAGGTGCTTATGAACTGGTGTAATCTGTTACCAACAGTCATTAACCCAACAGTCACCATTTAACAATCACTTGAACTACTTGTCACCGGTTAACAGTCACTTAAACAAATAGTCACCTTCTAAAGGGTGTTTCTAGATAAACTGCAAATTTAATTTTCTTAAAGAAAAAGGTAAAACCAATAGAAATGAACAGTACCAACCATTTAGAAGTGCAGCTATATTGCTCTTGCGCCTTTAGGCCGGCCCCAGCCCTAGTGTTCGCATGCAGTGCACCGATACACAGTACATGTGAGCCCATGTCCTAACCCACTTTGTGTTACTAGAACAGTGAAACCTTATCACATGGGTATAGAACACCCACTTCATTGCTTCATTACTTGGGTCTTGACCCTTGAACTTCCTTATTCCATTCCCCCCCCCCACCCCCCCAACCAAACTTTGGGACCTTAGATCTCCCTAACCACTTAACGAAATGCTTTGAAATAACTGGTTTCCAGAGATATATTGAGTTGTAATTATTGATTAACGCCATTGTCACGTGTCTCTGAATGCAAATATCCACTTTACGCTCAATCATGCATCTTCTCAGTGAGTTGTACTCCCCCACAACCCAAACACAGACAGTTACGAACCTCACAGAGTTGTATGCCCACAACCCAAAAAAAGAATCCCCTGAAGCTAATGAAGTGCATAAATCCTTACGTACCACTATTCCTACAATCGGTCGTAACAGTTACACAATGTTATCATTCATTACCTATGGTCTGAAGCATATTAGTTAACAAAGTAATTTTAATTAAGGATCCTAGCAATATTTAATCCAATCTAGTTGGTTATTGTTGGTGGCTGATTTTCAGCATGTGGGGGGTGTTTTGACAGCAAGAAGAAGTGGTTTTAGGGGGTTTACTGTAGACCTACGAAAATGAGTAGAAAACAGAGAGATGAAAACAGAGAGATGGGTTTACCAAAAATCTGGTGTATTCACACTTCTTGTCTTGCAAACTTACACCATATTTATATGCAAAATACATCCATGTGATGATTGACAAGTGGCTAAGTAGTTTCCACCTAAGCTTAACTAGAGTTACATAACTTAACTTAATATGAACTAGAGTTAAGCATCATAAACAGCAGTAAAAGAAAGAACAGAACAGCAACTAAGCATTAGTCCTAACATTCTCCCCCTTAATGTCTTGTTGCTGAACTCCCAAAGCTTGTCTCAGTTCTTCAAACCTTTCTCTTGGTAGAGCTTTTGTAAAGATGTCTGCCACTTGTTCCTCTGACCTGCAAAATTCAAGTTCAATTTCCCCATCTTCAATAGCTTCACGGATGAAATGATACTTGAGTGCAATGTGTCTGGTCCTGCTGTGAAAGACCGGATTCTTGGCCATTGCGATGGCTGATTTGTTGTCACAAAACAGCTCAGTTTTCCTTTCTTGCTTTTGGCCAAAGTCATGAAAAATTCTTCTAAGCCAAATGGCTTGAGAGGTTGCAATTGCAGCTGAGACATACTCAGCTTCAGCTGAAGATTGAGCAACACTTTGTTGCTTCTTTGAAAGCCAAGAGAATACTCCACTTCCAAGAGTAAAACAATAACCTGAAGTACTCTTCATATCATCTTTGCATCCTCCAAAATCACTGTCACAAAAACCTATCAGCTTGACTTCTTTGCTTCTTCCATTCATGATACCATAATCAATGGTACCTTGGATGTATCTGAGGACTCTCTTTGCTGCTCCAAGATGAAAATGGCTTGGTGCTTGCATAAATCTGGATAGGAGACTTGCTGCAAACATAATATCTGGTCTTGTTGCAGTAAGGTATAACAAGTTTCCCACCATGCTTCTATAAAAGGTTGCATCTACTTTGCTTCCACCATCTTCTCTCTTTAATTTCTCCCCCACAATGAGTGGTGTAGCTTTAGGATTGCAGCCATACATTCTGAATTTTTTCAGCACCTTTTCAGCATAATTCTTTTGACAAATAAAGACACCTTCATCATCTTGATGAATCTCCATGCCAAGAAAATGTTTGAGCAGCCCCATATCATTCATTTCATACTTCTTCATCATCTCCTTTCTAAAATCTTTGATCATCTTTTCACTATTGCCCGTAAAGAGCAAATCATCAACATAAAGAGCAACAATGAGAATATCTTTCTCACCTTGATGTTTCACATACAAGGTAGGCTCACTTTCACTTTTCTTGAAGCCTTTCTTAGTGAAATAATCATTTATTTGGCTATACCATGCTCTAGGTGCTTGTTTCAGCCCATATAGTGCTTTGTGCAACTTGTACACTTTTTCTTCATCTCCTTTAATCACAAATCCTTGAGGTTGATCTACATAGACTTCCTCTTTCAACTCTCCATTCAGAAATGCAGATTTGACATCAAGTTGATACAATAACCACCCTTTGCTTGCTGCAAGTGCAATCAAGGCTCTAATGGTATCAAGTCTTGCTACCGGAGCAAACGTTTCATGAAAATCAACGCCGGGCTGTTGTGCATAGCCCTTAGCAACAAGCCTTGCCTTCTTTCTTTGAATTGAACCATCGGGGTTGTGTTTCACCTTGAAAATCCATTTCACACCAACAGCTTCTTTATCTTTTGGCTTTTCAACCAACTCCCATGTTCTGTTCTTCTCAATAACTTTGATTTCTTCTTGCATAGCTGTCCTCCAATCTTCCTCTTTTATTGCTTCATCAAAACTTTCCGGTTCAGTAACACATAAGTTACAAGTTTGATATACATCACTCAAACTTCTCATTCTTCTTGGAGTTGAGCTTGTTGATGATGAGCTTGATGATGAATCTGCCCTTGGTGTATTTGGAGGTGAATCTTCATCATTTTCATCTTCTTGAGTTGAGTTTTCTTGAAGGACATCAAATGGAACTCCTTGTTTCTCAACTTTGTTGTCCTCCCAATTCCACACAGCATTTTCATCAAATAGCACATCACGGCTAATGATGATTTTATTACTTTGCAAGTTGTACAGCCTATAGCCTTTTGACATTGTGCTATAGCCAACAAATATGCACCTTTCACTTGCTTCATCTAGCTTACTTCTTTTCTCTTTTGGCACTTGAGAATAGCAAATGCTTCCAAACATTTTAAAGTGTCTAACGAATGGTCTTCTTCCACTCCATGCTTGAAATGGAGTTTGATTCAACACAGCTTTGGTTGGTGATCTATTAATCAAATACACAGCTGTATGCACGGCTTCAGCCCAAAATGATCTAGGAATTCCTTTGTCATGCAACATTGATTTTGCCATCTCCATAACCGTTTGATTTTTCCTTTCGGACACACCATTTTGCTGTGGAGTGTAGCCAACTGTGAGTTGTCTTTCCACTCCTTCATCTTCACAAAATTTGTGAAACTCATTTGAAGTGTACTCCTTTCCTCTGTCACTTCTCAAGACTTTAATGAAACAACCACTTTGCTTTTCAACAAGGCATTTAAACTTTCTAAACACACCAAAAACTTCAGATTTTTGCCTCATGAAGTATACCCATGTCATACGAGTATAATCATCAATGAAAAGAATAAAGTACCTGTTTTCAGCATTAGAGAGAGTTTGCATAGGTCCACAAACATCCGTATGGACTAGCTCAAGCTTCTCTTTTGCTCTCCATGCTACTCCTTTCGGAAATGGTTGTCTATGGTGCTTGCCAAAAGCACATCCTTCACAAACTTCATGTTTTTCTTCTATGGCGGGGAGGCCTTGCACCATGTTTTCTTTATGCAGCAACTTCAGATTTTTTAAGTTTATGTGACCAAACCTTCGATGCCACAACCATGAATCTTCAACAATTGAAGCTCTCATTGCAACTCCACTTGTATATCTGAAATTTATCGGAAAGCTTCTGTTTTTCTCCATCTTTATCTTTGTTACAACATCTTTACTCCCTTTTTTGTCATAAATTATGCAGCACTTGTCTTGGAATTGAAGTGTGTAATCATTCTCCAAAAGCTGTCCAAGACTAAGTAGGTTGTGCTCCAAATCTGGAACCAAAAGAACATCACGTATAAATCTGGTCCCCTGCTTTGTTTGAACACCAATCGTGCCTTTGCCTTGTGCTTGAACTATAGTACCATTCCCAAGCTTCACTTTGGTGTTGACGGTGCTGTCCATGTCAAGAAAAAGGCTTTTTTCTCTTGCCATATGGTTGCTACAACCACTGTCTAAGAACCACATCTCATCATTTTTCTCTGTTGCACTTTGACATGCATAGAATAAGCTTGCTTCACTCTCTTTCTCTTCTGTGAAGCTTGCTTGTTGATGCAATTTCACTCTACAATCTTTTTGCACATGGCCAAACTTCTTGCATCTATGACATTGAGCTTGTCCCTTGAACCAACAGTCTTTTTCATCATGACTCATCTTTTTACAAACACCACAAGGTTTGGAATTATTCTCAGAATTATAACTTCTACCAAAGTTGCCTCTGCCTCTTCCTCTATTTCTACCTCTTCCTCTTCCATATCTTCCACCTCGACTTGATTCTCCCTTAGGTTGATCAAAGTTCTGCGGTTTTCTTTCTTGGCTCTTGCTGCCAACATTGAGCTTAGATTGGAAAGCACTCTCTACAGCTTTTTCAGTGTGTCTTGCCATTCTTTGCTCATAGGATTTCAGAGAGGCCATCACTTCTTGAACACTTAAGGTTGAGAGGTCTTTAGTTTCTTCAATAACAGCTATAATAGGATCAAATTTCTCCGGCAAACTAATCAAAGTCTTCTCAACAATTCTTCGATCACTAATATCTTCACCATGAGTTTTCATTTGATTTATCAATTCAAGAAATCTGCTGGAATAATCCTTCAAACTTTCATCCTCTTTCATTTTCATGTTCTCTAAATCCTTTCTAAGAGATTGAAGTTTGATAGCTCTCACCTTATCATCACCTTGGAACTCATTTCTTAGAGTTTCCCATGCTTCTTTTGCACTTTCAACTCTCATGATTCTTGGAAAAATTGGATCAGTAACATTCCTTTGAATGAGTGAAAGAGCACTTGCATCTTTCTGTCTCTTTTCATCTAGTTTCTTTTTTTGATTTTCAGTCATACCCTCTGTTGTATTAGGTTCAGAAAATCCTTCTACTACTGATTCCCAAAGGCCAAGTGATTTAAAGATTGTCTTCATCTTTACAAACCAGAAATCATAGTTTTCACCATCAAAAGGTAGAATACTTGCTGGTTTGAAGAACCAATGTTGGCCATGATATCTTGGATGAGATTTCACTCATTTGCTGTATTTTCTTCCAATCCCAGACCTTCTTAATCAGCACAGCTCTGGTACCATTTGTTGGTGGCTGATTTTCAGCATGTGGGGGGTGTTTTGACAGCAAGAAGAAGTGGTTTTAGGGGGTTTACTGTAGACCTACGAAAATGAGTAGAAAACAGAGAGATGAAAACAGAGAGATGGGTTTACCAAAAATCTGGTGTATTCACACTTCTTGTCTTGCAAACTTACACCATATTTATATGCAAAATACATCCATGTGATGATTGACAAGTGGCTAAGTAGTTTCCACCTAAGCTTAACTAGAGTTACATAACTTAACTTAATATGAACTAGAGTTAAGCATCATAAACAGCAGTAAAAGAAAGAACAGAACAACAACTAAGCATTAGTCCTAACAGTTAGAGATAAAATGCTCAAAACTTGCAAGTATATAATGTCCTTAATCTCCATATACTCAGCAACCAACCATTATAATAATCATCAACCTTCGGGGAACACTTCATAGGTAATGCATATCTCGCCTCAAGTTCTCTAACCAACCAAGCCACTCAATTTTGCTTGGTGAAACTATTTCCAAACCCCTCGAAAGCTTGGTTCAGCTTTTCCCTACGAGAATTTCTTGAAGGGCTCCCTCTAAACAAGGTAAAACTCATAGCCCGAAGTTTTTTCGCCGTACTAATGACGTTCTATTCCATTGTAAACTCCAAGTATGTATAATGTACCTTTCGCAACAGTTGTGTGGGATATGATTATGATGATTCTTATAAGTAGTTGTCTCGACTGCATTGAAGGTTTCCCAATTCGAAAGCCATTTATATCTATATAGACAGAACTCTGAGAATCGCAGGAGTGGGTATGTAACTAGAAACTTAGAACTGGTTGCAACTCGTTCATGAAATGGCAGCAGTGCTATGGTTGGTAAAATATGCACAACAGAAAAGCATTCTAGCTGGCCAAGCAAAACTATAAAGGAATTTCGATATAGTTACAATAAATAAGCAATAAAAACTTAGCAAAATAAAGTGCCCCGCAGAAAGAATGTCAACAAAGCGAAGTAGTACCAATCAAGTCTACCCAAAGGATCACGACTTTAATTGATATGCTTGTACCTCTGTGTCTTTGAGTTTGAGGAGACAAAAAGCCAAAATGGTGAATGAACCATGCCGGATGACCATGGTCTGAATAGCTCTGTGGTTCTTGACCAAATCTCAGATAATTTTCCCGCCTATCCATGCGATAACAGTCTTTAGGTGAGTCTCCCTTCGGTGTGTTTCTCTTGTCAATACCATATTCTAACAGACGAATGAACTTTGCAAAAAAAAAAAAAAAAACTGTATCCACGAAACCGATTTAATGTCAAAACAAGAGAAGACCGATACAACTGAGTCAAGAGCAAGCTACAGCATCAAGAATATTAATATAACAATAAAGACAGATCTTTCATTTTTAAGGCATATTCTTTGTCTGAATTAGCTACATAACGCATATCTTATATGGCGCATTTTTCTCGTAGAAGACCATGAATCACACCTTCTCTTCTCCAGCACTTTGTCGTTGTCTTTCCAGCATCACTTATTAGCACTAGCCGTTGGAGAAATCACTAAGTTATGGAGAATGCCTGAGTCGAGCATTGTATTTGCCTCCTTTATAACTGCAGCGGTTTTGGAGCAAATATGCCTCTCTATAGATACTGTTACAGACTAGTAACCTTATATAAATTATTTTGAGTGAGAGACGAATGGGGGAAAACGTGGCATGGACGGAAGGCTAGCAGGATCTGCCTCCTTCATAACTGCAGCCGTAATGACTCATTGCCATAATCTGTCATTGCCATAATTTGTGGTAGTGTGGGCTTGCCTTCGCTCATTAACTATTTTTAATTTCCTTAATCAGCCAGAAGACATTTCAAAAAAGGCACGGCCATATATATGCCATACTGAAGGTTTTTGAAAAAGGAAGTTTAGGCCATTCTGAATATAATTCACCTCCCTCCCTCCCTCCCAAAGCAACAAGGGCCTGATCAGTACCTGTAAAAGGCTCTAGGAATGTCTTCTTGTAATATTGTGAATCAGTCAGTAATCTGCTTGGATTCAAGCTCTCCAATCTGACCTCAGCAATCGATAATATGCCACGATCAAGCCACTTACATGAGGCAGGGCCTAATATGTTATATGCAGGAACCAACAAAAGCATTTTGGATAGGATTACAACAAACAAACGACAGAATGACTGCTAATACTGCCATAATATGCTGTAGGCAGTATCAAGCCATATTTATAGAGTACTTGTATAGACAAAAGGCTAGTGTTCACGTACAAAAATATTGCAGAGTTGGTGTCACCCCTGACTGAGAACGATAATACATAGAAATGACTACCTCTCCGATGCCTACATGGTAACGTGTCCCTGTGACACAAACTTTGAAATTATCTTAAAAAGCAATTAATTAGTAGCATAAAGCCAGTGGAACAAAATACTAGATGAAAGCTTGAGCCACATATTCGGAAAGAAAAGAGGTCAACCAACAATAACCAAGCTTGTTGGATTCTTATGTATAATCAGGAAACAAGGTCTTGCTGTGCAGCCTTTTTGAGTTTGAAGTGATATGCTGACAATGCTCATTCAATAAGAAACTTTTGTGCCATTCTTTCTTCTGGTAAGGAAGTTTAAGATATTCATAGAAACAGTGCGGTGTTTGGAGACAGCTGAGAGACGGGTTGGGGGGTGTGTGTAATCGGGATGCTGTGAATCCCACCTTAACAAACGCTATAGAGCCACATCTTCATATGAAGGAAATACCATCCTACTAAAACATACCGTCTTCTGTCATATGGCTTACCATATATACACCAATTCCGCCCTTCTATGTCTTTCTCCATAATGTAAAAACTAAGCCCCCTGAGTATCCTTACAAGATCGGAAGAACCGTAGAACTGTGATGTGGAGGGAGCTCTTCTCAAAATAAACTTCCAACACTTTTTGAATGGTCTATCCAGTTTAAATGGTTTCAATTTGTTACATGTTTTCTAACTTCTACCTACTTCTCAGAAACAGAAGTTTAACTATAATGCACCATGGATAACCTCTTGCTACAACCCGGATCGCAGCCAAATATTTAATATACTATTCACAAAAACCTTGACAGTAACACCACATATGCGAAATAATTACTTGATTTCCTTTTAGAGAAAGATGACAGTATCTTTATAGTTTGTTCTGGTACATTTCTGTTCTTCTTTCTTTCTAGTTTATATCTCAACCCAGCTTATGCACCTTTTTCAGTATGACTGTGTTAGAGTTCTGAAACTCAACACAGAAATAATCAATCGTGGGGAGCAGCTTTTGAGGACTATTTATCCCTTAGAAGCTACTTCCTCCGTTCGACTGGATTTTCCCCTGTAACTTTAGTACCGTGTTCTACCATGAATATAGCACTTTTCAAATATTAAAGGAAGTCAATAGCAATAATATTATAAGAAGATCGTTTGGTAAGCCAAGCAAAGGGAAATACAATGAGAAAAGTCAATCTTTTATGTACTAAATCCATTGATTTAGCCATAGGAGTAACATCCAATGTGAAGGAAGGAGTACATCTTTTAAAGGGGTGCTCACCTAAAGCCTAGACATCTAGTAAAGAAATGTTAAGTTACTATATGCTCTAAAACTTCACGTGCATGCCCCTAATTGCACGTGAAGAGACAAACCAAGTCAGAAATAAACTGATTGCAAATAGCACTATAATATTGGGTTGTGGGAGGGGGGAGGGGGGTGGCGGCAGATATGCAAGCAGGAAGAATCGAACCCAAGACATTGCTAAACCAAACCAGAGCTCTGATATCATGTTATCATCTGCTCTAAAAGTTTAAGTTATCATCTGCTCTAAAAGCTTAAGCTGGTAAAGAATGGACCCAACAATATTATCATGCTTAACAAGAAATCACAGTAGATATCTCATAACCTGTTGATCAAGAACTCTTTTCATCATTATGGCATCTAGGGGTGAACATTTTGGTTAGCAATAGTGAGTTCGGGTTTGGTTCCGAAATATTGACACATAAAACCGAAACTATATTTTCAAAACCCAACTGAACCCAGGCCAAAGCATATTTCTCAAACCCACACTAATCCCAAGCCGAAATAACTTTTCTATGTTGTGATTATCCGGGTTCTAAACCAGATTTTGAGACGTAGTATACATATGATTTTCAGTATATATTTAAAATTCAGTTATTTCAGGTCGGAACCAAAAAAAAAAAAAAGTTGTCCAAACCGTAATAGAACCAAATAACTAAGAAGTTTTAATTTCTCAAAACCGAACAACGGATAACCAAATTGTTTCAGTTTGACCCGGATCATGCCCACCCCTAAATTGCTTCTAGTTTATTCCTTTTTTAACGGTAAAAAGTAGATAATTAAAGAGAGAGGTTATTTTCACCCCTATATGCTACTCCACCCCCTAATTTTTCACTAAAAGCTGCTCAACAATTGTCACTAAGAGTGCATTTTTTAAGCGGAAAAGGGTGAAGAAACATATAAGAAAGAGAGTGAAAATAGCATTTGCTTTCATTAAAACTCAACAAGTAGCAAAGCCAACAAGACATAAGGCTCGGGAAATAGGAAATTTTTTCGCTCTTACCCGGGTTGTAGTAGGAAGATGACATTTCGTAGTAAGCATCCTCCTATAAAGCCAAAATTGTTTCAGGAAATATCCCTAAGCACATAGAAAATAAACAAACAATCGTCCGAAAAGGAAAACACATCAAAATCCAAACACACATCCAACAGGGGGCACGAAGTAAGGTAAAACCGAGGATAGCTGAAAATCAACGATCATCAGTCGTGTTCTTACATGCATGATGTACTGATAAGAGATGGACCTACAGAGGACGGTGATGCTTTCCACTCTCCTTTCAAAGTTGAAATCACTGGATGATGTATATGTATACGCTAATACGCATTACCAACAGAAGTTTAAGAGGTGCTTGTGGATTACTCCCAAACCTCCTCTGCCTAAACCAGTACCTTTCTCTTCTTCCTCTTCTAATCCCCTGATCTCTATCACTCAGGAACAACTTCCCTCTAAGGTGACAAGTCCAAGCTTGGCACCAAACCCCCCATGATTATTCAAGCGTGGAACGTTAGAGGGCTTGGACGCAGCTCGCGCGTCAGGGCCCTCAAAAAGGATGTGCGAACTCTCAATTCCGACATCCTGTTTCTGTCTGAAACTCTTCTTCCCTCGTCTAAACTTAAGCCTCTTCTTTCTTCCCTCAACTTTCCCAATCACTGCTGTGTTGAACCTTCAGGCCACAAGCGTTTCTCTGGAGGTCTATGCCTTGCTTGGAAAGAAGGCGTAGACATAGAAATTACTTCTAAAAACTGTAACATCATCAATGCCTTGATTTTCTCGGACCCCCCTTCCACCCCTTGGATGCTCTCTGCCATCTATGGTCCCCCCCATTGGTGCAACAGACAAAGATTCTGGGAAGACATGGACATCCTTGGCAACTCCTTTTCTGGTCCATGGCTGTGCTTAGGGGATTTTAAAGCAGTAATCAACCAAGCCGAGAAAAAAGGAGGTAGACCTGTCTCCTCGTCTTCAGCAGGAGGTCTCTGTGGTTTTGTCTCTAACCATCACCTTATTGATCTGGGTTTTTCGGGTAATCCTTTTACTTGGAACAACAACAGACCCCTTGCTGCTAATATCAAGGAAAGACTTGACAAGGCTTACTCTTCTATCTGCTGGAGAGCTCTCTTCCCAAATGCCTCTGTTATTCACCTTCCTGGCAAAGCTTCCGACCACCTTCCCATTGTCCTGAGAACTCACAAATTAGACAGGACTGGTCCAAAGTCGTTTCGGTTCTTAGAGGCATGGACCAGAGATCCCTCCTCGCATTCGGTCATCAAATCAGCCTGGAGAAGCTATGCTCAAGGTACAGCTGACTCTGTTTTATGTAGGAAAATGGATGCCACTCGAAATGCTCTTCAGAAATGGAACATTTCACACTTTGGGCACATACAGACTAGAATCCTTCAACTCACCAAATGCTTGGACATTGTTCAAAGAAGTGAGCCCAATGTCAAAAACTTGGAACGTGAGAAGCATTTAAAGTTGGAACTTGATGAACAAAGCCGTAGAGAAGAATCTCTATGGCGTCAAAAGTCGAGAATTCTTTGGAAAACTGAAGGTGACCTCAATACTGGATTTTTTCATCTGAGCACCATCATCTGTAGAAGGAAGAACTCTATCGATTTCCTCAAAGACAACAATGGAAATTGGATATAGGATAGGGAAGATATTGGTGACTGTATAAACTCCCACTTCCAAGATACTTTCAAATCCTCGAATCCTTCTGTGCCTCCTAACCTTGCAGGCCTCATCAACCCTTGCCTCTCTCAAGCTGATATTGACTTCCTGTGCGAGATCCCTTCTGAGAATGAAGTTGCAAGCACTTTAAAACTCTTTGAAGGTCTTAAAGCCCCTGGTCCCAATGGTATGCCATCAGTTTTCTACAAGACATATTGGGATATAGTCCAGCCGGAAGTTTGTAAAGCTGTGATCGATTTCTTCAATGGAGCCCCTCTCCGTGAACTCAACCATACTCACATTGCTTTGATTCCCAAAATTTCGGCCCCTTTTAAAGCGAGTCGCTTCCGTCCCATAAGCCTCTGTAATGTGGTGTACAAGGTGATATCCATAATCTTGGCAAATAAACTCAAACCTCTGTTGCACAAATTAATATCCCCTATGCAAGGTGCCTTTGTCCCTGGAAGACTTATCAACGATAATAGCATTATCGTTCAGGAGATATGGCATACAATGAGGAAGAAGAGAGGAAAAGGGTTGATGGCGATCAAAATAGACATGGAAAAAGCCTACGATAAGGTCGAATGGCATTTCATTTTAACAGTCCTGAGGAATTTTGGCTTCCCGTCAACTTGGGAGAATGGGTGGAACAATGCATCACCTCCACCAGCTTCTCCACTCTCATCAATGGTGCTCCTCACGGCTTCTTTAAGCCCCAGCGAGGACTCCGGCAAGGAGACCCCCTCTCCCCGTTTCTCTTCATAATCACCTCTGAAATTCTCACTAGACTTATCCTGAGAGAGGAAAATCTGGGCAACATTCATGGAATTAAAGCGAGTAGGGGCAGCCCCCCTATCTCACACCTTCTTTTTGCTGATGATCTGATTGTTTTTTGCAGAGCCAATGTTATTGAAGCTGAGCATGTCCAAAAATGTTTAGAGACCTACAACTCTTGGTCTGGCCAATGCATCAACAAACAAAAATCGCAAATTCATTTTAGCAAAAGCGTCAACAGCAGTATCGAAAGAGCTATATGTTCAAAATTTGATTTTAAAAAAGCTTCTAAAGACTCGAAGTATCTGGGGCTTCCTCTCTTCACCAATCAAGTAAAGACCTCTGCTTTCGCAACTCTGATTGAGCGGGTAGACAAACGTCTTGCAAGCTGGAAGAAGAAAGTCCTCTCATTCGCAGGAAGAGCCACCTTGATCAAGGCCACCGCTATGGCTATTCCTACCTACTCGATGTCCACCTTCCTCTTTTCGAAGAAGTTGACTGATTCTCTTGATAAAAAATTCCGGAACTTCTGGTGGGGAACGAAAGATGATGGCTCCCAGCATTTTTTCCCCAAAGCATGGGATGCGTTGTGCACGCCAAAGTTTTATGGAGGCCTTGGTTTCAAGAGATTGCATGAGGTAAACTTGGCTCTGTTAGCAAAATTTGGTTGGACCATCCTGACAAAACCAAATGTTCTTTGGGTCCAGATAATGGCCTCTAAATACCTTAGAGGTACGCCATTTCTTGAACACAAAGCAAGAAGGTCTTCTTCTTGGCTATGGAAAGGAATTTGCAAAACTCACCAAACCCTTAGATGCGGCTTGGGATACATCATTGGTGACGGGCGAACCACAAACGTATGGTTTGACCCCTGGATTCCAACGGCGGAAGGTTTCAAGCCGGCAACTTCATCTGTCATTAACCACGGCATTAACAAGGTTGCTGACCTCATCTCGACCATCTCAAATACGTGGTCTTTTCCCAAAATCAACCTTCTCTTCGATAGTGAAACTGTGAATTTGATCTTACAAATTCAGCTTCCTGCTCATCAATCCCAAGATTTCATAGCTTGGACTCCAAATCGATCAGGTAATTTTACCTCTAAATCTGCCTACCTGGAAGCAAACACAGATTCACCCTCAATGCTGCCTTTCCCCTTTCATTCTGGAACAAGCTTTGGAAAGCAAAAATTAGAGAGAGACAAAATCCTTATTTGGAGGATTGCTTGGAATCTCCTTCCTATCCGCACTGCTCTGAGTCCTCCACTAGCTCTTTCAAGCACCATGTGTCTACTATGTGGTGTCATCCCTGAATCAGCAATCCACTTGTTCACTGAGTATAGTATCACAAGAATCCTCTGGCTCAAATCCAGAATGGGCTTCAGACCTCCCTAAATTTCAGCAAGCCATTGCGACTGGCTAATGTCAATCTTTGAAAGCCCGGGTTTTTCAAAAGACGAGCAGATGGAGTATACTATTTTTGCAGCCTCTCTTATGGACCTTGTCTGGTTCCACCGAAACAAAGTAGATCATGAAGATTTTGTTGTCAAGGTGGAAAGTTTGGCAGGAACCATCAACAAGGAAACTCAAGTTTTAGTTAATATTTTCACCAAGTCCATTCTTCCCAGTAACGAAGCATCCGGGTGGATCGCTCCTCCTTTTGGTTGGAGCAAGATCAACTTCGATGCAGCTATTCGTGGATCCGAGGCAAGCCTAGCTATGTTATGCCGAAATGATCAAGGAACATGCGAGTTCGGCTATACTTTGAAAGTTAGCTCTGGTAATGCGGAGGAAGCTGAGGCATTAGCGGCTCTGTTGGCCATCAAGAAAGCAGTAGAGCTAAAGTTGAACTATGTGATCTTGGAAGGGGACGCTGCAGTAATCATCAACCTCATCAAAGTTCATTCCCTCAGCCCACCTTGGAGATGCACGAACACCTTCCAGGAAATTTATTCTCTTTTGACAAAGTTACCTTGCTGGGAAGCTAAGCACATTCCTAGAGGAAAGAACATGGCTGCTCATAACCTTACAGCAAAAGCTTTTGCTTTCAATCTTTTTGGTTTTGTTCCATCTTCGTCCAATTTACTTATCAATTTGGAAGAAGATCGGAACATGGTTGTAATTGTTTGATTTTAATGCATATTTAACCTTTTCACCAAAAAAAGAGGTGCATGTGGATTATTATGAATGAATACAAGGAATTTGTGTCGTCAAGTTGTCCAAGTTTGATGGCGCTGTTCAGAAAAAGCAGAAAGTCCTAAATAAGGAGTACTATTTTAATATTTAAATTAGCTATGAACTTATATATCCGCGTACCACACTTTTAAAAATCATAATTTAGAATCACGACTTTAACACAAGAATATGTGGTTCCAAATCCCCTTTTTAATGTGTCCTTTTTTTTTTTCTTCTCTTACAGTTTCTTCTATCCTTGAGTTTTCTTAAATTTTGAGAAATGATGCAGAAAATGAAAAACGTGTTTCTAAACTACGTTTTCTTCTTTAAAGTCGTGGTTCTAAATCATGTTTTCTTCTTGAAAGTCGTGGTTCTAAACCGCGATTTCTAAAAGTGTGGTATGCGGGTAAATAAGTTTCAAAATGGAGTAGATAGGTAATTTAAATATTAAAATGGTATTATTTAGGGAAAAGAACTCGTACTAAAGACTCTCCCTTGTTTTCCCTAAATTTATATTATTTTTCCGTTAAATTTCTGTTCTTAAGTTCTAAATAGAAATACTAATTTTATACATTTTAACGTCAAAAAATAATAGTTTAGCAGGAAAAGTTATGACTTTTAGCTTCACCCTAAATAAATAAGGGGTAACGTTATTGTTCGGACGGTTAGTGCAACTCCACTGCAAAAAAAAGTTACCCAGTTTGAGTTGGTAGCAGTATTTCAATTCTTTTTTCCTTTTATTCTTTGTATTCTACCTTGAAATCCACGACGGAAATGAAAGAAAATAGGAAAAGAAAAGAAAAGAAAATTGGGACATGCAAAATAAGGGGTAACTTTTTTATTCGTTTATTTTAAAAAGGGTACTTTCTGGATTTATATTTGTTAACCTGATAGCGTACACATTACATGTGATGTACACATTACATGTGATGTACACATTACATGGGACATGTAATCAGAGTAGATAAATGTACTATATAATATTTCGAAACACTCAGCAATTTATTATTACTATTACTATTGAAGAGAATTCCGTGAAAAAGGAAAAAAAGATATCCGCCGCTAAACTTCGCAGGTAGCGTAAATAGAACAGCCAGCCAGAAATCTTTTGCACGTAATCCTAATCTTGGAGTTCAGCTGCTACTAATATCAGCTTTCTAGTATTGCGAAAACCAAAAAAAAAAAAAAAAAAACTGAACTCGGAGAAATTTGTGCACCACAAAACTTGAATTTCAGACAAGGGCCGAGTTGTGTGGGAGAAAATTCAAAAAATAAAATAAGCTGCAAAAATTTCATA
Source organism: Escallonia rubra (assembly GCA_033065855.1). Lineage (NCBI taxonomy): Eukaryota > Viridiplantae > Streptophyta > Magnoliopsida > Escalloniales > Escalloniaceae > Escallonia > Escallonia rubra. The sequence goes on along the minus strand of JAVXUO010003096.1, from coordinate 37,342 downwards.
GTTTGTTGTTTTTCCACCCCGCAAACATGTAATCAAATTCCTCCTGCAAACTACTCTACAGAAATGGACGATATACACCAAATTACACCCAATATCTCAAAAATAGGAGCTAAGAAACATGGAATCAAGATCAAACTTCAAGTTTTTCAAGCAGTATCATGAGGATGTACAGCACATGCTGCGCTTGGCAGGGATAACTTGTGCAGGGCCAGGGATCAGAATCTTTTTGCCTGCCAGCGATGCAGGATTGCCGTTACTTTGATCCTCACCAGCAACAAGATTTTTCTTATTCACAATGTTGAAGATCTCTGTTAACACGGTCAAGAACGCATCCTCCACGTTTGTTGCTTCCAATGCGGAGGTCTCTAAGAAAAACAATCCTTCTTTTTGAGCAAACTCTTTGGCATCCTCCGTGGGAACTGCCCGCTGGTCTTCAAGATCAGACTTGTTTCCAATCAGAATGATGACAATGTTCTTGTCAGCATGACCACGCAACTCTTCCAGCCATCGAGGTATGTGATCAAAGGTCTGACGTTTGGTTATGTCATACACCAACATAGCCCCAACAGCACCCCTGTAATATGCACTTGTGACAGCTCTATATCTGTACTCATTTATAAAGAAAGCACGAGTAGAACAATCAGTTGCTGTGACTCTTTGCTACTGAAATTAAACTTATCGTTGTACATTGATTGTATAGGAAACAGCACTATCACAAGATTATGCCTTTACAATTTAGCCAACTTCGAATAACTAATTTCACTCGCAATTTTAGGGGTCTCAATAGTACCGCTACAGGCAAGTTCGTGCAAAAAAGGACACAAGCAAAAGTCAAACACGAGCTGCTCAGTAGACTAGTGGCATGACATGAGCCGTTTACCATGATTGACTAGTCAAGTATACAGAATGTGTTGGATCGACAACTGTACTAGTCATTCAAAAACTGCTAGTGAAAAGCAAACAAAACATCCATAACATTGAAGTTCTCTAAAGCCAAAGATGGTTAGAACTTTAAAGAATCTCATCAACGTCAACTACTAACTACTGACACCAAAGTTGTAGTAGTAAAATAAACATTATACACAATACTAGAAACTGTAAGCCTAACAGCTTCTATAAACACATTTCCAAAGCTATCAATATGGAAAAATATATAAAAAATAAACTACCCAGTCAATTTTTTTATTTGGATAGGTGTTAAACGAAATTCAATTTCAACTACCATGTGATATACGTGCACCACCAAATCACCATGACTGAAACATTATATTCCAGTAAGCATCACTTTGCCTCGTTATTTCAAGAGTTCCAAAGTAGCGAGCACAATGCTTGTGTGAGGGTACAGCATTAAGAAGTGTCTCAAACACACTTCACACAATGTTAGCACACTTTGAACAACTCACAACTAATAATTGTATTTCCACTGATTGGTTGGATTTCCACGTAGACAGCAAATGGTTGCACATTAGTGCAAGAAACAGTAAGAAGTGCAGGAAAAACGAAAGTAAGAGGCTTCATTATTACTTTGACCATACATGTAGAAAGTAGTCAGAAACATGAAAGGTCTATCCAAGAAAGGTGGAGTGGGAGGACAGGAATCGTCACAATAACACAACATACACGTACGAATATGCAGATGCACAGATACGCCAGTTGATTGCATTGTCCTTGATGTCCCGCCAGCGCCAACCCCCCTCCCCCTTCCACTTCGATCTCTCTATCTATGTCGCTCTATTCTTAAGATATGCCAAGAAAAGTGTCGATATAGAATCAATGTGTCCAGGTGTCGTGTCTCAACCGGCAAATGGCAGTGGGCTTGCATTAAGTTATCCTATTAACACAATGCTAGTGTAAGATCCAAACGAAAAAAGTAAGAAACCAGGTAAGAGACCAAACAATCCATTACGAGGCCAATCAGTCCTGATGCATATAATCATGCAACTAAAAAACTAACAGTTACCAAAATCAATGCAGTTCCACTATTCAAAATTATCCCCGAACTCCGAACAAACAACGAAGAGTCCACCAGCAATTGACCATATACAGTATAACTGCTAGTTGTAAAGCGACACTAAGTTCTAAAACAACTTAGGAGCTCAATTACGATTCCTCAGCCTGTTTCGTGCTTATTCTCGAAACTCAATCACCACCGTCGCTCAAGAAAGGTCTTAATGGCACGAAATCCTCAAAATGCAAAAGATCCGAGCGCCAGATCACACAGTATACAGCAAAGACACAGAGGCATAACTCGTAATCCCAACTGTGAACTCCAAATAGTGCACTTAAAAGAACAATTTGAGCAACACGAGATCACATAAATCCACGTCCTCGACTGCATAACTGCGTGCAAACTGTACATACAGAATACAAGTGAACACAAGCAGGCAAGAGTTTGGGTGCGTACCGTTCCTGGCCGGCGGTGTCCCAGATCTGGGCCTTGACGGACTTGTGTTGGATGAGGAGGGTACGGGTCTGGAACTCGACGCCGATGGTGGCCTTGGAGTCGAGGCTGAACTCGTTCCTGGCAAAGCGGGCGAGTATCTGGGACTTGCCAACGGCTGAGTCGCCGATCAGCACCACCTTGAACACGTAGTCGATCTTCTGGCTCGGGTCCCCGTACGCTCCGGTGGTCATTTTCTCTCGACCCGAAAAACGCGCAAGCAAAGCGTCTAGCCTTTTAGTTTACTTTAGATTTAGATTTAGACACAGAGGAGGGGAGACGCAGATCTCGGCCTTGGCTCCTAATATATAGTGGTGAGGTAATTTGGGAGTCAATTACGAAAAATCTGGGTGGGGAAAGAGAAAAAGAAACTACGGTGTTGTTTTTTGGAATTTACTTATTGGTCAAATATTAGTTAGAATAAACTTTCGCTGCTGACCGGGTAGCAGCGAGTTCCTGCTACCCTGCCACGTGGCAGCTTCTGAATGGTCCACGTGTGTGTCCTCAATCTTCATTCCACGTGAGCAGATGGCTTTAGATGACGGCTTGTTGCCGTTAAACGGCAAGTCCCTACGTTAACGGCTGATTGTGGGTGATTAACAAGCTGTTAATCACTAATGGGTCTCCCTCTCTCTCTCTCTCTCTCTCTCTCTCTCTCCCTCTCTCTCAGCGAACAATCTGTGTAGATGCTGCACACATAATAACACAGGATTGTTCACGATCACTTGTTCTCCGGGGGGCGAGCTGGTCGACGGGATTGTTCACTTGTTCGACAGGATTTGTGTCGCAGAAGTACTCGGAAGGGAGGCCGCGGCCGTGGTCAGGCAGATTGCGAGCGGCGCTGCACAGGGCCAATATTCTTCAGTCGTGGTATTGAAGCTTGAGAACTGAAGCTGCAAACGGCTTGGTTTAATCACCTAAAATCAAACGGCTAGTTCACAGGGACTTGAACCTGAGAACTGCCTGTTTCTGAGCCAAAGCAAGGACTCTCTCCTGAAGATTATGGACTTTGGACTGAGCTGGGTGGAGGAGTTCAATGATCACAAATATTCCCATCTGGGTATATTTGTTTTCTTCAGCAGCAACCCATTCGGTTCCCATATTTTTCATTTTCCATCAGATTTTCCAGTGGTAGTTTGTGATGGATGTTATGAGAAACGGAAGATGTAGTCACTTGTATTAGTGATGGATCATTGAACTCCTCCACCCAGCAGCGAAATTTTATTCATTTTCTATTTGTCTAGAGCTAAAGAAAATGTGCCAGTCATTATACTTCTCTAATCTCCTTTTATGTTTCTCAAAGGCCAAAGCTGCTTACCAAATGTTCTTGTTTACTCGCGGTCGTCGGAGCAAATTACCGATCAGCAAAGTATAATTCATTTATGGTATTGGGATTTCGGGGGTGGTGGTGATGTTTGCAAATTATGGTTGCAAAGACTCGTTGCATGCAAAATGTACCCAAGTGGTAGTACCAAGGATACTCTGGATGAAGGATACTCTGCTGTTTTATGATCAAGTATTCCTTTCGTTCATAAACCTGATCAAGAGGCAACTTCATTGTATTTTCGTCACTTTTTTTAATACTACCACCTAAGAAGGGCCCAGGAAAGCGTCCATCCATGCTATGCTTGCAGCATGTAGTGGCACATCCATGTACATGATAGTTAACAATATCAACAAACTTCTGAGGAACTTCTATCAATATCAACAAACTTATGAGAAACTTATATCAAATTCGCTTAATAATTAAACACGGTAAGGTGCAAATACAAACGTTTGCGAAGTCATTTTTGGCGTTGCGCCAATCAATTACCCACAACAAGCATATGGTCACTAGCACTGATGAATCTAATTTTTTTTCGAACCCTTTGGAGGAGTAAAAACAGAAGTAATAACGTAAACATTGTTTCAATGGAGGGATACAAGTGATCTAAACGAATGGATCAACCCGTCATTTTTTTGTTTTCTTCTAGCCGTCGCCTTCTCTGTCCTGTTTGTCTGAGTCGTTGTCCTCTTGGTTATGTTGTTCCAAAGTGTGATAAGAAATTGAAGATGCCTAGAAAAGCAAAGCAAAGTTACAACAAAGGTTTAAAGACAAGTACTTGTATATCACATATTTACCTGAAGCAACTCAGTGAAGGACATATGATGACATGCCCATATCTTTGGACCAGAATTAATATTGATGGAAGGTATAACGTAATTATTTGAACGCTCTTGTGATTCCCTTGAGATAAGAGGGTACTGTAAAAACAACACTCACCAAGAAAAGAATGAATAAAAAGATGCTCTAATTTGGCTATCAGAACGACAATATAACAATTGACCTTAGCCAACATTTGTAGTTACCTGACTTTGAAGGGGCAATGTATCATCAGCAATGTCATGCTCATCATTTACTTTACTGTATACATCAGTAGATATCTAAAACAAAAATGTTGAATCAGTCTTATCTACACTATAAATTAGATTGTGAGAATACGATGACAAATGAATCAAAAAGCACCTCATCTTCCTTCTCAGAATGCTCTTCCTGATGTTCATTTTGTCGTCCAATTTTGCGCCCTTTTTGTTGCGAGCCTCGTCCATTATTGGAGGTACCCTATAAAACATCACATCATATAGAAAAATGTTTGTAAGGTACCATATGACTATGGAAAGATAAAAATGTATAACCAATTTTTGGGAACCTAGAGACAGAATAGTACTTGTGTAGCTTTTACCTGTGACTTGTGCCTTCTGGATTGCTCAAGTGGATCCTTAAACCTTTTACGTGGGCGTCCAACTGTAGCTTTTCTTTTTATCCCCCGGGGGCATTGTGACACGACACCATCATTTAGTTGGGGCACATTTTTAAGAAGATCATCTTGTGTATTAGTATCTGGATCCAAAGTACTACAGCAATAAGTTTTCTTCATTTCTTCCAAATCCTTGAGCAATTTACTTAAGTTCTGATGCGCATATATGTACATTTCTTCGTTCTCTGCTGCAAGTGTGACCAGTTCTTGAAAATCATGACTTAAATAAGAATACCGCTTTCCAATAGATTCGTGAGATTTGCCTTGAACCTGAGCACCACGGTAATCACTTACTATTGCATCCTTTGCATCTTTCGTCCATCTTTTCAATATATATTGAGGTGGTATCCTCTTGATGTTTTTCTTATCAAGAACTTTTAAAGCATGACGACATAAAATGCCAACAAAGTTAACTTTCATACAACTACATTGCACAGTAGTTGTCTCGGCTTCAAATTTTACAAGATGTTCTCTTCCCTTACCACCAAAAACAACTTTGTAATCCGAAACGTTTTCAGACTTGCTAACTTTATGAATACTGTAATCCCAAGCCTTTGTATACTCATATTGAAACATATTGAACATCTTAGGAGTATATACCTCAACAGCATGTCTTAGCATCTCAACATTAGCTATTAGCACTGGACTAGTTTGCCTCATTTTGAACTCTGATTTCAACTCTGTATATCGTCGATCTTGCAATAACAAGTCATACTGCTCAAAGAATTGCAAAAAATTATGCCTTGGATCTAAATATTGCTTTAAGACATGATTCATAGACTCGCTTCTTTGTGTGCTTTTCATATCGGCAGTAAACATATGTCGACCATAAACCATAGCCCATTTCTCTCTTAACTCAAAGATTCCTTTCAACCAATCATTGTCTTGGAGAGAGTACGTCTTGATCATTTGATTCCATGCAACTATCCACTCATCTTCATCCTCATAATCATATACACAAGAACTAAGATCAAATGCAAAGTCCTTAGAAGCATGAAATACGTGACTTAAATGTTTGGCCGCATTCTGATAGATGTGCCACACACATAAACGATGATTGCATTCATGGAACACTTCTGCAATTGCATTTGCCATCGCAGCAGATTGATCGGTGAGAATTGTCTTTGGTTGTTTTTGAGACATTGCACCAAGAAATGTCCTAAATAACCACTTGAATGACTCTGCAGTTTCATCATAAAGCAGTGCAGCACCAAAGATAACCGTTTGTTTATGATGATTAACACCAAGAAATGGAGCAAACGGACGACCATAATCATTAGTTCGATAGGTTGTGTCAAAGCATACAACATCTCCAAAATGCTTATAATCTACAACTGACCTTGAATCTGCCCAAAAAATATTTGTTATTAGGTCATTCTCATCAAGTTGTATCGAATAAGAAAAAGAGGGGTCGTGTAACTTCATCTTCTGAAAATACTCTAACAAAGCACCAGCATCTCCTTTTTGCATTTCGGTCGCTCGTGTTCGATAGAGATAATTTGCATAATCCACATCTAAAAAACCAACGTGTTCACGACCTCCAACTTGCCGACTTAGTATACGAAAAGTCTTTTTAACTGATACTCCTACCTTAATAGCATCGGTTGCCAAAGCTGTTTGACTAAATGAAAGTCTTCTTTTTGACCTTAACATGTGCTTTGAAGGCGACGGGGCAAAAGCATGATTATGCTCTGCATCGAAAGATATCACCTTAAATTTTGTATCCTTTTGGAGTAGAATGCTCATATGTGCTTTACAACCTACTCTTGAAACGGGACGATGATATACCACATTTACTCGTCGTTTATCAATACCCCGTTCACCTTGTTTTGAACAACATAAAGTTCTCCTTGTCACGATTCCATCCCTTTTCTTAACGTGATGCTTTCTTACACTAAAACCAACCTGATGAGCATACTCACTATAATAATCAAAAGCATGTTGTTCCGAATCAAATTCCATTCCAAGTTTTGGTACTTCATGAGCATTCTCTCCATGCACATTAAACTGTCTTGACTGCAAAATGCATACATCATCTACCTCTTGCTCGTTGGCATCGGCTTGTTGGTCCATATTGCGTGAATTCACTGTAAGTGAGGGAAAAAATAGCGGTAACTTCTCTAGGTGAAAAGGTATTCCTAGAGTCAAGCTAAGTTCTTGTCATCAATGTAATCGAACAAAAAATAGCTTGTGAATGTATAAAAGTTCAAAAATGTCAAATTACTTCATGTTGGCTGCTACCTTTCCAGTTTCCATAGGATCCCTTTTCAATTTCTAAGCACATCTATACTCATATCACACACATTTTCCAGTCAAATGGTGGGTCTAATCTATCGTCCCTTGCTTTTATGAAACCCTAAGTGCATGAAATAACACACTCAGGAAACAAAAGCAGAGAACAATATTCAAATAATAGGTCTATTAGGTAGTATAGTCTAACAAAAACATACAACAATCTAATACTAAATGTGGATGAAAACCGGTCATGGATTTACGTATCAGATCACATACACCCCTGGTTAAAAACTAAAACACTGGCTCTTTAATACAAACTTCTTTTACATCAAAGGTAACAAATGTGCTTGGCTTATTGAAAGACACTGCCCACGTATCATCCAAGTGCAACCAAAGCAGTAAAAGATGAATGGTTTGAAACATTAAAAAAACTAATTTGCAAATTGATGCACAATCTGTTACAACTTATGGTGTATACAAAATATGATGTTGCACCAATAAAATTAATAACCTACGTATGAGGGAACACCTCTTTTGTGGTACTAAACCAGGCAACCCCTAAGGTGTACTTTTTATTTCTCAGCCACTCGTAACAACTATAAGTGGTAAACGTGAGGTACAGGATGTGATCGTGCTTACGATGAAGAGTCCACCCAGCAGCAAAAATAAAGAAAGAGGCAGCATTAGATATTTGAATGTTCACATTACGACAAGTAAAGAAATTACCAAAAGCATGTTCCATGCAAGTTATTGAAGCTATCAGATGAGTTTTTTGTCTGATAGATTGACGGTTTGTGCATTGGACGTACGGAGTATGAATGATGTATCAGATTACATGCATGAGAGAGAGAGAGAGAGTACCTTCGTTAGCAACAACAATGAAAGTCACCACGCCTGTTCTCAGGTTCAAGTCCCTGTGAACTAGCCGTTTGATTTTAGGTGATTAAACCAAGCCGTTTGCAGCTTCAGTTCTCAAGCTTCAATACCACGACTGAAGAATATTGGCCCTGTGCAGCGCCGCTCGCAATCTGCCTGACCACGGCCGCGGCCTCCCTTCCGAGTACTTCTGCGACACAAATTCTGTCGAACAAGTGAACAATCCCGTCGACCAGCTCGCCCCCCCGGAGAACAAGTGATCGTGAACAATCCTGTGTTATTATGTGTGCAGCATCTACACAGATTGTTCGCTGAGAGAGAGGGAGAGAGAGAGAGAGAGAGAGGGAGACCCATTTGTGATTAACAACTTGTTAATCACCCACAATCAGCCGTTAACGTAGGGACTTGCCGCTTGACGGCAACAAGCCGTCATCTAAAGCCATCTGCTCGCGTGGAATGAAGATTGAGGACACACACGTGGACCATTAAGAAGCTGCCACGTGGCAGGTAGCAGGAACTCGCTGCTACCTGGTCAGCAGCGAAAGTTTATTCAATATTTTATCTTTACATTGATCAGGATGGGGATGTTTATCGTGCTTATGTCTCGGGTGGCCTGTCTTTTTTGATTATTTTTTAGTCGTATTAGGCAGGGTAATTTTAGAGTTGTCAAAAGGGTCGGGCGGTCCGCGGGCTGGCCCGACTAGGCCCGTTTTTGGCCGGGGCTGGCCCAGCCCTGTAGGTGAACAGTAGCGGCCAATAGTTTAGGGTTTTGGACCAAGGCTTAGACCAGGCCGAACGATTCCTAGAAATTATCCAGGCCCCGCCCGGCCCTAAAAAGCTCAGGTCAGGCCTTAAAAAAACGGGCCGGCCCGAAACCGGCCCGTTTTTAGGCCCTGGCCCGAATTTCGGCCCATTTTCTGGCCCTAAAGTGGGCTACCCCCACGGATTTTCAAACTAAACCCGCCCCCCCCCCCCCTCTTTTTTTTTCCCTCCAACGGCCATATTCTCCATTATTTCCTTAAATTCCACTTTTATCCTCCCAACAGCAATATAACGACTAGTTTGGGGGGTATTTTGATCCAACTTAATTTTTTCAACTATTTTAAGGTTTTTTACACTTCTACCCTCCCCTACAACTATAAACGAATAGTTTTAAGGGGCATTTTGGTCTTTTGTGGACTTTAAAAATCTATAAATTCACACCCTTTCTTTCTAATTTTTCACACCAATTTTCTTACTCTCTCTTATCTAAATATTCTACATTTCTATAAGCTTTGCTACTATTTTCCTCTCCAATTACTACTCTTCCTAATTACTACTCTTGTTTACTAATTAGTACTCTTGCTAATTACTACTCTAGTTATTAATTACTACTCTTGCTAAATTCTAATTACTAACTACTTGTCTTATTCATCTAATTCTTTTGTTTACTAATTAGTAATTAGTGAATTCTTATTTATTAATTACTATTATCAAATTCTTTTTAATTACTAACTCTCTCCAATTTTGAATTACTAATTATTTTTATTCACTTGTTACTCTTTAATTCTTTTTAATTGTTATTTATAATTACTAATTACTGCTCTTATTCCTGTGCATTTAGTTACTCTTATTAGTTTTATTCTCCAATCTAGTAAAAAAGTTTAGCATCAAATATGGCTGGATTACTGAAGAAACTGAAGCGTGGATCATCATCACGAAAAACACTACCATCAGCACAAGCACCACCACCACGGTCATCACAAACACCAATCCAAGCACTGCCACAACCATTCGTTCCTGGACGAATGAGTACAGGCTGTATGATAGATACCCAAGGCAATTGGAAGTTCAATCAAAACATTCCAGATCTTGAATACACGCCCTCACAAGATACCCCGTATTAGAGTCAAGGACGCAACTCGGTTGGAGAAGCTACTACTCCGTGGCGTAATCTTAACCCGATGAGCGATCATGGTGGAGAAGGGGCCGAGCAATGCCTCCGGTAGTGAGCCAGAAGTCCAAAAGGCGAAAAAAAGAAAGTCGAGCGTTGGAATCATTTTGATGAAGTTATGGTGGACGGCGTCCGAAAAGCTCGATGTAAGTATTGTGCTAAATTATTTTTGTCTGGTAGTAGTAATTAATGGACATCTTAACAGGCATTACCTTCTATGTGCACCTCGACAAGGCCATGTCGAACCTAGCCAAACACAGTTGTCTTTTGACGGTAAGTTATTTGTTTATAATCAGCGAGAGTAAAGAGACGGTCTCGCTGAATTTAGTATTCACGATGAACAAGCCTTTAGTTTTGCCGATAATCCTAAGCACTTTAGATATATGAACACCTACGTGCAACCTTTGTACAAAAAGGTTCATAGAAATACCACTAGATCCGATGCACTCCGGTAATATAATGCTACTAAAGCACGCTTGATCGATTATTTCGATTATTTCGATCATTTTGATGGCAGAGTTAGTCTTACTTATGATATTTGGCAATATTCGTTTACTTTTGTTAGTTATGCTTATGTGACGGCCCATTGGATTGATGTTGATTGGGTTATGAACAAAAGAATCATCGCATTCGAACTATTTCCTTTTCTGCATGATGCAAATAACGTTGCTACTATTATAATTAATGCATGTACCAAATTTAAATTAAAGAATAAGATTATGAGTGTTAGTTTTGATAATGCTTCTAACAATAAAGCTGTTGTTGTAGCTATAAAGGAGAGCCGTCAACCTGTACTTGATGGTGAATTATTTCATGTTCGCTGTGTTTGTCACATTATTAATTTAATTGTGCAAGATGGTTTAGCTGCTGTAGGAGATATTCTTCTCAAAATGAGGGGTATGACAACATTTGTTAATAGTTCTGGCCTTAGAACGCAACAATTTAAAGCGTTGTGTGTTCAATATAATATGCCTCGCAGGAGACCACTTACAGATGTGGTCCACAGGTGAAACTCTACATACCATATGCTTTTACATATTCTGGCATACAAAGAAATCTATTTGCATTTTCTACTAAACTTGTTCCCAGACAGCTTGCCAACTCACGCGGAATGACAGATGGCTACATACCTATCTGAATTTTTAGAGGTATTCTACACGTCTACCAACTTATTGTCTGGTACATACTATCACACCTCTCCTATTACTATAATAGAAATTCTCAAGATGGCTACAATGTTAACAAAATAGAGATATATATGACCCTTTCAACAAATAGTAAAAGAGATGGATAAAAAATTTAATAAATATTGGAAGAAACTGCCTGTTATTTTTGTTGTGGCTACTTGTTTAGATCATAGGTTAAAGTTGCATGGCGTGAACGTGTCGATACAAGAGATTGCAAGACTAATGACCTACACAGAAGAGGACACAACCAGACTCACAACGAAAGTGAGTAAGACATTCGAGGATCTGTTCAACCTCTATCATAATTCTGCTGACGTGCGCGGGGGAGCTTCATCATGGACTGGTGAGATGTATTATGCGCCATACCTTAAGGGCTTTGAACATCTAGTAGCAAGACTACTACCAGGTAAAGGTACTTATAATACGGCAACTTCGTCAACTTTTTTCTCTTTTAATGATATTGGTTTATATTTCAATTCTAATCATTATGCTAATTTATCAATGCAAGAATAGGTTAATTTTAATTTGTTAAAATTTTTGAAACATAATCAAAATATGTATAAAACTTTATCTCAAATTGCATGGGATGTACTGTCGGTGCAAGCCTCCACGGTTGCTTCACAGTCGGCATTTTCGGAGAGCATGAGGGTTTTGGATGACAGGAGTAGTCGTCTTAACCCTGAGTCGCTCGAGCTATGTGTATGTTGGAAGGATTATCTTGATGCGAAATACCGCGAGCAAGATAAACCAATTGATGATAGGAAGAGAGTGACTCGGACGTTGAAATACTTTCGGATGATTATGTAATTTCTTTTTATTTTCCTTTTCTCAAGTTTTTAGAATAAATTTTTTCACAAAATATAAATTTTTAATATATATTATATATATATAGAATAAGTTTTTACAAGCAAGATAGCTATTTTTTCATATATATAAAAAAATAGGTAAGTTCGCCTGTTTACAAGCAGCCGGTCCCAAGTCCGGATAAAAGGAGGAAGGCCTATGAACAAATTTATCTTCAATTTAACTCCATCAGTTTGAATATTTGAATGCTAGAAATATTATTATATACACACATATTACTACATATATGTGTGCGTGTCTAGGCATTTTTAATTGCTTTACTTGCTTGCATGAACATATATGTGGTAATATGTATACACACATATTACTATATGTGGTAATATGTATATAACATTATTACAACACAGGGTTGGCCCCGGGCCCGGCCCAAGCCCTGGCCCTAAGGGCCGGGCTTGGACTGGGCCTAGATACTCATCTTCTCTGGCCCGGCCTGTTTCCCCACCACAGTGGCCCGGCCCCCGGCCCGTTGGGCCCGACCTAGGCCGGCCCAAGCCTGGCCCATTGACATCTCTAGGTAATTTGCTGGGCTTTTGACTAGACCAGGCAAAATGGGTGCGTGGGTGGGGCGGGTTTGAGTCACGGGCCTTATAAGTCACGAAGACCCGATCCTTGATGGGCTAAGCATTTTGTTATCTCAGGCCCAACTCACTTGAATCTGGCTCAATAACACCACATAGTGTTCCGCTACCATTAATAAGGTACTAACACATCTATATCTATATCTATATCTATAATCTAAGAGTCTGAATACTTGTAAATAATTTTTGGACATAAATGCCCTTTAATACTCCGTTTATAACGTAAATACCCTTTTTAATCTTTAGCCAAGTATTTCTATCCCCATACTTTAGCCAGTTGATTCGTGCTTTCTGAGCCCTGAGTATTCTCTCATATTCGAGAAGCCAATTTAGCTTACTTTTGGCGTTTCTCTCAAGTGTCTGTGCTGTAGGAGTCAGGAATTATGGATGGAAAGTGAGCATGATGTGCCTGAGCATTCGACTATTTGAGCTTTCATATTTTGGAATCTCTCATTGCTCCAGATAGTTAATAGTCTCATATCGTGTACTTAACCGAACGTTGGATTTTGAACAAAGAAAGCCTTCAACCTGTTGTTGTCGGGCTTGGTGAATAAAGGATTTAGTTTGCTCATGTCATGTTTGAGTCACATCGCATTGAATCTTTTTGGTCTAGTCAATTTTACTCTGACAAGATCAGTATCTAGGAGAATGAGGGCGTGATCCAAAGATTGGATACCTAGGTTTGTAATCTGAGCATGGGGAATAAACTTAACCGACCTGTAACACCCCGAAACTTGATATTACCTAGCTAGTTAATTTACTTTTAAGCGATGATTTTCATACGCAAGAATTAGCATCGATTGCCATGAGTGAAATTTTATCAGCAACCATTAGCGATAAATTTTTTGGAAACCATAAGTTATAATTAAAGATGGAAATTATGATATGATTGATTTACTTAGTGACAATTAGCGTAGACGATATTTTTTAAAAACTTTTAGCTGTTATATTTTTACTTAGCATTGATATTTTGTTTAGCAACTTTTAACGACAGCTAGTGAAGCGACATTTTATATCAACCCATTAAATTATTCTAGTGTATTAATTTATCATAAATAGTTATTTAGGCCTTTTTCGTAATATTAAAAAGTTTTAGGTAAACTTTGAAAACTTTACCTAATGACTAGGGGGTTTTGGGTAATTTACCACTCTAGGGTTTTATATATATATACATCTGCTATGAGAGCTGCCGTTCCTCAGATCTTATTTTTCCGAAACATGGCCGAGAGAGAGGAAGAAAGAGAGAGAGCGAAGGAAGAAGACGGAAGAAAGTTTTTGGGCGATCGAACCTTTCGGGTAAGATTTAATTTCTTTGACATTCCATGCATACATGTTTTTATATACACACACACACACACACACTCTTACGTGTGACTGATCAGGTGAAGAGTTTATAGGTTTTGGGTTAAGCCGTGAGGTGTTTGTGGGTCTAAAAAGGGAACAAGTCGTGAGGGGATCTGGGTTTAGAGAGCAGCCATGAAATGACCGCGGGTTGAGTGTTAGAAGGCAACCATGGTGGTTGCCGTAAGTGTTTGGATGCGTAAGTGGGTGTGTCCATACGTGTTGTGTTTATATATGTGTATAAGCAGATAAAGGGGCCGCCAAAACAGCTCCAAACCTTTGTTTATGTGTGTGTGTGTGAGTGAGTGTGTTGTGCGTGGGTGTACGAGGGGTGAGGGAGAGGGGCCACAATGGAAGAATGAAGAGGCTAATGGCTGCCGAGACGAAGAAAGAAGGTTGGGCAGCCATGGGACTGCCGTGTGAGAGAGAGAATGGGCCATGAGAATTTACTATGTGTGTGTGTGTGTGAATATGGATCGGTGAGTACGCTGGCTAGAAGGATGCAAAGAAAGGGAAGGGAAAATCCACGGCCTCACAGAGAGCAGTTGTACGTTTTTGTGCTCAGGTGTGTGCGTGCTGTGTGTTTTTGGGTTGTGTGTGTAAGTTGTGGGCTTGGGTGTGAATGTGTGATTACAAGTTGAGTGTGTTTTGTATGTTATGGAGCGTAGGTGTGTGCAAGATATATATATATATATATATATATATATATATATATATATATATATCGGTGAGTACGCTGGCTAGAAGGATGCAAAGAAAGGGAAGGGAAAATCCACGGCCTCACAGAGAGCAGTTGTACGTTTTTGTGCTCAGGTGTGTGCGTGCTGTGTGTTTTTGGGTTGTGTGTGTAAGTTGTGGGCTTGGGTGTGAATGTGTGATTACAAGTTGAGTGTGTTTTGTATGTTATGGAGCGTAGGTGTGTGCAAGATATATATATATATATATATATATATGGGAAAAGCGAATGTAATGCTAGCCTTAGACAACTTGCCTAAGACTAGGATTCAAAACGACGTAGTTTTGGATAATAAAAAAAAACTCAATTTCTTTTCGTTTTCCTTGTTTTTTACTCTCTCCCTTCGTTCTGCCGCCATCATACAAAAGTCACCATTGCCGCCCCCACTTTACCTCGCTCGATCGCCAACGTCCATCGTCGGCGACCCAAAAAACTGCGGACCACCCAACACCCCCACCATAAAAAACCACTGCCACCATATAGGAACCGAAAACTGCCAGTGTGCTCTTCCCTTGCCACATCACAAAACCAGCAGCCATCACCTTGCCAGATTTTCGGCAACCATCGCCAGCCAGTCTCCATGGCTAGTGACCATCATAAACAACTATCGAAGGCCACCCACCATCTCGAACCACCGCCACCATGCAGAAATTGATGACTGCCCGTGCTCTTTCCCCCCACCACATCTCACAATATCCAAATCAATGCAATTGAGTTATTAAAATCATAAAGTTCGATTAGATAAAACTGTATTGTATATTGATTCAAAAGGGACTGAATTGATTCGAAGGCTCGAACTTTCACTTCGCTGCAACAAAAAATGAATTGAGTTTTGCGTTGATTCCTCTGGCGCATTTAATCGAAAATACAGTGTGCCCAATTGCCGGCCGTCATCGCCAGCTCCATTGCCGCCGATGATGGAGGCTAACTCCTTTTATTAGGGGCTTGCACAATGATGAAACACCAAAGTTTGTGGGCTATGAAAACTGTGGGGGTTCTGTATGGTGTGGGCAGTGGAAACGGTTTGCCGTGGGCAAGGCTAGCTGGCGACGGAGGCCGAAGGTAGACGCAAGGGTGGCTAGCGATGGAGGCTGTGGATCGAGCGGGTGGTGGTGGTTGGGTGGTGTGAAGTGGTGGTTGGTTTTGTGAAATGGCGAAGGGTGCGGCAGTAATGGGTTCTGTATGCTAGCAGCAGAAAGAAGGGAGAGAGAGAAAAACAAGGGGAAGGATAAGAAAGATGAGGTTCTTTTATCCAAAACTACGTCGTTTTGAATCCTAGCCTTAGGCAAGTTGCCTAAGGCTAGCATTACATTCGCTTTTCCCTATATATATATATATATATATATATATATATATATATATATATATATATATATATATATATATATATATATATATATATATGGGTTGTGATCCATTGATAGCGCTAGCAAGTTGCTAGCGCTGTTTGGCCGTCCGCTACATAATGTAGCGAACGATAATTTACCGTCCGCTACATTATGTAGCGGACGGTGAAAAAATTCGTTGTTGTGGCGCACGATCTGGCCGTCCATTCTCGCCCGTGGACGGCCAGATCGCGCTAGCAACTTGGGTTAAGTTGCTAGCGCTATCATTTTATCATCTCCATATATATAGGGTTATAATATATATATATATATATATACACAAGGGCAGCGAAAGAGCTGCCGTGAGGTTTGGCTTTGTTATTGTTTGAGTGGGTGTCATGGGAGAGTATGGTTTGTGACATGGAAATAGGGGCTGCATGGGTGAAATATTGTTGTGTGGTGTGTGGGTGCCAATATGGGGCAGCCATGGTGGTAAGTGTGGGGGTGCAGCTGTATTGTTGTGTACGTGAAGTTGGTGTGTGTTCAGGGAAGAAGTGCATGTGTGTGTGCAGCATTGTGTCGTGTGTGTGCATGATCAACACAGTGCAATGTGGGTGTGTGTAATGCAATGGCTGTCAAGGGTGTTTTTTTTAGCTGTTTCAGTAGCTGCCATAGTTTATGATTGCTTGGTTGGGCGTGAGCATGCAATAATTGTGTATGTACAATCAGGGAGGGGGCAGTATTTCATGAGTGTGAATATGTGAGCAGTGGACTGGTTTGGAAATGCAGTGTGTTCTTGTGGAATGCATGTAATTGGTGTGGTTTGATCTTTTCAAGTTGCGTCAGAGAAGAACTACAGCTACTAAGCTTGATTGTGTGTGTGGGAGGTAGGGCTATATACGAACCGAGTTCGAGCCGAACAGAGGTATGTTCAAACTCGTTTGTTTAGTTTCAGGCCATGTTTGTGTTCGTTTAATCTTCAAAATTTTGTTTGAACTCGTTCGCGGTTCGTTTAACAAAACTCGTGTTCGGCTCGAGTTTGTTCGTTTATTTGTATGAACCAAACTTGAACTTGAAAACTCGTGTTCCCGTTTAAAACAATTACTCCAAACAAGAACTACACCTTACTTGATCCAATTGTCTGAGTGATTTTAGGGCTTTTAAGTTTAAACTAATTTATACTATAATTAAGTTATACGATTTTGAGTTTTGAACATATTATAATTAAGTTATTATCTAGAAGAACTATTTACGAACACGTTCGTGAATACTTTGAAATGTTCATGCTCAGCTCGTTTGATAAATGAGCTTTAATATTTTGTTCATGTTCGGTTCATATGTTATACAAACGAACGTGAGCGAGTTCTTTAGAGAATGAACCATGAGCAGTCCGTAAACAACTCGGTTCATTTACAGCCCTAATGGGAGGGTGTTTGGAGGTTGAGTAGAGTAGGTATGAAGTGAGCAGTGTGTGTGTTGGGGGGGGGGGGGGGGGGAATTAGCGTTATGATCGGCACGTGCGTTGGGAGGTACACGGTGATTGTTAGTGTGTCAAATATTACAGTAGGATACTTTAGGCTAGGTGAGAATGTTTGGCAAAAAATTGTAATTTTCTGAAATCACATGAATTTTTAGTATTTTTTGAAATTTCAGATTTGTAAAATTCTTTTGGAGCCTTCAAACACTTGAAAAAGTTCTGGAAAAATTAGAGTAGTGTTTTTATGGTGTAAATAAGTCTCGGATTACGTTTGGTGATTTTTAGAGCTGATTTGCTATCATTCCCCTATCGTATTTGATTTAGCAAAATAAAAAATTTAAAAATAGTTTTGATGCCTCTTAAATTATGATTTCAAATTTTATAATTTTTATACATATTTTAAAGTTGTATAAAAATTATGGGACTTTGTTTGACTATTTATGGGCTTTTCTGGTCTTTAAAGAAATTATTTTAATTCAAAAATATTAAAAATTCATATTTTTACTTATTATGTTGTTTTAAGCAATAAAACATTTTATAAAGATTTATTATGAATTTTGGGGGTATCTTAATACGTTGTAGAGTGTGCGGGGTTATCATTTAAGTTTGACCGTCCGAGGGATCCAATTCGTTTGGTTTATATTAAGAGTGTTTTGGGGTTAGTTTTGGGTGTGTTATGGTACGTTAAGCGTTGAAGGTAATTCGGTAATTTTAAACAAATTTAGGGGTGTTTTGGTAATTTTTCTCACTTGAAAAAATTTAACACCAATGCATGCTTGAGTGGCAATAAATAACATATGGTGGTTGTTGTTTAGGTTCCAATAGACAAGAGTTAGGGTAGACTTTGGAACCAGAACCGGTTAGCTATCCAGGTAAGTACTCGTGTCATGTTCCTCCGTACAACTTATTTTCCAATACATGTTTATGTGTACGTGATTTTACCAAATGAAGGTTTTAAGTATTTGTTATGCTTCTGCTGTTCTGAAATTGGTTTGACAAGAAAAATGAATTAAAAATGCCATGAAATGTTTCTATGAGTAGTGCTTTAAGGTTGGCTTCTGTTGAATGAGATGGTGTTTCTGGCTTGGTTGTTGTGCTCCATATCTACAGGGGAAAGTTGGATTGTGGGTCCTGGTCGACGGGACGATACACTAACGCACAATAATGTTGCTCATGGTTCGCCCATGTGTCCACAATAATATGTATCCCAGGCAGATGAGGGATTGTGGGCCCTAGTCAGGGGGGATTGTATGCTCTGACCGCTGCATACCTAAGTTATGATGAACTGTGATAGTTGTTAATTAGCCTTCTTGATGTCATACTCCGATTCTGAGAATCTTGGATGAATTGCTTTCATAAACTATATATGTATAGTATCTCCTGTGAAACTGTTTACCAGTTTTAAATCGAAGAAAATCATGGCATGTTTTATAAACCCTAAAACCTATTTTAAGGACATGGTTTGCGTGTTTACTTGCCCCCAACTCATTCTTTTATAAATATTTGCAGGTGACTACTTAGATGAACCCAACATCCATGAGGGTAACGAGGATGGACTCGCATGAGATGGTCATTAGGGATTTAAGCCTTCTTAGAACAATTTTCAACTTATGGATGACATTGTAGTACTATTTTTATGTTTTAAGAATTGGTTGGAGCATAGATTTCCATAGAGTTTTAATTATTTTGTTAGTTGAATAATGTGGATGTACGTACCCTGAGATAATCCATAATTGTGTTCTTGGTAACCCTGTAAATGGTTTAGACTTAGTACTAGTTATAAATATTGTGTACATGCTGTAGTAGGCCCGATAGAGCCCTAGTGGAGGGTTAATAGGGGCTGCGGCCGGTCACGGACCTAGCACATGGGCTCACCGTGGGTTCGGGTCGTGACATAACCAGTCTATATGGCTTGGGATACATTGGGCCATGTCTTATCTGAAGTCCTTAGGACCTAATTAAAGTCACTAATTAGTACATGAGGTGTACATATTATTTCTAAAATGGATGTCAGCCTGTTCTAGATAGACCGTCGCAGTGAAGACCTCAATACACAGAATAAACAGGGGGGATGGGGTCCCTTGTCGAAGCTCACAGAATGGGGAGAATCTTGGGGAAGGGAAGTCATTGATTAGTAGCTTAAAAGAGACCGTGTGTACATAGAATAAAGATTTAAGGGATATGGGGTCCCCTGATGTAATTAGTAGGCATATAATTGCATCCTAGAATCTCAGATGCATAAAGCTGTTGCAATGAAGCTTAAATTTACTCTATCATAGGCCTTGCTCATAACCATCTATATTGCACCTAAGATTGATTTGGTGTTCCTGGTTTTGTGAATCTTGTCCGATAGCTCTTGCGCAATAAGAATGTTATCATTTATGCGTCGACCATTTACAAAGGCATTTAATTTGGTACCCAGAGATAAGGTGGTTCATCAAGGGTTTTAATATGTTTGCTAGGGTTTTCACTATTACTTTGTATACGGTGTTACAAAGACATATTGCCCTAAAGTCATTTTGGTTTAATGGTTCTTTATTTTTGATATAAGGGTTATAAAGGTCTTGTTGGTCTCCCTGCGCATGAAGCTGACTGTAAGAAGGATGGGCAGCTGTCGTGAGGTACCTACTCACAAAGTCCCAACAATGTTGGTAGAAGAGTGCCGAAATACCATCTAGGCCAGGAGCCTTCAGTGGCTTAATTTGGAAAAGAGCCTTGCTTATCTCCACAGCAGTGAAAGGCTTGGATAGCCAGAAGATTTTAGCTAAATCAAGGAGATGTGATACATTGTTTATTAGTGATTCCGAAGTGGGTATCAAGTTCGGTGAGGGGGTACAGGACAAAGAACTCCTTTAAACTGAGATATCGAAAATTTTGAGAGTCCAGATTGAGTAAAGATTATATTCCTTGAGTCATCGAGCAATTGAAGAATCTTGTTCCTATTATGATAAATATTGGTTGAATTGTGGAAAAAATAGGTATTCTTATCCCCGTACTTTAGCTAATTGATTCATGCTCTCTGAGCCCATAATATTTTCTCACATTTCATAAGCCAATTTAGTTTAATTCCTGGCATTTCTCTCGAGTGTATGTGCTGTAGGATCAAGGATAAGGGATTGAAAGTGAGTAAGACTGAGCATCAGCTATTTGAGCTTCTAGATTTTCGAATCTCTCCTTGTTCCAAATAGATAATATTCTCATCATGTACTTGCCCCAATGTTGGATTTTGAACAAAGGAGAGCGTTCAACTTGTCGTTGCTAGGCTTAGTGAACAAGGGATTTGGTTGCTCATGTTTGAGCTACATCACATCAAATCTTTTTGGTTTAGCCAATTTTACTCTGGCAAGATCAATATCTAGGAGAATGGGCACGTGATCCTGAAGATTGGATACCAACATTCGTAATTTGAACATTGGGAATGAATTTAATCAGTCCATATTTGCAAACCCTGAGTCCAAGCATTCATAAGTGCTTCGGAAGGCTGGCCGATTATTTGTCCAAGTAAAGGTTGGCTCTACCTACTTGAGATTAAGTAGGTTGAGTCTATGGATAAAGTATGCCGAAAATTTATGTCATTAGGCCTTGTCTTATTTGAAATCTCCAGGACCTGATTAAAGTCACCAATGAGTACAAGAGGTGAACGAATTGTCTTTGAAATGGATGCTAGCATGTTCCAGGTGGACAGTCGCTTGGACAGTCGCTTGCCAGGATCAGTAGACCATAAATAAATCTCGTGGTCCACTTTTGTCCCAAGTGTATACTGAATTCTGCTAGGATGAGAATTTTGTCCCTGAATAGAATATGCACATTTATACCCCCGTATCCACCCTATCCAGAGTCCTCCTCTTGTACCTAGAACCCCAGTAGGATCAGTTTCAAGGAGTTGGTGAAACCTAATTTCAGGAACTTTATAGTAATAAACTTTGTCGTCTTTAAGTTTTTTTTAAGAAGATGCACCGAGGGTCAAACTTTCAGGCCAATTTTAACGCTGCACGAATTATGAGAGCTTTACCAAACCCTTTACAATTCCAGTACATGTGTGTCATTGATGAGATAGGGGTGGGAAATAGGGATAGCACAGCGGCACCAGGCTCCCTAACGGGTAATTTTTCCTTCGCTTATGAGAAAAATGGTAGTAGGGAGAAAAGTTTATGATCTCATAAGTGATTAGACCTCCATGGGATGGAATGTACCTAAGTTCTTCCTTTTCCTAGAATTAAAATCCCATTCCCTCAAATCTATTTACGGATTAGATTCAAAACACTGCTAGTGTGTTTCCAGGTAATATGTAAGAGGAAACAGAGGTACAATACAGTGCATGAGAATAATGAGGCACGACAAAGTGAAATTTGAGTAAAGGGAAGGGGGAACCTAATTGAGTTGCAAACCCCCAGTCGCATATGATAAAGCAAGAAGTGATGTTTTCTTTGCCTGTAAGTATCCTAATCGTATAAATAAACCACGATGGGGCTCAATAAGATAAAGTCATTACCTCTCACATTTTATTACTTTGTCAACATCCCCTCTCATCCAGGAAACCCTTTTCACCGAACCATGTCCAATCATTTTCATCTCTATACATGGAAAAATGCATACTTTTGTACACATTCAACGACACCAAGAAGAGGTTTTCAAATTGTAGCAATATATGCATTTTCCTTGCTAAAGATGATATTTAAACATGTAGGTGCAAACCCTAAAACCTCCTACTCGTGTTTTGCTAATAGCAAAACATGAATTAGATTCTTAATGCATATGTTTTCAAATCGTTTCAAAATTATTATTAAAGCTACAAACTTGTTGCAATAGGATTTGAAACCAATGGAGAAACCCCTAAAGGGGATTCAATAGGGTTTTTGAAAATTAATGAGAAATTTAAACAGAACACAATCACATATTTTAATCAAACCAATGAACATCTCAATCACTATGCCAACTACACAATCTTAAACAAGTAAAGGGCAATAAGTAAATATAAGAGTTAGAGATACTTGACAAGGAGATCCAAATGGTCTGGCTTGAGCTACCCTCAAGTGTACATCCACCTTTTCAAGGAAATTCCTTACAAGAACACTAGAATCCATTAATAATAATCTTCTTTCGGGTCAAGATCAAAATCTTTAGAAAATACTTGGTGATATCCCCACACCAAGCACAAGCATTGAATCCACAAACCTCACAGAAGACTTCACAAACTAAAGCCTTGATCACAGTTTATTATGAACATGTATTGTGTATAAAGAAATCATCTTATAAAAATTGACAATGACGCTTTAGTACAATAGAGAGATGAAAAAATTGATGACTTGAAGAATGCTCACGCTCAATCAAGAATTGCTCACGAAAGACGCTCTTTGTAATGATGTATAATCATGAATATGAAGATGAATAGGTTTAATGTACGAGCCTTGATATTTCTCAAATGAATGGAGGCTTAGAATATGATTTTCATAGTGTATGATGAAGCTCCGAATCATTTTTATAGGGTGGATGCGAAATATACCCGTTAGAGGAAGATTTGACATCGTTATTTTTAGCAAAACTAGCCTCCATTTTCAAATCTACCTTAATACAGTCAACTTTATTACCAATCCAGTCGACTGCATTTGTCGACTGCCTCACAAAATTGGGCATAAATTTCTTTACAAAAATAAGATAGGACGTTGGTTTTTGGTGGAAAGATAATGAAAGGTTTATCAAAACATGAAAACATCAACTTTAAAACATTTTGAGAAAATTTGAGTGAGCTCCAAAGTTCACACATTATCAAGAAACATACTTGTTTTAAAGTTTATGAACTTTCATGCAATCCACAAGGTGTCCTAAGGTCATTTTGGGCCATAATCATCCACCCAAGCATTAAAGCAAGACTAGTTACATAGATTTAAAGATCCATCACAATTGATAGCAACTTAGCATATGGATTCTTTGCTCTATGAAATTTTTATAGCATGTCCACTATAAATTTTAGCTCCTTTGACTTGAATCCACACATCCAACTTATCAAATGTGTCTTCATGAATATACCTACTAGGATCCACTCAAAGCACACGGTACAAAACAATCAGTATGTTGTTTTTATGATAACAAGATGTAATTTTAGGTTATTCAACCATAGGGCTAACATGATTAAAGTAAATAGAAGCTTCAAGATGACATCTATCCTCAAGATTAGCTAAGGACTGAATCAAAACTATACCAGGATTTTCAATGTAATATCGGTAACTAGTTTGAATTTGCTCACACACATAACATAATTGATCTCATTTAAGGGTGGAAAACACATGAAATTCAGTTGTGAAACTTAGAGCCAAAAGACACTTTTTAAAGCCATTGGCTGAGTCTTTAGAGTATGTTGCTGCAACTGGACTTGCTGCCGGTATGTTTCTAAAGTTTTAGGCACTAATCAGAGATGCCTCCAAACATTCTACCTATGGCTATCCAAAAATTTTGGCTGCAACTAGATCACATCGAGTTTGTGTGTCTAACGACTCGTAATCAGTTCAACCATCTTGTATATCGCATGTTTCCCATCTTTTCACACTTTATTTACCATCTCTCCTCTCTCTCTCTCTCTCTCTCTCTCTCTCTCTCTCTCGCTCGCTCGGTTGCTTGCTTGCGCTCTTGTTCGCACCTTAATACCAATTCTTGGAGCATTATTCAATACTTTAATGACTCATTTTATTCATAGTGGTAAGTTGGTTTTCAATCTTTAATTACTCTTAACCTCATATCTTTCACAAAGCCTATTCTTGAGATTGAATCCTAGAGTTAGTAATTGCAAAGTCTCGCTCCACACTTGTTACATTCATTTATGGAGACAGATCCTTCAAGCGCTATGAGCAATTGTAATATGCAAAATCCTTTGTTGTATTTTTTCAGAGACTTCGGCCCAGTGATTCCAGCAAAGTTACAAATGCCAAAGCTGAAGATTCCGCGATTGTAATGCTTTGTAGGTGCACCATTAGGTATGAATAGTTAGTGGACTTTGAGATCCTCGAGACTCAACTGAAGCATGGGCACAAATGTAGGCAAGAAGAGAGCTAAACTGA